>OX155904.1:42367974-42941349 GCA_944588485.1 Phosphuga atrata | reverse complement strand
ACTTTGCAACCTTCCAAATATACCTGAAGAAGCTCTCGAATAATAGCAGAAACCTAAAATTTGATCTTTGTCTAATTTTATTGTATATTTATTAACTTAATCCAGCTTAATCTAGTGTGTTTAATCTTGTCTATCTTATCTTGTCTGCCTAGTCTGCTCTGTCTAGTCTAGTCTTGTTTGTCTAGTCTTGTCTGTCTAGTTTTGAAAGTCTAGTCTTGTCTGTCTAGTCTTGTCTGTCTAGTCTTGTCTGTCTAGTCTTGTCTGTCTAGTCTTGTCTGTCTAGTCTTGTCTGTCTAGTCTTGTCTGTCTAGTCTTGTCTGTCTAGTCTTGTCTGTCTAGTCTTGTCTGTCTAGTCTTGTCTGTCTAGTCTTGTCTGTCTAGTCTTGTCTGTCTAGTCTTGTCTGTCTAGTATTGTCTGTCTAGTCTTGTCTGTCTAGTCTTGTCTGTCTAGTCTTGTCTGTCTAGTCTTGTCTGTCTAGTCTTGTCTGTCTAGTCTTGTCTGTCTAGTCTTGTCTGTCTAGTCTTCTCTGTCTAGTCTTGTCTGTCTAGTCTTGTCTGTCTAGTCTTGTCTGTCTAGTCTTGTCTGTCTAGTCTTGTCTGTCTAGTCTAGTCTGTCTAGTCTTGTCTGTCTAGTCTTGTCTGTCTAGTCTTGTCTGTCTAGTCTTGTCTGTCTAGTCTTGTCTGTCTAGTCTTGTCTGTCTAGTCTTGTCTGTCTAGTCTTGTCTGTCTAGTCTTGTCTGTCTAGTCTTGTCTGTCTAGTCTTGTTTGTCTAGTCTTGTCTGTCTAGTCTTGTCTGTCTAGTCTTGTCTGTCTAGTCTTGTCTGTCTAGTCTTGTCTGTCTAGTCTTGTCTGTCTAGTCTTGTCTGTCTAGTCTTGTCTGTCTAGTCTTGTCTGTCTAGTCTTGTCTGTCTAGTCTTGTCTGTCTAGTCTTGTCTGTCTAGTCTTGTCTGTCTAGTCTTGTCTGTCTAGTCTTGTCTGTCTAGTCTTGTCTGTCTAGTCTTGTCTGTCTAGTCTTGTCTGTCTAGTCTTGTCTGTCTAGTCTTGTCTGTCTAGTCTTGTCTGTCTAGTCTTGTCTGTCTAGTCTTGTCTGTCTAGTCTTGTCTGTCTAGTCTTGTCTGTCTAGTCTTGTCTGTCTAGTCTTGTCTGTCTAGTCTTGTCTGTCTAGTCTTGTCTGTCTAGTCTTGTCTGTCTAGTCTTGTCTGTCTAGTCTTGTCTGTCTTGTCTGTCTAGTCTTGTCTGTCTAGTCTTGTCTGTCTAGTCTTGTCTGTCTAGTCTTGTCTGTCTAGTCTTGTCTGTCTAGTCTTGTCTGTCTAGTCTTGTCTGTCTAGTCTTGTCTGTCTAGTCTTGTCTGTCTAGTCTTGTCTGTCTAGTCTTGTCTGTCTAGTCTTGTCTGTCTAGTCTTGTCTGTCTAGTCTTGTCTGTCTAGTCTTGTCTGTCTAGTCTTGTCTGTCTAGTCTTGTCTGTCTAGTCTTGTCTGTCTAGTCTTGTCTGTCTAGTCTTGTCTGTCTAGTCTTGTCTGTCTAGTCTTGTCTGTCTAGTCTAGTCTGTCTAGTCTTGTCTGTCTAGTCTTGTCTGTCTAGTCTTGTCTGTCTAGTCTTGTCTGTCTAGTCTTGTCTGTCTAGTCTTGTCTGTCTAGTCTTGTCTGTCTAGTCTTGTCTGTCTAGTCTTGTCTGTCTAGTCTTGTCTGTCTAGTCTTGTCTGTCTAGTCTTGTCTGTCTAGTCTTGTCTGTCTAGTCTTGTCTGTCTAGTCTTGTCTGTCTAGTCTTGTCTGTCTAGTCTTGTCTGTCTAGTCTTGTCTGTCTAGTCTTGTCTGTCAAGTCTTGTCTGTCTAGTCTTGTCTGTCTAGTCTTGTCTGTCTAGTCTTGTCTGTCTAGTCTTGTCTGTCTAGTCTTGTCTGTCTAGTCTTGTCTGTCTAGTCTTGTCTGTCTAGTCTTGTCTGTCTAGTCTTGTCTGTCTAGTCTTGTCTTGTCTGTCTAGTCTTGTCTGTCTAGTCTTGTCTGTCTAGTCTTGTCTGTCTAGTCTTGTCTGTCTAGTCTTGTCTGTCTAGTCTTGTCTGTCTAGTCTTGTCTGTCTAGTCTTGTCTGTCTAGTCTTGTCTGTCTAGTCTTGTCTGTCTAGTCTTGTCTGTCTAGTCTTGTCTGTCTAGTCTTGTCTGTCTAGTCTTGTCTGTCTAGTCTTGTCTGTCTAGTCTTGTCTGTCTAGTCTTGTCTGTCTAGTCTTGTCTGTCTAGTCTTGTCTGTCTAGTCTTGTCTGTCTAGTCTTGTCTGTCTAGTCTTGTCTGTCTAGTCTTGTTTGTCTAGTCTTGTCTGTCTAGTCTTGTCTGTCTAGTCTTGTCTGTCTAGTCTTGTCTGTCTAGTCTTGTCTGTCTAGTCTTGTCTGTCTAGTCTTGTCTGTCTAGTCTTGTCTGTCTAGTCATGTCTGTCTAGTCTTGTCTATCTAGTCTTGTCCGTCTAGTCTTGTCTGTCTAGTCTTGTCTGTCTAGTCTTGTCTGTCTGTCCTCCTCGGTGGTGTAGTTGACAACATACCCGCCTTTTAATGCGGGAGACCCGGGTTCGAATCCTGGTCGGGGAGGCGACAACTAGGGCGGTTTTCATTAACCGTCCGGGCTGCCCACCCTGAATGAATGCAATATATGCGATACCGGGGTGGCGCATACTAAAAGCCAAGGTGGAATAGCGGATTTGGTGAGTCTTGTCTGTCTAGTCTTGTCTGTCTAGTCTTGTCTGTCTAGTCTTGTCTGTCTAGTCTTGTCTGTCTAGTCTTGTCTGTCTAGTCTTGTCTGTCTAGTCTTGTCTGTCTAGTCTTGTCTGTCTAGTCTTGTCTGTCTAGTCTTGTCTGTCTAGTCTTGTCTGTCTAGTCTTGTCTGTCTAGTCTTGTCTGTCTAGTCTTGTCTGTCTAGTCTTGTCTGTCTAGTCTTGTCTGTCTAGTCTTGTCTGTCTAGTCTTGTCTGTCTAGTCTTGTCTGTCTAGTCTTGTCTGTCTGGTCTTGTCTGTCTAGTCTTGTCTGGTCTAGTCTTGTCTGTCTAGTCTTGTCTGTCTAGTCTTGTCTGTCTAGTCTTGTCTGTCTAGTCTTGTCTGTCTAGTCTTGTCTGTCTAGTCTTGTCTGTCTAGTCTTGTCTGTCTAGTCTTGTCTGTCTAGTCTTGTCTGTCTAGTCTTGTCTGTCTAGTCTTGTCTGTCTAGTCTTGTCTGTCTAGTCTTGTCTGTCTAGTCTTGTCTGTCTAGTCTTGTCTGTCTAGTCTTGTCTGTCTAGTCTTGTCTGTCTAGTCTTGTCTGTCTAGTCTTGTCTGTCTAGTCTTGTCTGTCTAGTCTTGTCTGTCTAGTCTTGTCTGTCTAGTCTTGTCTGTCTAGTCTTGTCTGTCTAGTCTTGTCTGTCTAGTCTTGTCTGTCTAGTCTTGTCTGTCTAGTCTTGTCTGTCTAGTCTTGTCTGTCTAGTCTTGTCTGTCTAGTCTTGTCTGTCTAGTCTTGTCTGTCTAGTCTTGTCTGTCTAGTCTTGTCTGTCTAGTCTTGTCTGTCTAGTCTTGTCTGTCTAGTCTTGTCTGTCTAGTCTTGTCTGTCTAGTCTTGTCTGTCTAGTCTTGTCTGTCTAGTCTTGTCTGTCTAGTCTTGTCTGTCTAGTCTTGTCTGTCTAGTCTTGTCTGTCTAGTCTTGTCTGTCTAGTCTTGTCTGTCTAGTCTTGTCTGTCTAGTCTTGTCTGTCTAGTCTTGTCTGTCTAGTCTTGTCTGTCTAGTCTTGTCTGTCTAGTCTTGTCTGTCTAGTCTTGTCTGTCTAGTCTTGTCTGTCTAGTCTTGTCTGTCTAGTCTTGTCTGTCTAGTCTTGTCTGTCTAGTCTTGTCTGTCTAGTCTTGTCTGTCTAGTCTTGTCTGTCTAGTCTTGTCTGTCTAGTCTTGTCTGTCTAGTCTTGTCTGTCTAGTCTTGTCTGTCTAGTCTTGTCTGTCTAGTCTTGTCTGTCTAGTCTTGTCTGTCTAGTCTTGTCTGTCTAGTCTTGTCTGTCTAGTCTTGTCTGTCTAGTCTTGACTGTCTAGTCTTGTCTGTCTAGTCTTGTCTGTCTAGTCTTGTCTGTCTAGTCTTGTCTGTCTAGTCTTGTCTGTCTAGTCTTGTCTGTCTAGTCTTGTCTGTCTAGTCTTGTCTGTCTAGTCTTGTCTGTCTAGTCTTGTCTGTCTAGTCTTGTCTGTCTAGTCTTGTCTGTCTAGTCTTGTCTGTCTAGTCTTGTCTGTCTAGTCTTGTCTGTCTAGTCTTGTCTGTCTAGTCTTGACTGTCTAGTCTTGTCTGTCTAGTCTTGTCTGTCTAGTCTTGTCTGTCTAGTCTTGTCTGTCTAGTCTTGTCTGTCTAGTCTTGTCTGTCTAGTCTTGTCTGTCTAGTCTTGTCTGTCTAGTCTTGTCTGTCTAGTCTTGTCTGTCTAGTTTGTCTGTCTAGTCTTGTCTGTCTAGTCTTGTCTGTCTAGTCTTGTCTGTCTAGTCTTGTCTGTCTAGTCTTGTCTGTCTAGTCTTGTCTGTCTAGTCTTGTCTGTCTAGTCTTTCTGTTAGTCTTGTCTGTCTAGTCTTGTCTGTCTAGTCTTGTCTGTCTAGTCTTGTCTGTCTAGTCTTGTCTGTCTAGTCTTGTCTGTCTAGTCTTGTCTGTCTAGTCTTGTCTGTCTAGTCTTGTCTGTCTAGTCTTGTCTGTCTAGTCTTGTCTGTCTAGTCTTGTCTGTTAGTTGTCTGTCTAGTCTTGTCTGTCTAGTCTTGTCTGTCTAGTCTTGTCTGTCTAGTCTTGTCTGTCTAGTCTTGTCTGTCTAGTCTTGTCTGTCTAGTCTTGTCTGTCTAGTCTTGTCTGTCTAGTCTTGTCTGTCTAGTCTTGTCTGTCTAGTCTTGTCTGTCTAGTCTTGTCTGTCTAGTCTTGTCTGTCTAGTCTTGTCTGTCTAGTCTTGTCTGTCTAGTCTTGTCTGTCTAGTCTTGTCTGTCTAGTCTTGTCTGTCTAGTCTTGTCTGTCTAGTCTTGTCTGTCTAGTCTTGTCTGTCTAGTCTTGTCTGTCTAGTCTTGTCTGTCTAGTCTTGTCTGTCTAGTCTTGTCTGTCTAGTCTTGTCTGTCTAGTCTTGTCTGTCTAGTCTTGTCTGTCTAGTCTTGTCTGTCTAGTCTTGTCTGTCTAGTCTTGTCTGTCTAGTCTTGTCTGTCTAGTCTTGTCTGTCTAGTCTTGTCTAGTCTTGTCTGTCTAGTCTTGTCTGTCTAGTCTTGTCTGTCTAGTCTTGTCTGTCTAGTCTTGTCTGTCTAGTCTTGTCTGTCTAGTCTTGTCTGTCTAGTCTTGTCTGTCTAGTCTTGTCTGTCTAGTCTTGTCTGTCTAGTCTTGTCTGTCTAGTCTTGTCTGTCTAGTCTTGTCTGTCTAGTCTTGTCTGTCTAGTCTTGTCTGTCTAGTCTTGTCTGTCTAGTCTTGTCTGTCTAGTCTTGTCTGTCTAGTCTTGTCTGTCTAGTCTTGTCTGTCTAGTCTTGTCTGTCTAGTCTTGTCTGTCTAGTCTTGTCTGTCTAGTCTTGTCTGTCTAGTCTTGTCTGTCTAGTCTTGTCTGTCTAGTCTTGTCTGTCTAGTCTTGTCTGTCTAGTCTTGTCTGTCTAGTCTTGTCTGTCTAGTCTTGTCTGTCTAGTCTTGTCTGTCTAGTCTTGTCTGTCTAGTCTTGTCTGTCTAGTCTTGTCTGTCTAGTCTTGTCTGTCTTGTCTGTCTAGTCTTGTCTGTCTAGTCTTGTCTGTCTAGTCTTGTCTGTCTAGTCTTGTCTGTCTAGTCTTGTCTGTCTAGTCTTGTCTGTCTAGTCTTGTCTGTCTAGTCTTGTCTGTCTAGTCTTGTCTGTCTAGTCTTGTCTGTCTAGTCTGTCTGTCTAGTCTTGTCTGTAGTCTTGTCTGTCTAGTCTTGTCTGTCTAGTCTTGTCTGTCTAGTCTTGTCTGTCTAGTCTTGTCTGTCTAGTCTTGTCTGTCTAGTCTTGTCTGTCTAGTCTTGTCTGTCTAGTCTTGTCTGTCTAGTCTTGTCTGTCTAGTCTTGTCTGTCTAGTCTTGTCTGTCTAGTCTTGTCTGTCTAGTCTTGTCTGTCTAGTCTTGTCTGTCTAGTCTTGTCTGTCTAGTCTTGTCTGTCTAGTCTTGTCTGTCTAGTCTTGTCTGTCTAGTCTTGTCTGTCTAGTCTTGTCTGTCTAGTCTTGTCTGTCTAGTCTTGTCTGTCTAGTCTTGTCTGTCTAGTCTTGTCTGTCTAGTCTTGTCTGTCTAGTCTTGTCTGTCTAGTCTTGTCTGTCTAGTCTTGTCTGTCTAGTCTTGTCTGTCTAGTCTTGTCTGTCTAGTCTTGTCTGTCTAGTCTTGTCTGTCTAGTCTTGTCTGTCTAGTCTTGTCTGTCTAGTCTTGTCTGTCTAGTCTTGTCTGTCTAGTCTTGTCTGTCTAGTCTTGTCTGTCTAGTCTTGTCTGTCTAGTCTTGTCTGTCTAGTCTTGTCTGTCTAGTCTTGTCTGTCTAGTCTTGTCTGTCTAGTCTTGTCTGTCTAGTCTTGTCTGTCTAGTCTTGTCTGTCTAGTCTTGTCTGTCTAGTCTTGTCTGTCTAGTCTTGTCTGTCTAGTCTTGTCTGTCTAGTCTTGTCTGTCTAGTCTTGTCTGTCTAGTCTTGTCTGTCTAGTCTTGTCTGTCTAGTCTTGTCTGTCTAGTCTTGTCTGTCTAGTCTTGTCTGTCTAGTCTTGTCTGTCTAGTCTTGTCTGTCTAGTCTTGTCTGTCTAGTCTTGTCTGTCTAGTCTTGTCTGTCTAGTCTTGTCTGTCTAGTCTTGTCTGTCTAGTCTTGTCTGTCTAGTCTTGTCTGTCTAGTCTTGTCTGTCTAGTCTTGTCTGTCTAGTCTTGTCTGTCTAGTCTTGTCTGTCTAGTCTTGTCTGTCTAGTCTTGTCTGTCTAGTCTTGTCTGTCTAGTCTTGTCTGTCTAGTCTTGTCTGTCTAGTCTTGTCTGTCTAGTCTTGTCTGTCTAGTCTTGTCTGTCTAGTCTTGTCTGTCAGTCTTGTCTTGTCTGTAGTCTTGTCTGTCTAGTCTTGTCTGTCTAGTCTTGTCTGTCTAGTCTTGTCTGTCTAGTCTTGTCTGTCTAGTCTTGTCTGTCTAGTCTTGTCTGTCTAGTCTTGTCTGTCTAGTCTTGTCTGTCTAGTCTTGTCTGTCTAGTCTTGTCTGTCTAGTCTTGTCTGTCTAGTCTTGTCTGTCTAGTCTTGTCTGTCTAGTCTTGTCTGTCTAGTCTTGTCTGTCTAGTCTTGTCTGTCTAGTCTTGTCTGTCTAGTCTTGTCTGTCTAGTCTTGTCTGTCTAGTCTTGTCTGTCTAGTCTTGTCTGTCTAGTCTTGTCTGTCTAGTCTTGTCTGTCTAGTCTTGTCTGTCTAGTCTTGTCTGTCTAGTCTTGTCTGTCTAGTCTTGTCTGTCTAGTCTTGTCTGTCTAGTCTTGTCTGTCTAGTCTTGTCTGTCTAGTCTTGTCTGTCTAGTCTTGTCTGTCTAGTCTTGTCTGTCTAGTCTTGTCTGTCTAGTCTTGTCTGTCTAGTCTTGTCTGTCTAGTCTTGTCTGTCTAGTCTTGTCTGTCTAGTCTTGTCTGTCTAGTCTTCTGTCTAGTCTGTCTAGTCTTGTCTGTCTAGTCTTGTCTGTCTAGTCTTGTCTGTCTAGTCTTGTCTGTCTAGTCTTGTCTGTCTAGTCTTGTCTGTCTAGTCTTGTCTGTCTAGTCTTGTCTGTCTAGTCTTGTCTGTCTAGTCTTGTCTGTCTAGTCTTGTCTGTCTAGTCTTGTCTGTCTAGTCTTGTCTGTCTGTCCTCCTCGGTGGTGTTGTTGACTACATACCCGCCTTTTAATGCGGGAGACCCGGGTTCGAATCCTGGTCGGGGAGGCGACAACTAGGGCGGTTTTCATTAACCGTCCGGGCTGCCCACCCTGAATGAATGCAATATATGCGATACCGGGGTGGCGCATACTAAAAGCCAAGGTGGAATAGGGGATTTGGTGAGTCTTGTCTGTCTAGTCTTGTTTGTCTAGTCTTGTCTGTCTAGTCTTGTCTCTCTAGTCTTGTTTGTCTAGTCTTGTCTGTCTAGTCTTGTCTGTCTAGTCTTGTCTGTCTAGTCTTGTCTGTCTAGTCTTGTCTGTCTAGTCTTGTCTGTCTAGTCTTGTCTGTCTAGTCTTGTCTGTCTATTCTTGTCTGTCTAGTCTTGTCTGTCTAGTCTTGTCTGTCTAGTCTTGTCTGTCTAGTCTTGTCTGTCTAGTCTTGTCTGTCTAGTCTTGTCTGTCTAGTCTTGTCTGTCTAGTCTTGTCTGTCTAGTCTTGTCTGTCTAGTCTTGTCTGTCTAGTCTTGTCTGTCTAGTCTTGTCTGTCTAGTCTTGTCTGTCTAGTCTTGTCTGTCTAGTCTTGTCTGTCTAGTCTTGTCTGTCTAGTCTTGTCTGTCTAGTCTTGTCTGTCTAGTCTTGTCTGTCTAGTCTTGTCTGTCTAGTCTTGTCTGTCTAGTCTTGTCTGTCTAGTCTTGTCTGTCTAGTCTTGTCTGTCTAGTCTTGTCTGTCTAGTCTTGTCTGTCTAGTCTTGTCTGTCTAGTCTTGTCTGTCTAGTCTTGTCTGTCTAGTCTTGTCTGTCTAGTCTTGTCTGTCTAGTCTTGTCTGTCTAGTCTTGTCTGTCTAGTCTTGTCTGTCTAGTCTTGTCTGTCTAGTCTTGTCTGTCTAGTCTTGTCTGTCTAGTCCTTGTCTGTCTAGTCTTGTCTGTCTAGTCTTGTCTGTCTAGTCTTGTCTGTCTAGTCTTGTCTGTCTAGTCTTGTCTGTCTAGTCTTGTCTGTCTAGTCTTGTCTGTCTAGTCTTGTCTGTCTAGTCTTGTCTGTCTAGTCTTGTCTGTCTAGTCTTGTCTGTCTAGTCTTGTCTGTCTAGTCTTGTCTGTCTAGTCTTGTCTGTCTAGTCTTGTCTGTCTAGTCTTGTCTGTCTAGTCCTTGTCTGTCTAGTCTTGTCTGTCTAGTCTTGTCTGTCTAGTCTTGTCTGTCTAGTCTTGTCTGTCTAGTCTTGTCTGTCTAGTCTTGTCTGTCTAGTCTTGTCTGTCTAGTCTTGTCTGTCTAGTCTTGTCTGTCTAGTCTTGTCTGTCTAGTCTTGTCTGTCTAGTCTTGTCTGTCTAGTCTTGTCTGTCTAGTCTTGTCTGTCTAGTCTTGTCTGTCTAGTCTTGTCTGTCTAGTCTTGTCTGTCTAGTCTTGTCTGTCTAGTCTTGTCTGTCTAGTCTTGTCTGTCTAGTCTTGTCTGTCTAGTCTTGTCTGTCTAGTCTTGTCTGTCTAGTCTTGTCTGTCTAGTCTTGTCTGTCTAGTCTTGTCTGTCTAGTCTTGTCTGTCTAGTCTTGTCTGTCTAGTCTTGTCTGTCTAGTCTTGTCTAGTTCTGACTGACTGTTCTTGTCTGTCTAGTTAATCCAGTGTTGTCTGTTTATTCTTGTATATCGAGTCTGTCTAATCTTCTATTCTTACATCAGTTTAGGGCCAAGCCAAGGTGGAATAGGGGATTTGGTGAGTCTTGTCTGTCTAGTCTTGTTTGTCTAGTCTTGTCTGTCTAGTCTTGTCTCTCTAGTCTTGTTTGTCTAGTCTTGTCTGTCTAGTCTTGTCTGTCTAGTCTTGTCTGTCTAGTCTTGTCTCTCTAGTCTTGTTTGTCTAGTCTTGTCTGTCTAGTCTTCTCTATCTAGTCTTGTCTGTCTAGTCTTGTCTGCCTAGTCTTGTCTGTCTAGTCTTGTATGTCTAGTCTTGTCTGTCTAGTCTAGTCTGTCTAGTCTTGTCTGTCTAGTTTTGTCTGCCTAGTCTTGTCTGTCTAGTCTTGTGTGTCTAGTCTTGTGTGTCTAGTCTTGTGTGTCTAGTTTTGTCTGTCTAGTCTTATCTGTCTAGTCTTGTCTAGTTCTGACTGACTGGTCTTGTCTGTCTAGTTAATCCAGTGTTGTCTGTTTATTCTTGTATATCGAGTCTGTCTAATCTTCTATTCTTACATCAGTTTAATACTTTACCTGATTATAAATTTGTTGGAATCCTATTACAGGAATAACAATGTGGGAGCCATTGATGAAAGTTATGATGCCGGTGGCAAAGCATTCGAGGAGATAAAACTCTTGAAAAAAGTCTATGAAGAACGCACTGTACATATTCACAGTGCACTCAATGAAGTTATTGAGAAACAAGTAGACTAACTGAAAGGAATAATAAGAATTGAAATAGTCTACTGCAGTTTTTATATTAAAAAGAATATTCCTGACGTCAGTCATTGTGCCTGAAGAAACATTGTTTGATTGTAGAATGGTGTATAGGTAGTTTCCAAGATTTTTATAGAATTGGTAGATTATGAAGGAGAAGAGAGAAATTTGGACGACGTTGATTGTATTGAAGTAAAGAGCTATATAAAATAAGTGAAACCGAAAAAAAGTAAATGGTATAACATTAATCAGAAATAACGTATATGCTGTTGCAGTTGCTGCACCAGCTGAAACCAAGCTGAAGATAAAAATGGGAGCAACAAGCTTTTGATATTTCATGGCGTAGGTTTTATCTAAGGCGGTGATGGCGGTTTCGAGTTTGAAGAATATCAAGATCATGGTTTTAAGGTTGTTCAGGTTCCACCAAGTTAAGACAAAGCTTGCGATAAACTGGGCGTCGCAAGTTACAATCTGAACTATATTCACAAACTGCATGAATTGGCTTCGCTGCTGCCTCGTGAAAGCATCATAAACAACAAAACTCCCGTAGATGGAAACGATCAAAATCCCATAAATTATCGTACCCTTCGACGTCTTTACGTGTCCATCGGATATATTTACAGGCGTATAACCGAAAGCTTTTCCAAAAGCAAGCAATGTTTTTATGTAAGGTTTCAGGGACATATTTGCCTCTTAAATAGTACTTGCTTTGGTGGAGTTGTTGTAACGAATAAAGTCCATTACGAAAATCGTTGAAGCAATCGGAAAACGTTTATGGTGACAATAAATATATTTTTTAATAATAAAATTATGTTATATAGGCGTCATTTATTTTTAATCGAGATGATCATTTGTAGTAGATTGTATAGAAGCAAATACTTTCATCAGACTAAACAAGGCCAAATAATAATAAACAAAGCTCTATATGACTGCGCAAGACAAGAGTAAATAAGACTAGGAGTAAAATTTACTTAGAGTCTTGTCTAGTCTAATTTAATAAGACTAGACAAGATTCTACAAGGTCTAAGTAAGTCTAGGTAAGTGTAAATAAGACAATACTGGACAAGACTATTTAAGACTGAACAAGATTTGACAAGACTGTACTACACTAGACAAGACTAGATAAGATTTGACTAGACTAAACAAGACCAGGCTAGACCCGAAAAGACCAGACAAGACCAGACATTTTATATTGTAATGTCATAATGTAGTCTTCAACAATAAAGGACGTATAGAGATTTTAGTAAAGACCAGGATCATCAGAGACAGACCTTCCCTAGTGTAGTCAAGTTTTATCTAGACTTTTTTAGTATTGTCGTGTCTTAAAACATAGTATATCTTGTATATTCGCTAATTCCCACCGATTAGTTTTTGTCACATCGCAAATATTTTTCTTACCGCTATTTCTATTTTTTTTTTTTTCTCAAAACCTTCACAAACTAAATTTACAGGTCTATAACAAATAAGTCGGTACAATTATCAAACTGATACTTTCAGCTTTGTTTTCTCTAAAGTTTAAAATGAGATGTTATGGTTTGAACCAAATTAATAATAGAATTGAAAGTAGGAGATTATCATTACGATATCTTCAAATCTGTCTGTAGCAGAATTACACGGAAATTTTTTATTTCTTCTGTAAATGAATTTGCTAACCACGATCCATGGTGGCCTTGTGATACGAATTCCAAACCGGAATCTATTATTTGTTTATTGTCTATTCGTTAGTTTGCCTTCAGATAAGAGTTCCCGTTGGATGAGGAGCCGACTAGATTTTCTTATCTTGGACTCTAAGGTAGTAATTACACAAATTCTATCTTTATTTTCTTTACTCTTTCATAATATCTGTTGGCTTTCAGCCCCTGACAAAAATTGGTCTTGACCGTTCCCGTTACTTGCTTTGACGCAGCGAACGGCTCACACCACGCATCTTGAGCGGGGTGTGCCAAAGAGTAACAGAAGATATCCGTGTAATTCCAGCTACTGACAGATATGAAGATATCATAATGATTATCTCCTACTTTCAATTGTATTTTCTAAAAGGTTTTTACAGACTAGCTTTTGTTTTATCGCAAATTTCTTCGACAAACTCTGCAACTTTACCAGATTTATTCGAAAACTTCACGGACTAATTTCACAAGTCTGTTGTAATAAAAAGCAGGACTGAATATCTGTGCGATTAGCGCACATTCCCAAACGTGCTCTTGGTCCCACGTCTTGGATAAATGCAATAGTTTTATAGTTTTTCCCGAAACTAAGGGATTTTATTACCAAGCTAAAATCTACCGCCCCAAACATTTTAGAAAACGTGGGAAGGCCCATAAAACCTTCCCATGAAGATTGACAGTGGAGCAGATATTTTCAGTATTTAGAGAATTAACCCTTGATTGTTTATGGAAAGCACAAAGTAATCTCAATCACCATCTTATTTGAATTAGAGGGATGATTTAACCCCTCTTAGAGTTATATTATAGGTTTGCCGACGATTGAACGCTTCTGGCTTCATCCAAGGCCGATATCAGTAACATGCTGCGGATACTCGAAACCACTAGCCTATAGTTTGGATTCGCCTTGAACTGCGAAAAAACGAAGATGATGATAGTTGATAGAACCAATGAAAGCAATCCAGATTCTTCACGTATTTCCAACTGTGAGATTCTCGGCGGCATTTTCTTGGGCTCTACTATCGCCATTAGCGAGGGATGTGACCTCGAGTTTAAATGACGTTGCGCCATGACACGCTCTGCTGCGCAAAGGCTAGACAAGATATGGAGAGACCGCCGGATCACGAAAAATACCAAAATACGCCTTATGAACAGCCTGGTTTTTCCGATATTTTTGTATGGAGCGGAAACATGGACCTTGCGGATGAAGGATCTACGCAAGATCGACGCCCTAGAAATGTAGCGTTGGCGGCGCATGCTGGGAATCAGTTAGACCGCTCAACGGACTAACGTGTCCAAACTCAAGGAATTACAAATTGACCAGCGTATCTCGTCGCTTGTTCAGTTACGAATCCTCAGATTCTTTGGACACGTTATGTCCGCCATACACACAACGGTCCACCGGAAAGGTCTACCTGTGCAGTTTTGCCTGCGCAGGTAGACCGGAGCGTGTGTGGGAATAGACCTGTGCAGTTTCTTGCGTACGGTTGACCTGCGACAAACCTGCACATGTAACCTCTCCGGTAGACCGTACCGTGTATGACGGGCATTACCCGCAAAAGTGACTCAATGGAGCGGCTGGTGATTCAGGTCAGAGTAAAGGTAGCAGATCTCGTGGCCGATCACCAACTCGATGGGCAGACACCATCAAATCTGTCACTGAGACTCCTGTGGCAGAATGCGCGCGCCATGCGACCAACAGGAATCTATTGAGAAGATTGGCGAAGACCAATTGTCAGTAGTAGTAGACAGTTGTCAGTAGTAGGTGGTAAGCTATAAGTATATGTTTTATTTTTCTTTACTAAAACCTTCTTTATTCAGTAAATAAAAGTTCTTAAGTCGTAAGTTATTTCGTGTAATTGTATTATTGTTTAATTGAATTGTTAAAACCAACCCGACTATTATTCGACAAACTCCATGCCTTGCGAATCCCGGTGAACATTCATTTTCAAGATCCCGAGATATTCCGATATATCTCATCGAGACCGAAGAATTGTTGGCCAGCAGTCCATCCCTCTCAACATTGAAGTCAGCGGTGGTTGCCCTACTCACTTACTCACCCCTTCACATACTAATATTCATAATTAATAACATAATTAACCCTTTCGCTACGGGAACCGGATATAGCCGTAAAATATTTTCGTGCCATGTGTACGGGAACCGGATAAATCCGCTAGCGTTTTTTTTTTCTACTTAATATGGGAAAGTCAATAATAAGTAAAGTATCAATAAAATATCAATAATAAAGATCAATAATAGGAAAATACAATTGTACTTAATATGGAACAGACTACGGGAACCGTTTTTATACGCAAAGAGTACGTAATTATTATTTATACGCAAAGAGTAGACTTGTAGAAAAGCACCCCGTAGCGAAAGGGTTAATATTCTCATATTCTCCCGTCTATAATTAATACATCTGTGAAGCTATCAACCTAAAACTGAAAGTCTTCTGAAAATTCACGAAATATTTTCACGAATTTTCATCGATTGCTCTGTGTCTTATAGCAGATTTCCTCGTTAAACTCACCGAAATCAAAACTTCAAAATATTTATAGACTAAACTCAATAAATAACTAATAAATCAGTGAAGTTATGAAACTAAAACCTTCAGTATTGTTTTTCTTGAAGTTTCCTGAAAGTTCTTCCGGCATTTGCACGAATTTCCACCGAATATTTTTTTGTTTTATGGCAAATTACTTCGACAAACTCTTCAAGATTTCCAGATTTCCTCAAATATTTCAAAGATTAACTTCACATGTCTTTAACTAATACTTCTGTGAAGCTATCATCCTGGAAGTTGTATCAACATTATTTTCAGTGAAATCTCCTAAAAATCCTCCCGAAATTTTCACGAATTTCCCCGGCTTACTTTTTGTTTTATCACAAATTTTCTCGCTAAACTCACCGAAATAACGTGAGTCCCAAAACTCCTGGAATCCACTCTTGCCATGAATTTGAAGAAGTAGGTCATTTCTTAATTCACCCAAATAAAATTTAACAAAATTTAACTTTGTTAAAATTTAACAAAGTAGTAGTAGTTAAGTAGCTGTCAGTAGTTAATATAAATTTCTACCGGTCTTACTTAATTTATTTAATTTAAAAATGTTTACAAAAGAGCAGAAAACTTTTTTTGTCCAAAGTTATTTTCGTAATGGTAGACGCCTGGAAAATGGTGAATAGGAATACAGTATCGACTCGTGCATTGAAAACTTTAGGCAACGTTTTCCTATGGCTGTATTTAATAGGAATCAGTTTATAAGGCAGATATTACGATCAGTTGATTGCTTTCAAAGTACTTTCGAAGCGCGCTTCATTCCTAACTCCTCTAACCTACCCAACTAATCTAATGCTAACCTACCATACTGTTAATCAAACTAACCTATCCCAATGAGATTAAAGATAATGTAGATACCTACCTATTCAAAACATCAGTACCATTCAGATCTCTTAACGCATCAGATAAGAAACAAGTTCGATGGTTGGAGGATTACCATCACGGACTTCAATCCAGCGCTGGAAATTTATCGTCAAATCTGTTTCAAAATATTTTAAAGTTTCACATTCGGCATTCAGATAGTTTTAATATTATTTTTGTAAAGGGTATTCGAAGAAGTTGCTATTAGACTCTATTTTCAATTCTTACTTACATTGTAATGAATATATTGTTATAATTTTAGAAGATGATGATGATGAATTTTTCGATTGAATATTCTATGTGCAGCGAAAGAAATGTTGAATGTTAATATAAGTATTTAAATGTATTGAAGTAATATTAATTGTATTATTATTCTTAGAATTTAACAAAGCCATACAATTTATGTGGAGTTTTCATTATTTTACAACCCTTCATTCTCACTTTCCATCTACTTGCATCCACTTTCCATCCACCTGCATCCACTTTCCATTCACTTTGCATCCACTTGCATCCACTTTACATCCACTTTCCATCTACCTGCGTCAACTTTCCATCCACTTTCCATCCACTTGCATCCATTTTACATCCACTTTACATCCACTTTCCTTCCACTTACATCCACTTTCCATCCACTTTCCATCCACTTTACATCCACTTTCCACCCACTTGCATCCACTTTACATCCACTTTCCATCCACCTGCATCCACTTTACATCCACTTTTTATTCTTCTCTATCAATTGAATTGCTCATTCGGTATAAATAGGAGCAAACTTGATTGTTAATCACTTTAGTACCGGACGTTTGTCAGAATACATCATGTTTAAATGTAACGAGTCTACCAAACAATATTCACTGATTCAAAATTTACGCAGACATGAAAGAGGTCACAACAAAAACTGTACATGCGAGTAATGTGAGTAAACTGGTGCATCTCGAAGAACAATCGCAAGACACTCTTAATGAAGCCGCATTTAGAAATTTGTCAGATGAAGAGATAATCCAAAAAGAAAAACGTATCAAAATAATTGATAATAATGATCTAGTAATTGAAAATAACAAATCGAGAGAATTTAGAGATATAATATTAAAGAAAGTACGAGTGAAGCATCAAAAAACGATGACAGTTTGTTTGAAAGTAAAGTAAAGAAATTGCAAGCAAAAGTGCCTGAAAATCATGCTATAGACAATGACTCAATGGAAGAAAGCAGTTTAGATAAAAGTGTAGCTGAAGATATTGAAGCAGGTGTACCCAAAGGTCATGATATATACGATCATTAATGACTTAATGGTGCGAATAAAAGAAAACAGAATAAACGTCTCAATGTTAGCTGCCTCCTTTAAAGAGTTGTTAAATTACCTGGATTTGTGGGAACATCTATTTGATATTAGTAATTCTCAAACATCTAAACAGAATACCCCTGTAGGATTTCCAAGAAATTGCATTATAAGAGAGAAGCAGATGAAGAAAGCGTTTTCACAGACTATGATTTTGAAAGTAACATACCTTACCTCAATGAAAAAATTGCAAACGGGAAGTCCTTTAATCCGTTTATTGTGAATGATCCTAAAGAGTTGGTTGAACGATTATGGCTGTTAAAAAAGTCACAACAATTTGGAAACACATACAAGGATTATGAGATTCAAACTATAGAAAACGCCGACATAATCGAAGCCGACATAATCGAATAATATTTGACGATGATCTTAATTAACATCAGTTGTCGTTAAGATGTCACTTGGTTGAAAAAGTGTTGCGTTGTAAAGGAAGGTAGGTGTATGTGAAATGCTGGATTGATGAAACTAATGTACTTTAAAAAATATGTACTTATAGTAAAATAGTGATTATTATACTGTTTTTTATGTTATATATTTGTAATAGTAAATAAATATATATTTTTATTCTACTAATAACTTGGCTTTATTTATTTTTACCTGTAATCCTGAAACTGAATAAAATGGATAAGAAAAACGATATACAAAAACCTTCCTCTTTTTTCATCAATACATTTATAGCATTTCTATCGAGGTGGTGGGGGTCCATCAATATGATCCACATCGGTTGGTAGATTGTAATGTTTGTAACATGGGAGACAGGCGGCTATATCTTAATCTTCTTGAAAATGCGATAGAAGCGCATCCCACATCGATAGTAGTTCCCTGGGTGTTACATGTGTCATTAAATGTAATTTATACTGATTACATCAAGCACAACACCTATCCATTGATACACAGTTTAAAAAGTTGATAACACTTTAGCATCTTGATATCTTTTAATTGTTAATTTTAATCGTTGATTTTTTTTAATGTGCTGCTCTACTGCATCGTCGATGATCTCAAACATTACACCATTATTACATTACATGTCGGGTTGATTCTATATCTTTAAATAATGTCCATTTGTGGTACGCCAATATCTCATAGATATATTCTACGCTTTCAAACTGCTGAGAAGATGTTTGTAGCAGGTTTTCTAGCGTTGATATGATGTCACAATCTTTTGGTAAGTTTATAAAATGCAAGAACCACTCGTTGTAATAATTGGCAAAGTTTAATGTTTTCAAACGATCCAAGCGATAATCAATTAATTTAAATTTGCATACAGCCTTTTGATCCAGAATGAATTGAATCCCCCTGCTTTGTAATGTGATATATCTGCTTCTATTCCTTTTGGCTGATGAGTGAAAAGTTATGGTGAAGCTGTCGCAAGCTGGTACTATTTCGGTATATGATATTCCCGTCTTTTGAGTTTCTAGCAAAGGGCTGCAGTAGGGACCCTTCCTTTTAACTCCTCTTTGTGGTTTAATCGCTGGTGTTGAAAAGAACGTATTCACCTTTTGCCATTCAATTTTTAATGCTAACCATTCGATTGGAATTAATGTGAAACTTCTTTGGGAGTTGAATATACGAACACAGGGGTAATAATAGGGGTAATAACCGCGCTGAATCCTGTTGAAGCTGATAATGTCTTGGAGATTGGATAGCTAACTTCGTTTATGAGTCGACATTCACTTTAAATTTCTTCATTGAAATCTTGCAGTGTCATCCAAGAAAGTAGGTGAACTTATACCTGAATCTGACATGGATGCTGTTGATACTGACATTGCGTTGATATAACTAATTCATTATTAGTAGTTTGTCTCCTATTTATACTCAAACAGATTTTCAATGAGCCAATCAAAATGCTCCGTATGTGTCACGTGATCAATGACTCATCCAGACAAGTTGAGACAGGAAATGCTGAGTTGATAGTTGAGCGGTCCTACACGTGTTCAATGACTCATCATGAAGAGTGTGAAATAAAATAAAAAATTTGAAATAATACAATTTCTTTATTAGAACTATTAACAATTTCTTTATTAGAACAATCTACAATTTATTCATTAGAACAATCTATAATTTCTTTATTAGAATAATATACAATTTACAATTAATCTGTAGAGGTAATTTTAATAATAACTATTTCTTTATTGGGGTCTATATGAACCTCTCAGCTGTATCTGCGACGATGCTATTTCCATAAACAGTATTTTTTTGAAGAACTGATTGATGTATTTTTCAGTTAATTTTAAATCGACAGCTTGTAAATACATCTTCGATGATTTGTTTTTAATGTAGAATAACTTGTTAAAATCCATCTTTGAATTGTTGACTTAAATAAGCAGGATTGTCTGATGTGTCTGTGGTTTTCGAGAGACTGGATGTTGAAATATTGTCTCTTCTATTTATACCAAAACCAATAGATGATGATGTCTAGCTGACAGCGCTAGACGTCCGGTCGCGCCTAATCGACAAGCCGGACAGTAAATCAAATTTGAATATGTGTATTAAAATAAACACACAATTTATAAGAAAATAATTAGACCGGCATAATTTATTAGTTCCACGTTGTATGCAGCTGCAAAAATCCGTTAGCAGTTGTACATCTTTAAATCTCACGCGTGCGCAGATTCAAAAGTGGAGGTGAAGGCCAAATATCAGGGTCAGATCAAGATTCAGGATAGGGTTAAAGGTCAGGGTTAAAGGTGAGGCCAAAGTTCAGGGTCAGGGTCAGTGTCAAGGCCAGGGGTAAGGGGTCAAAGACCAGGGGTCAAAGGTCATCGCGCATGCGCATGTCTGAGGTGGAGGTGGGTCTAGAAGGAACTATCTTTCCCTACTTATGGGCGACCGGTCAGCTAACACAGCATTATCCAAACGCTAAGATCGAAACTTGCGAGGTAAACGATAGTGACGAGCGACGAAGATGAGAAAGTATTGTCAACATTACTCGAACAAATAGAAGAAGGAAACTCCTATGCAGAATTCCAGGAGGTCGCTGAAAAAGACTGGCCAATGAGAGCATTCCATTCAGTAAAGGAAGGAAGTAGTATAGCAATAGGGATTCTGGATCAAAAATCGTCGATGCTAAGTCCGGAAAGTAGGTCACGTTCATGTGAGGGCATTCACCTTAGTTGGAGTATGCGGATGGGGGATGATTAATGAAGATTAAGTGATTGGCAATTAAAGATGTAAAAATTAAATAAATTATTAACCTCTAATAAAAAATAAAATAAATTGATGGTTAATTAAATTATGAAAAAATGTCCTAGGTATGCGGATATGAAACGATTAAGTAATTGGCAATTAAAGATGTAAAAATTGAATAATTTATTAACTCTCATATACAGAAATTAATTGAAGTCAAAGATGGATTAACTATGAGCACGAACATGAAACCAGTTATAAAAATTTTATATACAGGGTGCTTCAAAAAAATGTATACACACTTTAAACTATTGTAGTTTTCCCGCTCTACAAGGCTAATGTTATATTTCTTCGCCAGGTGCCAGCATAATCGTCCCTCTATGTTATATTATCAGTTGGAATTTGTAATATCAACATGGGGGACGTACGTTTGAGTTTTGAAGAACGTAAGCAGGTTATTAAGTGGTACTGGAAGTTTGAGAATGTAAATGAAGTTCAAAGACAGTGGAGAAGGGAGTATGATACAGAACCACCTTCAAGATTAACAATTACACGCATACGAGACAAATTCGAAGTTCATGGAACAGTGTGTGATGTGCATAAAGGTCATTCAGGTCGGCCTCGAACAGCTACAAGTGATGAGTCATCAACGGCAGTCTTGGAACTGTTTCAACGCTCTCCTAACAAATCTTCAAGGCAAGGGGCACGTGAAAGTGATGTAAGTGCTAGCAGCGTGCTACGCATTCTGAAGAGAGGCAAGTATCGTGTTTACATTCCAAGGCTGGTGCAACAGCTAAATGACGACGATCCAGATCGAAGGTTGCAATTTTGTGAATGGATTCAGGAGATGGTGATACGTGAACCGGGATTTATGGGTAGCATCATTTGGTCGGATGAAGCCCAATTCAAACTTAATGGAACTGTCAATAAGCACAATTGTGTTTACTGGGGTGAAGAAAATCCTCACATTACAATTGAAAAAGCTGTAAATTTGCCTGGTGTAAATGTGTGGTGCGGTTTGTCTTCAAGGGGACTCATTGGACCTTTTCGATTTGAAGGCACTGTAACTGGTATTAATTACCTAACAATGCTTGCTGATTCCATATTTCCTGCCATTCGTGCATTATACGGTAATGATGATTTTTATTTTCAACAAGATGGTGCTCCGCCGCACTATCACAGGGACGTACGAGCTTACCTGGATCAAAATTTGTCGGGACAGTGGATAGGACGCAGGGGGCCAATCGAGTTTCCAGCACGCTCTCCAGACCTTACACCACTGGATTTCTTCTTGTGGGGCACAGTAAAAGATGAGGTGTACAAACGTAAACCACGTAACCTAGACATTCTTTGGAATGAGATTCAAGCAGTGTGTAGAGAAATCTCATTGGACGTTTTGATACGATGTACAGAATCAGTGGTGACTCGTACTCAGAATTGTATTGATGCTGCAGGTCACCAATTTGAACAGTATTAACATTTGTTATTTATGTTTCATTTACATTGGACTTTCAGCTTTCTATTTTCCTGAAATTTAACTTTGTAGAACGGTAAATAAATTTTCTATGGAAGTTCAAAGTGTGTATACATTTTTTTGAAGCACCCTGTATATTGCAATCAGTTCTGGTATGCGGATGTGAAACTATTAAGTAATTGACTATTAAATATATAAAAATGGAATAATTTATTAACTCCCTCATAAAAATAAAGTAAATTGATGATATGAAATTGTTGTTAGGAATGTTTTAATTAAGGAAGTACACATACAGAAATTAATTGAGGTGAAAGACAGGTTAACTGCGAGCACGAACATGAAACCAGTTATAAAAAATTTGTATATTGCAATCAATTCAGTTGTGTAAAATGTAGTTTGTGTCAAATGTAAAATTAATTGAGATCAAAACCAATCTATTTTAAACATGAAACCTCTCTTAAAAATGATGTGAGAGGGGGACTTCATATAAATAGATAATTTTTTGTAAAGAAATACATAGTTTACATTAAGATGGTTAAATTACAAGTTGGAGCACTTCATAATTATAAATACTATAAAATTGGTGCTAATGAAAATTTTAGTGAAGTTGCTAAAAATGTGTTTAAATATATAGTGGATAATTATATAAAAGCAGTTTTTCCGAATATAGATATATCCATAGTATTTACAGATGATTATGATTTATTATTTGAACATGATGATAATACAATTCGTTATATCGGAGAGTTGAATGAACAAATATTAATGTTTGAACTATACACAAATAGTATTGTTTACTATATATATAGAAACGATAATGCATTTTACGATTTAATAAATAATAAGTCATCTTATCCACATCAATATTATTTACCATACTATAACGCTCCTGCTGCAAGAAATCCAATTTATTCATTAGAAGATATTTTAAATGGGAATATGGCTAATACATTGTTTTGGAGGACAATTCCAGTAACAAATCAGAATGAAAATGCACAGTCTGAATCAATTCCAGTCTCAAATAATGCACAGGTGGATGAGGAGGATGAACATTTTCAAGAAGAAGAAGAATGGTAGTTATAACCTTTACACAACCGTTCTTAATCAACGAAAGATGACACGTTTGAAACAAGAAATAAGTGACTTCAAGATTCGATTGAAATTATTACTTGTTAATATAAAATTACTTAAAAATAAGATACAACATTATTATTTATGTAACCGTCTTGTTATAAAATTTAATAAACTAAAAATGTAATAACGATAAAGTATATATTTTATTTCTTTCACCTAATCTCATCCTAATAAAAATATATAAATAAATATACTCAAGCTAAGTAGAAAATACTTTATTATTAATATTAAATATTCTGATACATATATAAATAATTTATAATGTAAAATCATTTTTCTTAATCCAACTGTTATGTTCAGCTCCAAGACCTAACCATTTCACGTACACCATATTTCCTTTCCTTCGGAGAATTTTTTCAATTAAATAGATATCTGGATATTTTACATGTTGTAACTCAAACTCATAAAATCCTCCTGATATTAACTCTCTTAAAGGTATGTTGTAGGATTCGTTAATTTAACCTTATGAATTTTGAAGACTTCGTTAGACCAGTTTGGTGTATATCCCTTATCAAAAATTCCTCTGTATTTACTAATACGAACTGAGTCACCAGCTTTAAATTTATTTTTCAATGTTGCCTTTTTAATATTGTTGTAGAATGTTTCCAAAATATATTTCTCGTTTGCAGAATTTACATCAGCAGGTTTCATGTTTATAGTTGAATGTTTAGTTAAGTTATATTTCAAAACTATCCTAGGTAATAATTGTAACCACTTGTAATTTCCTTGTAAACTGAATTCTTTCCACATCATAGATTTTAATGTTCTATTAACTCGTTCTACGATAGAAGCTTTCATTGTACTAAATGTAGAATAATGATTAATATCAAATTTTGTCAATAAGTTTCTAACTTCTTTATTATGAAATTCTTTTCCATTATCTGTTTGTAAATTCTTAGGTATGAAAGGGGGGATAAAAACGGTTTTTATTGCTTGAGAAACATCTTTACCAGTCTTAGTTTTTACTGGTATAGCCCAAACAAATTTTGAAAAACAATCAATTATAACTAATATATACTTATACCCTCGATTAAAACGAGCGTATGGTATCATTTCAACTAAATCTGCCTGAAATAAATCATTCAATCCTTTAATAACAACTTTTCGTCGATTAAACTTCTTCCTAGCTGACTTATGCAATTCTTCTACAATTTGTCTTTTTACATTATTTTTCATTGCTCGATTGGATACTTAACTATTAGTTCTACATATGGTAAATAATCTTTGTTTTTAACTGTTAGAGATATTTTATCATCAAATTTTAATTTATATCCAACCAACTCGTTCCGTTTAATTTCCTTATTGTTTATGTACACACTAATATCCCCGGGATACAAGTATATGTGGCTTATTTCACCAGAATTAAATGGAACTGAGTAAAAATGAGATCCTGTAGTTAATTTAACAAATATGTTTATGTTATTAATCGAAATTGCTTAAAGTGTAATATTTATTAAACCAAATAAATTCTGCTTTTTAATAGATGATGATGACGATATTATTCTATTAATCCCATGTTCACTATCACGATGATTGTGCTCAATTTTTTTACCGAACTTATCAATAGTCATGTCGCTTAACAAATGCCATTTTTTACTAATTTATTCTATTATATTTGCTTCTCTCAATTCTTCTATAATACTATTTATTTCATTAATATGCGAATTATTTCCTGCCATCTGAGAAGCATGTAAAAGTCTCAATCGATCTATGATTAATCATGATTATGTACATATATATCATGATTAATTGAATTAGTATTATACTCCATTTCAAGTCCTTCACCTGAATATCTAGATGATTGAAATAGTGTAGGCTGTTGTTGTTGAATATTAGAAAATAAAGGTTGTACAATGTATTTATATTTATTAGACCTATTTCCTGCAATTTGTCCCTCTGGTAGATAAGCACGTCGATGAGCATTAGTTCTATTTACAATATCTCTATAATTTCTAGAATCTTCAGATGTATAACCAACAGGTTCTTTTTTAAATAAGAGTTCATATAAACCTGGAGTACCTTTGTAATCAAGACCTTGTATAGATATATCATTTCCTTTAAATATTAGTTCACTATTTCCTATATAGAATTTTTCTGTTTCCACATTATGTCTAATACCATAAACTGTATCAAACTTATTGTCAGTATCTCTGATTTTTTCTTCTATATACATTCTAGGTAATTCAGCAAAATCATTTAAATACATTTGAAATGTATCTTCAGGTATCATATCACCTAAATATGTTGTATCTAATGTTTTTTCCAATGTTGTTTGATTAAACATAGGTTTATAATCATCATCATCATCATTATCATCAGAATATCTTTCAGTAGGTATATTCTCAAATGTTTCAGTATCATCAATAAATTTAGCTTCCTTTGGTGATGACACCAATTTTGGTGGTTGCAAAAACTGATCTTTACGTTCTTTATGTTCACTTTTGATTGGTTCCTTAAAAACTGTTGGCTCATCACTTAAATGTTTTTCAATCTTTATTAGTTTACTTATAGATTTTGTAATTGGTAAATATGACTCATGTAACGAGATTTCACTAGATTTCAAATCTTCCAATTTCTTCTTAATTGCATTCCTTTTCTTTATTAGTTTACTTTTAATATCTTGCTCCTTCATGTTAGTATGTTTTTATAACAGCTTTATAACAGCTTTTTAAACAGGTCTGTTTAACTGAAAACAGCTGTATAACAGCTTTTAAACAGGTCTGTTTAACTGAAAACAGCTTTATAACAGCTTTTTAAACAGGTCTGTTTAACTAAAAACAGCTTAAAACAGCTTTTAAACAGGTCTGTTTTACTGAAAACAGCTTTATAACAGGTCAGTTTAACTGAAAACAGCTTTTTAAACAGATCTGTTTAACTGAAAACAGTTTTTAAACAGGTCTGTACTATGATACTGATGAATTTAGAATGTTTATAAATCAACATGTGCTATAGATTTATATAATAATTGAACCCCTTTCTATATCGCCCATTATTAATGTCACTATCCTTATCAATTAAAATGAAATCATACTTTTTAAACCAACACATTGAACACATTTCCTTAAACTGATTAAATGTTATATCAGTATTTACATGATCTTCATACACATGTTTCAAATTCATATCATCTTGCTTAAATAAAATAATCATATTAGCATTATCTCGAATTAAATGTTTAGGAATTTTGGTATATGTTTGACATAAGTAAAATGAATCAATAGTTTTATGTCGCCCCATGCTGAAGTAATCACGAATTGCATTTTGTTTACCACATGCTACATCATCAAATATAAATATAGAGTTTTCCTTTGCATCTGAAGGTTCAATAACATTTACGTTTTCAGAAAATTCATAATATCCTACTCCTTTTATTGGTGATAATAAATTTCGTAAATATTCATACTTCGGTTGGTATAAAGATTTAGAGTATATGTAGATATTTTTAAATCGAAGCCCATTAGGATCCTCAAGTAAACTAATCATAACATTTGTTTTTCCACAATTCGATGGACCTGCAATTATACATCTAATACTAGATGGAAGCAATGAACCATGACGAGGACGAACAATTTTATTATTATAATTTTCATCTATATTATTAACAAGAATCGTTTGTTGTTGTTGTTTCACCAACTTCATTTTTATAACTACTATATTATATGAAACTATAAGTAATATAAACATTTGATATTTAATGCTTATACCTACAACACACATATAATGAGACGATATCATACAAATCAGGTTAGTTCAAGACAATATATCAAGAAGGTAGGATCAGGACTTTTAAATAAAGTAATTAATAAATTACCCTTTGAATTACATATACCTGGCTACAAATTTTGTGGACCCGGAACGAATTTAGAAAAACGGTTAAATAGAGGTGATGTGGGTATAAATAAATTGGATGAAGCTTGTAAAACACATGATATATCCTATTCACAATTTAAAGATTTAGAAAACAGACACAAAGCTGATCAAATATTAGCTACCGAAGCAATAAAACAAATTAACGCATCTGACTCAAGTATCACTGAAAAAGCTGCGGCTTTAGGTGTTGCAGGAGCTATGAAGGCTAAAGTTAAATTAGGAATGGGTTTACGTAAACAAAAAAGAAAAAAGAAGACTAGAGGTATAAGAGGAAGTGGAATATCGTTTCATACAGCTGTAAAAAAAGCTCGAGCTGAACTAAAACGATTTAAACCAACTGACTTAATATCAGCATCAAAAATTGCATTGAATGCAGTTAAGGGAATTAATAAAAGAAAACCCACTAGGATTATTCCGATTCCAAAAAGTGGTGGTTTTTTACCATTAATTCCACTTTTTGCTGGATTGAGTGCTTTGGGGGCTCTAGGTGGTGGTGCTGCTGGAATTGCAAAAGCTGTTAATGATGCGAAAGCAGCTGCTGCAGATCTCAAGGAAAAACAGCGTAACAATCAAGCAATGGAAGAAATAGCTGTTGGAAAAGGATTGTTTCTGAAACCATATAAAACAGGCTATGGATTATATTTAAAACCTTATTCAAAAAACTCTTAAAACTACCACAACGTGCTCTCACTAATATAGATTTAATAAGGTATGCAAAGGAAATATCTTCGTTTCGAGGTGTTTTTATGCGTGACAATTTACCTGAAAGTATAAGAGAACTTGAGTGTGGTATTGTTAATTTAGATACTAATAATGGTCCTGGTACTCATTGGGTTGCCTATAAAAAAATATTTAATAATGTGTAATATTATGATAGTTATGGTAATTTAAAACCACCTATAGAAATTGTAAATTATTTTAATAGTAGTGGACTAGTCAAAATTTTCAATAATCATGATAGAATTCAAAAATTTAATACTGTTGTATGTGGACATTTATGTTTAGAATTTCTATATAAAAATATTTAAGTATTGTAACAGTTTTCACTATTGGTATGGTAGTTTCAAAATGCACACGTTCACTCTTACTGGTTCAACATCACTGCTTAGAGCACATTATCATCCACCGATTGATTTAACATCAGAAGAAAAAAGTTATAGCTTAGGTTTAATAAGTTTTGAAACTTACAATGCTATTCCAAACATTGATGAAAATAATAATAAATTTTATATTGGTGATAAGGTTATTACAATTCCAACTGGATCATATGAATTATATGATATTAACAATTTTATTAGTAATGAAATTGAGAAATTAAATAAAGAAGATGTTAAATTTAAAGGCCTTTGTCATATATAACCTAATAATAACACTCTAAAATGTCACATAAAATGTACAAAATCTATCGATTTTACTAAACCTCATTCAATAAACAGTTTGTTAGGTTTTAAAAACACAATTTTGGAGGAGAATATATCACACGTATCTGATTCACCTGTAAATATATTGAAAGTAAATAGCATTCGCATAGAATGTAACATAACCACTGGAGCATACAATAATAATCAATTAGTTCATACACTACATGAATTTTTTCCATCAGTACCTCCTGGATTTAAAATTATTGAAGTCCCTAAAAATGTACTATATATGCCTTTAAATACAAAAATAATCTCAGAACTTGTGCTTAAAATAGTAGATCAAGATGGGAACAACATCAATTTTCGTGAGGAAGTCATAACGATAAGACTACATCTTAAGGGTGTCTGAATAATATGGTTATACGATACAATAAGAATTATTTAAATAAGACTGATTCAATTCAATCACTCATTAATAGTAAAGCTATAATACGGTTAACACCTGAAAATCGTCAATTTCTTCAACAGATTGGTTTAAAACTTAAAGATGTCCATATTAAACGTTGGAGAAAAGGCACTTTTTGATAATTCTATTATAAATGCTGAAAAACATTCACACCTTCCATACGCATCAACTTCATTTAATAATAATGATGAAATTAGAATTCCTATTCAACAACAGGATATTTACACTTTACCATCTGAAAGTTATATTTACATAGAGGGTCGTTTGACAACAGAAGATAACCAGACATCAGGTACTGTTAAATTTATTAACAACGGATTTACACATTTATTTGAGGAAATTCGCTATGAGATTGGTGGAAAAGTTATTGATCGTATCAGAAATCCTGGTATTACAACAACAATGAAGGGATATGTTTCATTTAATGAGACTGATAAAAATAAATTAATTAATGCAGGTTGGATGATTGATACTTATAATTTAGAAGATTCATTAGGTTATTTCAATGTGTGCATTCCTTTAAAAATGTTGATGGGTTTTGCAGAGGATTTTAAAATTTTTTTATTGAATCTTCTTTAGGAACTTGTTTTGATTAGAAGCAATTCAGATATTAATGCAATATATAATACTGCTGTTGATGAAAAAATTAAAGTTAATATTAATAAAATAGTTTGGCGGGTACCACACATCTCTGTAGCGGATGTGGAACGATTAACATTATTAAATTATATTGAGAGAGGTACAGATTTAGAAATTGGTTTTCGTAGTTGGGAATTACATGAATATCCTTTACTGCAACAGACAAAACAGCACACTTGGACTGTTAAATCTGCAACTCAAATGGAAAAACCTCGATATGTAATTATAGGTTTACAATCTGACCGTAAAAATAAAAGCAATGGTAACGTTAGTATATTTGATCATTGTTACCTAAAAAATTTAAAATTATTTTTAAATTCTGAAATGTATCCTTATGATAACTTAAATTTAGATTTTTCAAGATGGCAGTTTGCATCTTTGTATGAAATGTATGCACAATTTCAAAATTCATATTATGAAAAAGAGAATGAACCACTATTTATTCCTAAAACATTTAGAAACACTGCTCCATTAGTAATTATTGATTGTTCGAGGCAAAATGAAATTCTAAATTCAGGAACAGTTGACATACGTATAGAATTTGAAACGAATGATAACATACCTACAAAAACATCAGCCTATTGTTTAATACTACATGATAGAATTATAAAGTATAATCCTTTGACTGCTGCAATTAGATCACTGTGAACTATCAATGTGTATAGACGTAAAAATGTCATCAATCTTTAATGACACTAGGGGATCAATACTGTAAATTTCATACACTATTTAATTTCCCTATTGAATTGGAATGTCTAAATGATAATGTTAAATCACAAATCAATTGGTTATCACATAATATTCATGGTTTACAATGGTTTACAGAAGATTCAATGAATTATTCAAATTTAACTTCAGTGTTATTAAATTCATTAGATTATTGTACAGTTGTAATTGTTAAAGGTTTACAAAAGAAACATTGGTTGGAAAAACAATTACCTGAAATAGAAGTAATTGATATTGAATCTCAAGGATGTACAAAATTGTCTTCTCTTGTACAGAAATTAAAATCATCAAAACAATATCATTGTTTTAAACATAATCAAAATAATTTACAGTGTGCAAAACAAAATGTTTATGCAATAAACAACTGGATTTTAAATAATTCATCTTCTTTTGAGTTTTTTAATAATTCAAATGGAATGGAGTAATTTATGGTGTATAATGAAAAAATATAAATATTTTTATATTTAAACTTTCCTATATAAATGGATATTTGCTGCATCGTTAGTTCAGTTAATATTCTGCATTCAAAGAATATATTTTCACATACAAGAAAATCATCATGTGGATGTGTTATAGTAATGAAACTCAACAGAAAGCAGTAGATATTGAAGATATGGTAGAAAATTTACATCAAACATTTTTAAATTTGGAATTCGATACTTGTCAACAACAAAATAGTATTGGATTGCAGCAGAAAGAGTTGAAAGAGTTGGAAATGTTAGAAGAAAAATATTATAATGCAGCAAAAGAGTGTGAATTATTTTTAAATAATGAAAAATGTAAAAAGTGTTTTTGTGAAGCATTAACTAAATTAGGTTTTAAAAATCATATAAATGAAATAAAAAATATGCGTGTGTGTGTAAATACATGTAAACTACATTAGAAGTATATATTATTAAATTTATGATAGGAGTATGAAGTGATTTTGTATAGCAGAGGGGTAAATTTTTTATAATTATCTACTATAAATGTGAGTTTCATTGCTGGATGGATGCATAGTTTCCAAGTCTTCATCTCAGAAGAAGAATCAACTACTATAACAACAATAACATATACAAGAATGGATATTTTAAATAATATTGGAAAGGAGACGCAGCTGCCAATAACTCCAATCAAAACTTAAAATAAATAGGAGAAAAATATAAAGTAGAAATATTAAGGAAAGTTAAAACCCAGTTTGGTGAGAGCATTCAAGCTATTTTAGAAGTTCCTAGAACGATTGTGTACCTACCTGGGAGGTTTAGTGCTTTATCTGAAAATAGTTTAATGGAAGTGAATTCAAAAACAATTTACATGACAATTTTAAGGCATGTAGGGCAATCTGTGGAACTAATGTTTAACGATAATTAAATATATATATATATATATATATATATATATATATATATATATATATATATATATATATATATATATATATATATATATATTATTATCATGTATCATTATAATTATTTATATTTAGTATTTTATATATATTTATATATCTTAATATTATATTATGTTTAAGTATTAATTTTATATTTATATGTAGTAAAAATAATAATTAAAATTAAGTATTTATTCAACAAACGATGTACTTGATTTACTGGATTCCTTCCCACCATCCCCCCTCTAAATTACAGAGTTATATATAAACCGATCATACATCAGAGATCTTTAGTAATAAACAATCCTGTTAGTTTTATCTACTTGTTTAAAGTTAACTTATTTTACAAAAGATTAAAATATGTAAGTATAATGTTTATCTTAAATTATGTTATTCATACTCATCATGTTTACTTATTTTGTTACAGTATTTCATTAAAAATGTCTAACATTTCTGAAATTAGTGACAATGCAATTAAAACAATTTCTAAATCAATTCATTTACTTAAATTTAATAATGAAGTTAGAAATTTCATCAAACATATAAATAAAATTATTTTTTTATTACGTAAAACAATAAAAAGTTGTGATTTTAAAGCACAACAATCAAAATTAGAAGCAAACTTATCCATACTGAAGTATTTTAAATTAAAATTACAACAAAAAACAGGGTCGACTAAAAAATTAATCTGGCAGGATGTTGAATCTTGTTTTCAGAATAAAATATGTACAGGTGTTATAATTAATTTAAAATATAAAGACCCACGCGATTTTTTAGAAAAAGCATTTAAAAGTTTCTCTATCAAAATTAAAAGTAAAGTAACATCTTTGCTGAAGGTTAATACTATATTATGTGGAAAATTTATTTTACCATCTAAAAACAAAATTGAAAATAAAACTTTTAGTACTAGAAATAAAATCATTGATATATCCACCAATTTAAAACAATGGTATTATGATAATGTTTTAGATAAATTATTAAATTGTATCAGTGAATTTCAAGAGAAAGATTCAGGTTGGGCATTATTAGAAATTTTGTATATAAAAGTAAATATTAATAATTATAATCCAATTTCGGTGGGTTCATATATTGAGTTACCCCTTCACATTAGAAATAAGAAAGCGGTAATTAATATTCAAAACAATGATAACTTTTGTTTTCTATGGGCAGTTACATCTGCACTTTACCCTGCAAAATCAAACTCCAATAGAATTAAATCATATCCACACTTCAATACAATTCTCAAGTATAATGACATAAGTTTTCCAATTTCTCTAGAAGACATATCAAAATTTGAACAGTTAAATGACTTAAATATTAACGTTTACACATTAGATGGAACTAAACAAGACAAAGTTGTACCAATTAGATTAAGTAGTAACAAATCAAAACGTTTCATTGATTTACTATTAATTACTTCAGGTGAAACAAATCATTTTGCCTGGATAAAAAATTTATCAAGACTTGTAACACGACAAATAACAAAAAGCAGAAACAGTAAGTATTTTTGTAGAAGATGTCTAAATTCTTTTACCACTTGTGACTTATTAAAAAATCATGTTGACAATTGTATGGAAGCTTGTAAATTAGAATTACCTTCAGAGGACAATAAATATATTAAATTTAAAAATTTTAATTATAAAGAAAAGGTTCCCTTTGTGGTATATGCAGATTTTGAATGTATTTTAGAAAAAACAGGGAACCATGATGGAGAATATCAAAAACATATACCAATGAGTAGTGCATATTATTTACATTGTTCATATGATGAATCATTATCAAAATTTAATTCATACAGAGGTAATGACTGTGTTCCATGGTTTGTTCAACAATTAAAACAATTGGCTGAAGATATTGAAACTGTATTTATGACAACAGTTCCTATGGATAAATTAACATATCAACAACAATTAGATTTTTCAATGGCAACAAATTGTCACATATGTGAAACTAAATTTGATTCAACTGATTTAAAAGTTTATGATCACTGTCATATCACAGGAACCTACCGTGGACCTGCACATAATAGTTGCAATTTAAATTATCAAACTCTTCAAACTATTCCTATTGTTTTTCATAATTTTAGTGGTTACGATGCTCACTTAATCATTAAAGAACTTGCTACAGGGTTTGAAGGAAAAATATCTCTTTTACCGATTAATAAAGAGAAATATATTTCTTATTCTAAATATGTTGAAGGTTCTAGAATTATATTAAAATTTCTAGATTCTTTTAGATTTATGCCATGTGGTTTAGATAAATTAGCTTCCTATCTTAATCCTGAGAACAAAAAAATTTTAAACCGTTTTTGTGACACAGAGTTAAAATTTAATTTGTTATCACGAAAGGGGGTATTTCCGTATGATTTTGTTGATTCATGGGAAAAATTAGATCAGGATCATTTACCTCTTCAAACAGAATTTTATAGTTTATTAAAAGATGAGCATATATCTGAATCTGATTATAAACATGCAAAATTAGTTTGGGATACGTTTAATATAAAAAACTTAGGTGAATATAGTGATTTATATTTAAAATGTGATATATTATTATTAGCTGATGTATTTGAAAATTTTAGATATAATTCTATAAAAACTTATAATTTAGATCCTGTTCATTATTATACATTACCCGGTTACACTTGGGATGCAATGTTAAAGTATACAGGTATTACTTTAGAATTATTAACAGACATTGATATGATTACATTTATTGAAAAGGGTATTCGTGGTGGAATTTCACAATGCTCTAACCGATATGCAAAAGCTAATAATAAATATATGCAAACAGATTATGATCCTAGTAAACCTGAATCATATCTAATGTATTTTGATGTAGTTAATTTATATGGTGCAGCAATGTGTGAATATTTACCATATAAACAGTTCGAGTGGATTGATATAACTACAGTTACAATAACTAAATTAATGGACTTATCATCTACATCTGAAATAGGTTATATACTTGAAGTAGATTTAGAATATCCAAAAGAACTGTTTAATTCACATAAAGATTTACCTTTGTGTCCTGAACATATGTGTCCTCCAGGTTCTAAATTACCAAAATTAATGACTACATTATACTCTAAAAATAAGTATGTTATACATTATCGTAACTTACAGCAGAGTATAAAATTAGGTTTAAAATTGAAAAAAATATATAGAATTTTAAAATTTAAACAAAATGCTTGGTTGAAACCCTATATAGATTTAAATACAAGTTTGCGAGCAAGTTCCACTAATGATTTTGAAAAAAATCAATATAAATTATTTATTAACGCTTCATTTGGAAAAACCATGGAAAACGTTAGAAAATATAAAGATGTTAAACTAGTAACCAAATGGGAAGGACGATATGGTGCTAAATCTCTAATCTCCAAATCTAATTTTCATAGTTGTATAATTTTTGGTGAAGATATAGTTGTGATTGAAATGAATAAATTGAATATAAAATTTAACAAACCAATTTATGTAGGATTTTCTATATTAGACATATCTAAAACATATTTATATGATTTTCATTATAATTACATTCTAACTAAATTTACACCATTTGAAGCTAAATTATTATATACAGATACAGATTCATTAATTTACGATTTTAAAAAGGATATATATACCATTATAAAAAGTGATATTCATAAATTTGATACCTCTGATTATAGTAAAGATAATATTTATGGTATACCACAAGCAAATAAAAAAGTAATTGGTTTAATGAAAGATGAAAATTTTGGCAAAATTATGTTTGAATTTGCAGGGCTTAGATCGAAACTCTATGCATATAGACTAAAAGATAAAGAATTTAAGAAATGTAAAGGGGTAACAAATTCAACTGTAAAGACAATTCAATTTGATGATTATTTAAATTGTCTTTTCAATTGTAAGGATATATACCGTAGTCAAAATTTAATTAGATCAAAGTTACATGAAATCAGTTCTATAAAACAAACTAAATTAACTCTAAATTCATTTGATGATAAACGAAATGTTTCCAGTTTGAAAACTGATACAGTACCTTGGGGATATACCATTGATTGAATATAACTTTTAAATGCATTCACTGACAAAGATATATTTTCAGTTTGAGATTAGTGTGCAATGGATAAACATCAATATTATCAGCTTCAATATGATGTTCATTTAAAACTTAAAGAGATATACATTCGATATATTCAAAATTATATTTATGAAAATAAAATAGATTCAATTAAAGAATTACTAACTTTAATGTATGTACCTGATGAAATTATAACAATCAAAATTTTAGAAAACGCAAGCAGTGATATCATAAAGCTTATTTATAAATCTAAACAAGAATTAGACATATTTACTTCTCAAGTTTTAAAAGTATTTAACAATTTTAATAAAGAAATTGAATTGGTTGACATTGAAACTAACCTGAAGTGTTTAGACTGTAAATATACAGACAATTATAAAATATTTTTGATACAACACATATTGCAATCGGATGAAAATAATCCAATGAGGAATATGAATGTTTTGAATGCATTGAAGAATTGAAAAAACACCTGGTATTTGTTTAATAAGCTAATATGTGATGGAGCTTATTATGCAAATCATCGATTGCTTGCAATATGTCTACGTCTACTAGAGGAGGAAGGCAACACACCATATCGTTTTGAACCACTATCCAAACAATCACATAAAGATATTGCTATATGGTTGTTAAAAAATATATCTCGCTCAGAAGAAGGAAAAGATGTAGGATGGAGATCAGGTCCAGATTCCAGTATTTGGCCATCTAAATGTCCAGAGGCTTACATTCATACATATAATTTATATAAAAAATATGTGAAACTTTAAAAAAATATAAAATCTGATAAAACCTTGTAATGTTTTTCTTTACCTATCAAGTCACCCACTTACAATTAGTGAACATAACTGAATTGATTGAAATATACAAATTTTTTATAACTGGTTTCATGTTCGTGCTCGCAGTTAACCTGTCTTTCACCTAAATTAATTTCTGTATGTGTACTTCCTTAATTAAAACATTCCTAACAACAATTTCATATCATCAATTTACTTTATTTTTATGAGGGAGTTAATAAATTATTCCATTTTTATATATTTAATAGTCAATTACTTAATAGTTTCACATCCGCATACCAGAACTGATTGCAATATATATAAAATTTTTATAACTGGTTTCATGTTCGTGCTCATAGTTAATCCATCTTTGACTTCAATTAATTTCTGTATATGAGAGTTAATAAATTATTCAATTTTTACATCTTTAATTGCCAATCACTTAATCTTCATTAATCATCCCCCATCCGCATACTCCAACTAAGGTGAATGCCCTCACATGAACGTGACCTACTTTCCGGACTTAGCATCGACGATTTTTGATCCAGAATCCCTATTGCTATACTACTGAAGGACATGGAAACGTGATGACGGTGACATCAGAATGGGATATAGCATGGTGCACTGCAGAAGACTTGCACCCATACCAACGGGTTCCAAGATTTATAATGGAAACATACACACGCCCAAATGAAGCAACCAAACAGCAAGCAAAAACCGGGAATGTAAAATACCTAGGACATTCCATCGGCTTTCCAGACGCAACCGGTGAAATAAACTGCACGGACCAATATATACCCAATATATACCAGATAGTCACGAGAAAGATGGATACGGAACCTAGGAACATCAAAAAGCTCTTCGATGGGCTACAAAAGCTTAAAGACCTTATGCAAAAAACAAAAAGAGAGAATATTGCTATTATAAAACCGGCAGCAGTAGACTGGCAATTAGCAAAAAAGGCAATAGAATACACATTTGCCAAAACTAGCGCTCAAGTCAGAATCTACTGCCCAAAGGATAAACTCGCTAAGCCAGCAGAGCCTTCTCAGCATAAAAATGGAAGGAAAACATGGACTGAAGCAGTTATGCAAAGCAAGCCCATGCCAGGAGGAGCACCTGCTACAAAAGTAAAAAGAAAACCAACCACTGAGGCAGTTTTCATGAACGCTGAAGGCCGATCCTACACGGATCTGTTAAAAATGGTAAAGTCTGATTTGGACCCCAAAATAGATACGGGGAAATCAATAACAAACATTAGGAGTACAAAAAAGGGAGAACTACTGTTTGAAGTAAAGGTGGGCCAGGCAAATGAGTTGAAAGAAGAGCTGACTAAAAAATGGCCCTCCACCGAAATTCGAGTGAAATCTGACGACGCTGTTATGCACATAAAAGATCTAGATGCCCTCACAACACCGGAAGAAGTGATGGAAGCTGTCAAACTGGAACTAGGAGATCCTATGATACCGGTTAAGGTGACAAATATGAGCAGGGCCGGCGGAAACGGGCATTCAACGCATGCGGTGCATGCGGGCGCCGCCGCGCGCCGTCGGCCGAGCACATTTTATACATTCGTTTTTTAGAACCATTTTTTATCGGAAATACAAAAAATCCTAAGAATGATCTGTTAATATTGCCGCACACATCTACCGCCGCACTACACTTACTAACCGCACACATCTTTACTCAACATAGCGCTCATCTTACATTCTCATACAACTTGCGTGTTCAGCAACGCACATAATAGATGTTCAGAAATCGGGGAATTCCCGGGATTCGGGCTTAGATTGTAGGGTGGCGGTATATATTTCGTCTCAGTGCCGTGTTTGTACGGCAGTGTACGCATAAAACTACACATAACCGAAAAATTAACGCACCACTTATATATTCTGATTTATTTGGAAAAATAGTATATGTTTTCCGATTCAGCAATTACAAGTATAATAATGTTTATTTTTACGCCTTTTGTAGGTTTTAGCTGTCGTCTTTAATATGTTTTTCCAATAATTAAACCTCGCGTCTAAAAATAATTGTCATTTGTGCAATACATCTGCTAGCAATGCAACGTGCTACACAAAATTTAAATGTTGATGAATGTGTTGAAATTGTAACTTTGTCCAATGAAGGACTAACAAATCGCGAACTTGGTAGAAGATGGAGTGTTTCATCCAAAGGTCGGTAGGGTTCTGCAGAGGTTTATAGAGACCAATCATCACGCTAGACGACTTGGTCAAGGCAGACCACGATTTACCCACGGTTTTTCCTTGTACGTTCTGATCGCCCAAGAGTGTACAGAAGGGCAAACGATAGATAGTCCGCTTGGAACATTCAAGAAACCACTTTATATGGAGGTGACTCAGTGATAGTATGGGGCGGCATAGCTTTAACAGCTCGCACAGAGCTTTTGAATGTTGATGGTGGATGTCTGCATACTGAACGATACATAACAGACATTTTCGAACCTTTTGTGGTACCTTTTGTACCTTACATTGGGGATGGATTCGTTCTTATGCAGGATAATGCTAGGCCACTTGCGGCACATATTGTTACTGAATATTTAAATAATGTTAATATTCAAGTCCTGGAGTGGGCAGTCCAGACCTGAACCCAATAGAGCATCTTTGGGGCATAAAGGGACGTCAGGTTAGAAGTCAACATCCACCGCCTAACAGCTTAGACGAGCTGCAACAAAGTCTTATCCGTGTATGGGAAGATATTCCTCCAGAAACGATTAGATCTCTAATTGAAAGTATGCCACAGCGATTTCAGGCTGTGATAACATATAGAGGTGGTAACACTAGTTATTGATAAGCCAAAAACGTTTCAAAAGAAGCTGTATTCGTGTGTATAATAATAATGATCATTTTACATTATTTTGTTAAATAAACCATATTTTTTATTTCGATTTTTCTCCACAATTATTTAAGTCAAATTTATTATTATTATCGAAATAAGTCTGTTTATGTGTTCTATTCTTAATATGTTTTTCAAAATGTATGATAATATTAGCGACAATTAAAATAAATCGAAATGTTTATGTGGTGCGTTAATTTTGCGGTTAAGTGTATTAAAAGTTATATTAGTTAAGTGAATAAAATATAAATGGAATAAAAAAAAAAGTTATCCGGTTTACAAAATCGTAAGCCTAAAGCTGCGAAAGAAGCAGACGCTAAGAAACAAACGGTGGCTCTCGCTAATTTTGTTAAAAAAACAAAAAGTTCCGATGCAGATAAATCAGACTTGACGACAAGTGCACCTCATCCAGTTTGCATGAAAGTGCTGTGCAATTTGAAATGAGAAACAGTTCGAAGAAGATTAAGTTGTAGTTAACCACGACACTAGTACATCAATCTGTATATATTTAGAAGGTCTAAGTGAATGGGAAAATATTGATGACAGATTACGGCTAATTTTAATGGAAATGGGACCTGTTGAAAAGAAAAATATAATATATCCCAGAGATACACATAGTCGTCAATTTAGCGACACGTATTACAATAGAATAATGGAAAACGGGGAGCTCGTGCCTAGAACATGGCTCATTTATTCTGAAACTTTAAATTCTGTGTTTTGCTATTTTTGCAAACTTTTCGCGCCTACTGAATCACGTAGTCTAGAACAAGGTTATAACGATAGAAGAAATATAAGTACAACTTTGCGTAGACATGAGACAAGTTTATTTGACAAAAAAAATTCTTAAAATGGAAGGAACTCGATAAAAATTTAAAAAATAAAATTGCTATTGATTGCCAAATTCAAAGCATCTATGAAATGGAAAAAAACATTGGGAGTGTTTTAGAACGTTTGATTGAAATTATAAAATTTCTTGGTAGCCAAAATGTAGCTTTTCGTGGATCATCTGATAAATTATATGAAAGGAATAACGGCATTTTTTTTTAAATTAGTTGAACTGTATGCAAAGTTTGATCCCATTATGGAAAGTCGTGTTGCAAGGGTCCTACAACGAAACAACAGAGTACACTATTTGATTAAAGATAGCAAAAATGAAATATTGTAAATTTTAAGTAACGCAATCAGGGAAACAATTTTATTATCAATTCGGAAATCCATATATAACTCCATAATTTTGTATAATTCCATAATGACTGCACACCTGATGCAACTTTTTTTTAAAGGGGTGTAGCTGTACGTTGTACAGACAAGTGGTCTCTCCAAAAACCAACTAGGTACTCCGGAAACGCTTGTCGTATAGCTTCAGGGTGCTAGTTGTTTGTGTCTAGTTCTTGTGTACTATGTTTAGCGTCTGATTCTTTTTTCGATAGTATTGTTTGTATACATTTCTGTACCCTCTCCCAATTTTGTTTATCCTTTAGCATATGTCCATCAGCATATAATGATCATATGGCATGTCTCCGTGTTTTCGCTTAGTCCATGTATATATGTTTGGAATTAATAGCTTAGTCCACTGTCCTTTCTCCGTATTTGTCTATCTTTCTTGCCATTGTTGTAGTAGGCTTGTTCTTGCTTTCTTTCTAGCATATAAGTTGTTTCCCGATTTTTTATTTCTCTCCTCTCTTTCGCCAACAAATCAATAGGTGCAATGCCCGCGATAGTTTCTGGCTCCTCCTACGTTTGGCAATATTTGCTCCATTGCTGCGAGAGTTTTTAGACCTTTTCCTGCAGGCTCAGTAAGGTGTGCAGCGAATGTTAGCCCTTTATCAATTTTAATACCCAGGTATTTAATATGTGGTTTGGGGACTATTTCTGTACTTTCTACTTTAAATTTTATTGGTCTTAATTTTCTTTGCCCTGTCAGTAGCACTGCCTCCGTTTTCTCGGGCGCCAATTTTAGTTTCTTAGCCACAATCCACTGTGATACTGTGCCCATTACACAATTTGCTGTACTCATTATTGCTTGTTCGGTTTTGGCAGTTATAACAAACGCCAGGTCGTCTGCGAATCAAATTAATGTGGCGCCCTCTGCCAGTTTAGTTCTTAGGATGCCGTCGTATAAGAGGTTCCACAGTGTAGGATCCCCTGAGGAATCCCACAACTTACTTCCATTTCGACTGTCTCATTTTGGGCTTGCACTAATTTCCTGTTGGTTACGAAACTTTTTATCATCTGTAACAGATACGGAGCTATGCGTCTCTTTGTTAGTTCACCCATTATTATTTCTCAATTGGCTGTATTAAACACATTGCGCACCTCAAAAGTTATTACCGCGGAAATTTTTCTTGTTCTTTTTGTGGCTGTTCTAGCTTTCTCTGCGATCTTTGAAACTGCATCTATAGTTGACCTGCCTTTTCTAAAACCGTACTGCCTGTCGGATAACCCCAGTCCGGCGTCCAGCTGCTTTTGTAGTCTCGTTAGTAGGAGTGTTTCCAGCAATTTTCCTGACACGTCTAGTATACATGGAGGCCTGTATGACGATGGTTCCCCAATTGGTTTCTCTCCCTCCTTAATGAGAACTACGTTTCCATTTGTCTGGAAAGTTTCCCGTAGTTAGGAGAACGTTCATTACTTCAAGAGTAAAAGTAGGGTGATGCTGGACAATGATCTTGATCACTTCTGGTGGCACGCCGTCTAGTCCTGCTGCTGTTCCGTTACGTATACGATTTATTGCGTTAACCAATTCCTCTTCGTTGAATAGTGGTGTTTCCATTACTTCGGGTTGTTTCCAAGGGAAGGGCTCCTGGCGTGGGAAAAGAGCTTCAACCACCTGAAGCATTCCCTCCATTGTCATTTGTACACTCGGGGCTTTGATTTTAAGCTTTTTTTACAGATTTGGAGCGTCTCCCCATATATTATTGTCAAGATCTTCGCAGAGTTTCTTCCAGTGGTCCCGTTTTGACTTGTTTATTAGGTCGCGCAAATCCTTTTTTGATTTCTTGAAGAGTTTTACAGTTTTCAAGTCTTGGGCGTCCTCTTCGTTTTTAATTCGTTTGCGCTGGAATTTCCTTCTTGCAGGGACACATGCAGCCCTCATGCTATCAATTTCATCATTCCACCAATACATCAATTTTCTTCTTGATGATCCTCTTTTCTTTATTAGAGTGGCATCACATGCCTTCGTCTACTAGCGTATCCGCGCTTCGTTTGTGTGTTCGTGCTATTTGCATTGCAAGATTTGTTGCCAATTGTCTCCTTCAAGATTCTTTATATTCCATCCAATAATTCTTCCCTGACGTATCTGTTTTGTGCCTTCTTCTACGCTATACAGAGTGTATCGATGATCACTTAGGCTTTATCTCTCGAGCACTCTCCAGTCTTGGACCACATTGGATAGGCTTATTGTTGAGAAAGTAAGGTCTATTATGGATTGAGAATTTCCTCTAACTTACGTGCACGCAGCTCCTTTGTTTTGTAAAACAAGGTCTAGTTCACCTGACCAGTCCATGACAAGGTCGGCTCTCTTATCCACCTTTGGGATCCCCAATATGGAGACTTGGCGTTAAAGTCCCCAGCTATTAATACTTTCTTCCCTTTGCGTCTTATATTCTGCCCTAGTTCTGCTAGTGTTTCTGCCAGCTTTTGTATGTTTACGTTTGGAGATAAGTAGCAGCTGTATATAATAAACTGCGGTAACTCAACCCATACGAAACCAGGTCCGTTTCCTGTTTTTAAGACAGGTATCTTAGGGTTAATGATTCCAATGGCTGTGTCTTTTTAATTATCCGTGAACCAGTAAGGGTGATCAATCAACTTTTTGTTAGGCTCGCTTACGAGTAGTATGTCCCTCTGGAGTTCTAGAGCCGTCGCAATGAGCAAGTCATAAGCTGCACGGAATCTCATTGTGTTGACTTAAATAATTATAGTCATTTTTTCTTAGCCATGTCGTACGCTTTGCCTCCGCCAAAGCTTTATTGAAACCTGGACACGCTCCGGTATCAGCCCGATGACCGTTCGTATTGCATATTGGACAGAATAGTTGGTTCTTGCAATCCTTTGCTTTTTGACCTTCTTGTCCGCAATTAAAGCAAAAGTTTTGCCTGTCTTATCCGTTGCATGTGCTGATATGATGCCCTATTTGCCAGCATCTGTGGCATTTCACCAATTGAATTCTTTCCTTTACTCTACAATGTACCCATCCAACTTTTATCCTATCCTTCTTTATGAGTTAGTTTGCCTGTTTTTGTGGGAGCGAGACAGTCGCCACCTGGGGCTCACCATAGGCTGGTCTGAGGTTTTTAATGCCTATTTGGTCCTTCCCGATTTCCACTGCTTCTTTGAGGGCTACAATTATTTCCTCATTGGTGGTGACTGAGTCTAGGTCTCTAGTATAATATATACAGTATATTTGTATTTTTAGCACGGATCTCTATATCCGGCAACTTTTGTTTAATTATTTCTTTAAGGCTTTTGGCCTTTCCTTCATTAACTTCCAGAAGTGTTTCACCATTTCTGGTTGGTCTAATTCCTATGATATTGGCTCCTGAGTTTTCTAGTTCGACCTGGTTTTTAACGATCCTTAGATGGTCGGCATATGTCTTTCCATTAGCTGATAAAAGTTCTGCATCTGTCCGTTTTTGTTTTCGTATTTGATGGCTTGTTTCCATCCATATTGTTTCCATACATTTCCTTCTATACCTTTCTCGTTTCACCTTTACCTATTTTGTCTTTAGGGGAGTATACCCTTATATCCACGTCTGTGTCGGCAATGGTGAATTCTATAGCCTTTTTTCTATAGCCTTTTTCATGATTGACCATTCATCGTTCCTTGGTTCTTTGACCTTTGGCAAGCCTATTTTTTTCCTGCTAAATTTAATTGTTAATTGCTTCAGCTGTTGGAGGGTCTCATAAATTGTTTGTAGTTAAAGGCCTTCTGTATTTGTTTTTTCTACCACTAAGTGGTACACGAAGCGATAAGTTTCCTTTAATTCTTCGTCTTCCGCCGGAGTGCCCATCGCCTGCCTCAGGTAAACTACATTTCCAAGCTCCTTTTTTGTAGGCCGAGTTCTATAGGGCGCGTGTATACGTCGCTGAGTGCTCGTGGCACCCCTTTAGCTGGTCTCAGGTTTTCTGCAACGCACCAGGCCAGGTCCCATTCCATTGGTGCTTCCACGTTGTTACCTTTCCCTACCTTCACTTTCCTGTATGCCGCTTGCGGTCAAGTTTTTGTTGCAACCTTTTCGAAATCATTGAAGGTACTTCCACTTTCGATCTCACATAATAGTTATATGTTGCTCAGTGTTATTTTTCTTTATATCGTCTGTCTTCATACATTTTTCGTAGATTTTCACCTCCTTTTTCTTTTGTTCTTTTTGTTTGCAATCCCTAGAGGCTCTAGTCATTGTACTGGTTAGTGCCCATAATTCTTCTGTGGCATTTTTAATATCCAACCTCGTGTCTGTATTGGTTGTAACTAGCCAACGCAGTTCCTGTGACTTTGCGCTCACCTTTCTTATAATCATATTCGTCTTTCTCATTTTCAGCAATTGTTTCTTGGCTCTTGTACTGTCGCTTTCTTTTTGGGGACTCTAACTTAAACGCTACTCGCGCTTAATGTAGAAAGTCGCGGAACCATAACGTACACTAATAACTGGATAGGAAAGATAATTTTTTAGTTCTAAATTTTTTTTAGTTCTGTTTTTATTTTATTATTGATAGGAGGTTATGTTTCTCCACGTTTTTAATTCTAGAACTCAATGCTACTTAAAACTTATCTTAAACTTAAAACTTATCTCCTACTTGGAGTCCTAATTGGAGTCCTTTTTTTCACTGTTTATCACCACTGGTAAATAAGAGCTATGCTCTACGTAAATTTCACAATACATATTATTGTTATTCTTAACACATTCACTGGTGCCGTGACACCGGTGACACGGTCCCGAACGAAAAATAAAATAACAAATAAAAATCGGCGATACAGGAAAGTCATAAAATCAGGCGCGGCAGTGAATGTGTTAAAGCACGAGGGTTCTGATAGTCTTTATTATTGAGTCTTTTCTTACTATTAAAATGATACGGAAACATATGCACTGCCCTTATAAGGAACTTGCACTAGATTTATAATGATTTAATAACTGATATCGTCACTTTTTAACATTTCTTGGAGAGCTCTCATAAAACACGTCTGCCGCTACCAAGCAGACAGACCTGATGCAACTAAAACAGATCAAATGACCATTATTATTCGTTTTGTTTCCTGTGACAATGGGATTTTGAAAATAAGGGGATTTTTTTAGGTTTTGCAGACATTTCAGATACTACAGCACGCGGTTTATGTGGCACAATAATGGAACTACTGGAAAAATGGAACCTTTCCATTAAAGACAAGCTAGGTCAAGGATATGACAATGGAGCAAATATGTAAGGGAAAAAAATGGGCTTCAAAATTTGATTTTAAACAAAAATCCTCGAGCCTTTTACGTGCCATGTGCTGCTCATACTCTAAATTTAACCATTAACGATGCAGCGAAAGTGAATGCAGATACAATTAGTTTCTTTTCAATTATTCAAGAGTTATGCAATTTCTTTTCATCATCTACAAAACGTTTGTCAATCCTTTTAAAGTTCGTCCAAAATTTAACATTGAAACAGCCATCAGAAACGCGTTGCGAATATCATTATAGATTTCATTTAGTAGAAATTTATGATGCACGTTTTGAAATTTGAAATAATGAAAATTTGAATAAAGTTACTCAACATGAAGCACAAGCATTATGTGTTAAAATTAATTACTACACATTTATTTTCTGTCTCATAACTTGGCATGATTTGCTTAACAGAATAAACCCTGTAATTAAAATGCGTCAAGACGAGAATATGAACATTGCTTTAGGGTTTATTGGAAACTTAAAAAATATTCATTCAAGAATATCGATCTGATGCAAATTTTAAGGAAATTCTAAAAATGGCAAGAGAACTGAGTGAAGAGGTGGATGGAGGACAAGAATTTAAAACTGTTACGGAAGTTCGAAGACGAAAGAAGACCCGACAATTTGACTACGAGCATCATAACGAAACGCCACAATCGCCAAAAAATAAATTTAGATTGAATGTGTTTTTACGCTTTTAGACGTTGCAATGTATTCGTTAATAGAACGTTTTGAACAATTAAAAAAACCCTTTAAATATGCTTAATTTTATTGTAACAATATCTTGCCCAGACTTTTCAATTGCTTTAAGAATACTATAAACTTTACCTGTTAGTGTAGCTACCGGTGAACGTTCGGTTTCCAAGTTAAAATTAATTAAAACCTTCTTAAGTACAAGTACATCACACAAAAGGATTGTTAGTTCGGCCTTAAAAGCTATTGAAAATGATATATGTGCTGAATTAGACGTTAAGGCGATTATTTAAAATTTTGCGAATATTAAATCGAGAACCCTAAAATTTGAATTAAAGAAATTTAACTACATTTATGCAATTTATTTTATTTTCTATTATTCTATATTTCTATACCATCTGAATACATTTGATTACCAAAAATTCAAAAAATATGATGTACGGCGCAAATTGTAGCTTTACATGTGGGCGCCAAACACCCTAGCGCCGGCCCTGGTCGTGAAACAACTCGGACAACAATTGTGAAACTGGTGGAAAGTTGTTCGGACAAGTTAGTGCTGTGAAGAACCGTTCTCGTGCATGTCACTCAAGACAGTTGGAGAATATTGCTGTTGTAGCCCATAGTGCTGAGGAAAGCCCAGGTTTTTCAATTTCTTATCGTTCTTTGGAATTCCACTGGGCATTCCACAAACGAAATTACACAATATGTTGCATAAAAGCTTAGGCAGTGGTGTTCTGGGAAAATGTTAACAATGGGCTCGCTGCCGATGACCTCTACATGGGGGAGGGGAGCGAATTTTTAAACCCTTTAACGCTTCATACGCTTTAGATTTAAGCATATCCTCGATTTTAGCTTCATAGCAACCAGCAGAATTCTTCAAATAATTAAATAGCGTTAATGGACCGAACAATTAAAGAATTTGCTTTAACAATTTGACATTGTAAGGATTCTGAAAGGTAAACGAATTCCTGTAAGACGTTGATCATTAAAGTTAAATCCTTAAGATATTCCAAATAAATTTAATAATCTCGAAGTTTTGTCATTAGATTCAAAATGTAGTAGATTTCAAAATTTTAAAATTTAAATTTGATTTTTATTTAATTCGTTTTCAATCATGAACGTAAAATTAAAATTTCGTTTCCGTTTTCGTTCTTTCAAATATTTCGGTTAATTTCGTTTTCAAATTCAAAATGTTTGCATAAAGCGGAATAATTTTTCCAAACCGCCAAGTGCATACGCTACAGGCTGCCCATTTAGGTTCGAACACGCGACCGATTTTTATAATTTCCACGTCTTTTTCTGCATTACATGCTGAAAATCTCGCTGATATTTTGGTTATTGGTTTAAAAAGCGTAGATCCTATCAAGAAATATTTCAAAATGATTAATTTGCCCTATATTTTTTATTGAATCTGATAATGCTATTGGGCTAAGCAGCTAATGAGCTAAGCAGCCGATCGGCTAAGCAATGCCAAATTATAATATTTAGATTGTTGAACACAGGGAGTAATTGTAAGAACGGAACGAAACCGAAAACGAAATTAGCGAAATATTTGAAAGAACGAAAACGGAAACGAAATTTTAATTTTACGTTCATGATTGAAAACGAATTAAATAATCGACTTGATCGACCGAGTCGGCCACAAGTAGAGTGCTCCATATTAATTAGCTATTATCTCAGTTGAAACCTAGTTAAAATTTGTTAAAATTGCTCAAGGTGACGTGCATAAGTATAGTGAATTTTTGGAAATAACTTCTGGTGAGAAAATCTATTATTATAAAGATTTAAATAAAGATAAAGATTTAAAAAAATGCACAACAGAAGTCATAACTTCCATCCTATGGGGCCATTCAAGTATTACGTAAGCATTACAGAGGGGTGGGGGTCTTTACTTTTCTTATTTTTGGTGACATGGGGGTTGAGGGGGTCTGGATGGTGATTACGTCAGCAATATTTTTTTTTACTTTTTCGGATTTTCTACAAAATTTAGTTTTTTTGATCTAAACATATATATGGCAACCCTAGTTGTCTATGTGCGAAAGCGAATAAAATTGCATAGTTTTTGTTTTACCATCTGATACACCTTCGTCAAAGTTGGATGGATAAAAATGTCGTTTAATATAGACAAATTCAAGTTATACCAAGGATATTGCTTTATTTGGGAGTGCAGCATTAAAAACTCTTGATGAACTCACACAAGAATTACTTAAAATAGGATTTGACATTAGCTGAAGTGGGAAATATCTTCGTTTGCTTCCAAGAAAATCAAATTCCGCAGAGGGACGAAGACATGTATCGACATGTTAAGGTTAAGCTAACTCGGTAAGTCTGTGCCCGAGTGAGCTTAACAGGAACTGTCGATCAGCATTGAGTCGATCAGCACAAAAACCACTTACATAGCAGTTTCGCTGAAACATCAATCCATTATTTGCAGACCATAGCATCAATACTTGGACCAGATTAAGTATTTTTTTTATCTCAAGATGATAAAGCTCGGGTCCCTATTGGTGTAAATGCGGCAAATCTTCTAATGAATATGGAATATAGAGTCAAATTGATCACGACTGGGTAATCGCTGAGCGGCATAAATTAGTACCGTCAGTTTATGCTGGTATCAAAATAAGTTCCAGTATGCTAGGACAACCGCAAGCCGTTGAATATTCTGGGCCAATATACATCGCTATTCCAAGTGGAAAGTATAGTTCATCCACGGCTAATACTCATGCTCAAGATTTCGAGTCGCTTCGCGCCCTTGAAGAGTTTTAGCTAAATTAGCATTAGCTAAAACTGACCGTAGATTTCTAAAACCAGTGGGGATCATGACGGTTGATATGGGGCCAGATGAAAATCCAGTTATCAAAAAGTTATAGGGTTTGCTATACAACACTTTAAGCGACATGATCTCGATGCATTGTTTATAGCTACAAATGCTCCTTGTAGAAGTGCGTATAACCCAGTAGAGCGCAGAATGGCTCCTCTTAGTCGAGAACTGTCTGGTTTTATATTGCCTCATGACCATTTTGGGTCCCATTTGGATGATCCAATTTCGAGTTTGCTGCAAATGTATTAGCAGAGGTATGGAGTTCAATGGAAATTGATGGTTATCATGTTACTGCAAAATATGTTGGGTCGGGCGAACCAGATCTTCCTGATTCTCCAGACATTAAATGGTTTTCAGAACATGTGCGTGAAAGCCAATACTTGCTTCAAATTGTAAAATGTAGAAACACAGAATGCTGTCCTCCAGGAAGTGGTTTATTTAGATCACTAAAGAACAGGTTTCACCTACCACCAGTAAATGTAAAATAGACAGTTGATGACTTGGGTTTTGATGATTAGTCCAATGACCAGTCCATTTAGGTCTACATTTGAATTCTTCACTCAGACAAGATTTTCTGCAAATGCCCTACGATTATTTTTGTCCCACGGTAAAATTGAAACTATCAAGTCGAACATGTAAAATTTGTGGTCTTTATCATGCTTCCGTCAAGTCATTAAATCGTCACGTCGAGGAGATCCATAAAAAAGTAAACAGGTACACCGAAACGAAAGCAAGGCCTTAAGAGTGGCTGCTCGTCGGGCTACCGAATTGATGAGTATAATACAAAATTTAGACGAGTACCAGGATGTTGAAGAGAACGGTGTCGATATTCCAAAATCAGACGAAAGTGAGTAAACACAGAACATCGAGCAGCAAACATCAAATGTTATCGAAGACTTAGAGTCGTGGATTTATGTGTCATGGACTGAGGACTGCTAATTTGACTTTATATACCAGAATTTTAAAAGAACAAAACAAATGAACGTGTTAATCGTTAATATATTAAGATTGAATATAATAATAGGAGATAATAATTGAGTATCATGTCAATAATTGCTTAAATATATATATTAAATATATAATTGCTTAAATAATGCTTGAATAAATATTATTTGCTTTAAATTCCTTTATTCTAGTCTAGCCTATTCTAGCCTATACTTAAGAGCTGCAGGAATCAATAAAGAAACCAGAACATATTGAAAAATATATGTCCAATGTTTTTGCTGACCAGAGGGACGGGGGGGTTGATAATCGCAAAAAATCTGCTTACGTAATACTTGAACGGCCCCTATCATGGAATGATAGATTCATCGACAATATCTTCCAAATGCTTGCTTAAAATTTAAAGAGAGATTTGAACAGCAGGAAGAACATATTAAAAACCAAGAAAAAAGACTACACAGAAAGCAGACTGGAAGACTTTGAACAAAACTCACGGGAGGAACATAAGAATATATGGACTAAAAGAAGATAAATCCTAATCCGCACCTGAGCTTGAGGATAAACTAATGAAACTCTGTAACGAAAAGTTAAATACATCAACTACTGCCGCGTCCATAGTAGTGTGTAAACGAATTGGGAAATTCTTGGACAAGAACAAACCTAGTCCCATATCCAGGAAAAATCTGAAGGGATCAAAAATAGTTATCAGGGAGGACCTCACAAAAGCCCGTGCAGATCTTCGCACGGCCCAGTCAATATATGGATATAGAGATGTATGGTCGCGAGATGAAAGAATATACAGAATAACCGCCAATGGTGTGCGGCCTGTATACCCCAAGGATATGGAGAGCATGTCCCAAATAAACAGGGAAACTGTTGATGAAGAACTGGATGAATACTAAAAGCAGCAAATATGAAGAAAGGGAAGAATAAAGTGTAAATAAATTAACAAATAATAGTAAAAAATATGTAATATTTTAGGAAAAACATTAAATTAAAACATTAGAGGCACTGGATGTCAGGCTATGTAGTTCTAGTAATGTTTAAGTACTTAAATTTAACGTAAGCGTAACCTAACCTAACCTAACCATAAATTTTATTGTCTAAATGTGTGTGTGTGTGTGTGTGTGTGTATATATATATATATATATATATATATATGTATATATATATGTATATATATATATATATATATATATATATATATATATATATATATATTAGTTTTCGGTTTCCAGAATAGTTTCGAGATTCAAATCCTACAACTCGGCCCTCCTGATGATCGTCCGACTCGGATGATTCGTCGACTGCAGTCCATCTCTTCATATATTCGGCACAGGAAGTGGTCCTCATCGGGCCGTCGTAATAACCTTCTTTCTGAACATCGTAAGTGTCATTAGAGTTCGTCTTGGTCACTCGATATGGGCCTAAATACTTCGGCTTCAACTTCATTCCAGAACTTTGCTGCGTTCTCTTAATCGCGACCAGGTCACCGACGCGATATTTGAATGGAGCGCGCCTTCTCAAATCGTATCTTCTTCTATTTTCTTCTTGAACCTTGAGTATTTGTATTCTGGCTTGATTTCTTAGATTATCCCTGTTGTCGTCAAATGTCACCTGAAGATGTTCCTTTATCAGCTCTGCAATAGTTTCATGTTCCCTACATCGAAGTTTGACACCAGTGATTAACTGAAATGGCGTTGTGCCGATGCTCCTATTCTCTCTTGAGTTTATTACCATCTGCACTTTCCCTACGTGCTTGTACCACTTGGTGGGATCATCTATAGATAGTTTTGAAAGTATGGGGATAATACATGAATTGATCCTCTCAGCTTGACCATTTGCTCGCGGCAAACCGGTTGCCACCTTAAAATGCTTAATTCCCTCATGGATACAATAATCTTCAAACTCTTGAGCAGCAAATGCTGTTCCCCTGTCAGTGATTATGTTAACTGGATTTCCGAATATTACCTTCTGTTGTTCAAGCTTGGATATCACCTCAACGGCTGTCGTCGATTTGGTCGGGTAAAGCCATACGTACTTAGTAAATGCATCTACTACTAACAGTATATGTCTATAATTCTTATTGGTAGACTCTAAGGGCCCTAAATGATCCATATGGTAAGTATGCAATGGGATGTCGTCTTTGTGTAAAGGATATAAAAAGCCTTCCTGCTTAACCCTTTTTCGGTTAACAAGAATACATTTCACACAACCCATAATCATGTTTTCTACCTTTGTTTTCACTCTAGGTATATAGTAATGTTGCTTTACAATTTGTTCTGTCTTCTGTGCGCTGAGATGACCGTCTTCATGAGTTCTTTGAATGATTTCGTTTTGCATATTCCTCGGAATTACTAACAACTCGTTATCGTCCTGCCATTTGTAAAGAATATCGTCTTTTAACATGTAGTCTTGATATGGTTTTTCTTTAAGAATTGCCTTTATCGCTCTTAACCCATCGTCTGCATTTTGAGCTTCACAAAATTTCAATTGCAGTGCGCTGGTTTCAATTAGAGCAACCGGATTCCTGCTCAGGCTGTCAACGTGACGCATTCTCGTACCTGACCTATTCTCCACGATGAAATCAAATTCCTGCAGCATCAAAAACCATCTGGCAACTCTGGTGGATAAATCCTTTTTGTCCATAGTATTTTGAAAGGCTGAACAATCCGTAACAATTTTAAATGACGTTCCAAGGAGATAAACGCGAAACTTCTTTAGTGCCTCAATTATGGCAAGTACTTCAAGTTCATAACTGCAGTATTTTTTCTCAGAATCCGTCGTTTTCCTACTCGCATAATATACAGGGTGGAAGTTGTTATCTTCTTGGCATCTTTGCAGAAGAATAGCTCCGTAACCTTCCATGCTGGCATCTGTATGTAGTTCGAGTTCTCCTCCAGGCTTAAAAATTTTCAGAACTGGATTACTGGCTAATACTTTTTTCAACTCCTCAAGTGCACTTTGCTGTTCTGGTCCAATGAGAAATTTTGCGTCTGCTTTTAATAAGTCACTCAATGGTCTCGCTATTATGGAGTAAAATGGCATAAATTTCCTAAAATATCCCGTGAGACCTAGGAAACTTTGTACTTGTTTTACCGTTCGTGGTTCTGGGAATTTCATAACAGCTCGAGTCTTCTCTGGCGATAGCAGTACGTTACCATTTTCTATGATATGGCCTAAAAATTCTATTCTTTTCCTTAAAAACTGACATTTTTTCATGTATATTTCTAATCCGTGTTCTTCTGCGACTTTTAAAACATTCTTCAAATTTTGAATTGCTTCGTCTTCATTGGCTGCTAATATTATCAAATCGTCTATATATGGGAGCGCTATACCTTCTAGTATAAACGTCCTAAAAATTCTATTAATGCTTCTTTGAAATACTGCTGGGGAGTTGCAAAGTCCGAAAGGCATTTTCCTAAATTGAAAGTGTCCTTTGTGCGTAACAAATGCGGTATATCTCATGCTATCGTCTGCGACACTCACATGAAAAAATCCATTCTTCAAATCTATAGTGCTAAATACGCGTGCATCTATTAATTGGTCGAGTATGTCCTCTATCAATGGCAGCGGATATCGATCTTTACTAATTACTTTGTTGATTTTAAGATAGTCAATGCATATCCTGGGTGTTCCATCCTTTTTCCTTGCGATCACCACTTGACTTGCAAATTCGGACTTGCTTGGTTCTATTATGCCCATTTTGATCCAATATTCGACTTGTTCATCCACTATTTTTCTCTCAATGAAAGGTAGCCTCCTAGGACTGAAGAATATGGGTTCCTCATCTTTCAGGACTATCTCATTGTTAAATCAGTTGCTCTTATTTCATTCGGGTGATAAGCTGAAACGATGTCTTGAATGGTCTTCTTAGCCTTGGTTGAAGCGGTTTCTCCGATATCTATTTCACCCTCTTCAGCAACTTGAATCTGCATTAAAGACGTGTTTTCCTTTCGTTTAGATATCCTCAATCCATCTTCGTTTATTAGGATTTCCGCTTGTTCCATAAAAGCATTCCCAAAAATTGCATTCACTGTCATGACATTGTCCGGTACTATGTAAATGAGACTAGTGTAACAAGATTCGTCTATGTGGATACTGGCTTCAAAGACTCCCTGGGTTTTAATACTCGATATTCCAAATCCATTTAAAATCATGTTAGATTCTCTGATTTCTAGGGATCCCATAGAAAGTCCTTCCTTGATTACATTCACACAGCTGCCTGTATCTATTAGTACTTCGGTTTTAAATCCATTTATATTAGCAACTTTATACATTCTATTTTTTGGTGTCATCACTATTTCGTTAATATCTGCAGGTATTTGCTGCTTGATTAATTTTGTATCAATTTTGCAGGCAAAGCTTTTATGTCCCAACTCATTACACTTGAAGCACTTTACTTGTTTTAATTTACATTCTGAAGATTTATGTCCCTGTACACCGCAGTCATAACAACGAATTAGCTTGTCACTTCCATCTCGTTTTCCATTTCTGATTTTTGTTTTACATTTTTCTTTGTCCTCGTTTCTTCCATCGCATTTGTCTTTAAACTCACTATATACATTAAGTTTCTTCTTAAACTCATAAACACTAGTAGCTCCATATAAAATCATTTTATTCCGTGAATCTCCTGGTATTCCATTTATTACATACTGCAGCAATGATTCCGTTTCTATATTTCCTCTACTCGCTAGCTCTTTCATATGCAAGAAATACTCATGGACTGTCTCGTTTCTCTCCAATTTTCTATTCCTCAATATTTCATGTAGCTGCGCGCTATTCAAACGATTCGAAAACTCTTGTTTCAGCGATGTCTTAAGTGAATACCACGAGTTCAAACTCGATTCACCTTGAATATATAGCTTCGCTAATCCTCTTAAAGATTTTTTCCCATACACAAACATATGTAATTCGTTCCATCCGAAAAGCTTAGACATGTCTTCAAAGTCAGAAATCCAACATTCGACAGAGTACGAACTAGTGCCATCAAAAATTCGTATTGAGTCTTCAATGTCTCTAAAATTCATCACAAATGGAGCGGTTCCTCTAGACACGGATACAGACAAGTTAGACTGTGCATTATCCTCTTCAGTTTCTTCATCGTCTTCGTCGTCCTCGTCTTTACTTTGACAAATTAGTCTTAATTTATCTAAATCCATTAATCTTTCACAAATGCTTCCAATTAAATTGAACTTTGACACATTTAAATCAACGCGAAAAATTGTCGCCACTGCTACAAGTTCATTCTCAGAAAAGTGTTGGTCAATATATTCTAGCTTCTCGTTATATTCAGTTGAACCCTCTTGAAACGTGAAACCAGCAAAATCACGTAATACGCCTCTGCTTTTTCGATTACCCTCTTCTTCAAAAATCAGCTTATAAATAATCTTCACAACATTAAACCTTGCATTTTTAATGCTGTCTGCTACGGTGGAAATTTCTCCTAGCGTCGTCATAATTATTTTCTTCGTAAAATTTTTTAAAACTTCTTATTTTGAAATACTTTATAAAACTCCTTATTTTCAAATATCCTCGTCTTATTTATTTACTAACGTCGTCTTTGTTAGAAAATTCGGTTTCCAGAATAGTTTCGAGATTCAAATACTACAATACTTAGTAAACAAAAAGCCGAATTATATTCACTAACTGTAAGCATATAAAAATCTATAGTTCTCTAAATTTATAGCTCTTGAGTTTCGAACCTCAGGGGATTGGTTGACTTTGTTCTTAAAATTTGATTCATTATATTTCTTTTGGCGAAGTATGATGCTCAGGGGTTAAAAAAAGCGAACATCGTATCATGAATAAAGGCAGAAAAAAACAGCGACTAAACATAGCTCATCTGAACGTTCGCTCCCTGCTGTCAAATCTAAGCGCATTTAAATGTCTTCTGGACGAAGCTGGTTATGATGTGGTCTGTCTCTCAGAGACGTGGCTATCCCCTGCCATCACCGAGCACATGCTTCATTTTCCTTAATACACTCTGCACCGCAGGGATAGAGATGATGGCCGCAGAGGTGGAGGAGTGGCAATCCTAATCTTTAGTTCCTTAGGCAACAGCAAGGTAATAGCTAGTGTGGGAGGAATCTGTGAAATGATTTGGGTACAGACTGGCAAAGGAAAAAATATGTTCATTACTGGCTCGATTTACAGACCGCCAGGAGGCAACATAATGGCAGCTATTGATACACTAGAAACAGCACTTATTGACATGAAACTACTTACAAATAGAATCGTCTGCTTGGGAGACTTCAATGTTTATATAATAAAGAAAACGAACATGTCTCTAAACTTTAAAAACATGACAGACGCATGTGGTGACAGTCAAATTGTTAAAAACCCAACGAGAATTGGAAAAAACGGTTGCTCACAGTGATTCTAGTAAGTGACATAAGCCACGTAAGAAAAACTTATACAAAAGATGTAGAAATTGCTGACCACCTATTAATAGGATGCCAACTGAGATATGACAATATACACAAGACTACTTTAAGAATACAAAGGAGAATTTTGAATCGACATAAAGCAATTAACTAACGACTTAATAGCTTCTAGACTTGACGACATTTACCTTGTTAATGACATCGACAAGAAAGTTGAAATTCTCACTGATAGACTGATATTGCTTTTTGATACCTATGCGCCTATAAAGACAATAGCAAATGCAAGAAACCATGGGTCACACCCAATATAAAACTAGTAACAAAACTAAAGAAAAAGGCACTGAACAAATACTTAAATACCCTAACAGACTCAGCCCTACTGTATTATAAAACTTTAAAAAAACCAAGTAAAACTCTGGTTAAAAACGAAAAAACAGGATATCTACTTACTTTGACAAATAATGGAAACCAGAAGGAGTTATGGAAAGGGCTTAAATCCCTTCACAGCACCTACACTAAACCCAGAAATCAAATTAACCTGGGGCTAAGCCCAAACGAGATCAATGCACACTTCTTGACGTCTAGCAGTCGACTAACTAATGAAATTGATGATAATTGATGCCAACTTAGCTACCAATACTCGTACATTCAAGACTTTAGCGAACTATTTTCTTTTAAATCAGCTGCAAATGAGGATGTACGTGAAGCTATTTCTAGTATAAAGTCCAGAGCGCAGGGTTGTAACGCATTAGATAAAGTTATGTCTACCGCACATTCTGCTTCACATCCGGCATATTATCAACTACTGTTTTACAGAAGGTGTATTTCCAAACACCTGGAAAACCGCTTTAATTATACCAACAGCCAAAACGTCGGGCCCAAAAGATCTGTCGCACCTTCGACCAATATCCATTCTACCAGCTTTGTCGAAGATTTTAGAAAAAATCGTTGACTCACAGCTCAGAGCATTTCTGAATTATAATAATGTTATCCCCCCACGCAGTCAGCTTTTAGAAGAAATCATAGCTGTGTCACAACCTTACTGGATATTACGGATGAAATAACTAGAGCCCTTGATAATAGTAAAGCGACAGCACTTATACTACTAGACTACAGCAAGGCCTTTGATACTATAAATCACAAGATGCTACTATCTATACTGCACTATGCAGGGCTCTCTAAGCAGTCCATTCTGTTCTTCAGGAATTATCTAACCAATAGACAACAGATAGTGCAAGTTGGCGATAGTCTGTCGGAACCTGGCATTACTCTTAGTGGTGTCCCCCAGGGATCGGTTCTCTCTCTGTTATTTTGCCTTTATACCATTAGTCTCGGTAAATATGTCAAACGATGCAAATTCCACCAATACGCAGATGATACCCAGCTACTATATACCTTCTCGCCCACTAATACTCTTCAAGCAGGAAAAGACATTACGGACGACTTGAGCTCAATCATTGAATTTTCTAAACACCACTCACTACGCATCAATCCATCAAAAACTCAAATTATAATCTTTTCCGGTAAACAGAGTCAACAAATTAAAGATAGCATGGAAATATACGTAGCAGAAAAAAGTTAGCAATAAAAAAAGAGGTTAGTAATCTCGGTGTTATTTTAGATGGGATCTAAAATTCTCATCTTATGTATCGAAAACGGTCAACACAGCCTACCTCCGCTTAAAACTACTGTACTCTGCGAGTTTCCTTACGAAACACCTTAGAAAAAGGCTACTGGAAAGTTATATCCTTTCACTTTTCACTTATGCAGATACAGTATATGGTAGTTATATCGGGTTCGAAAACAAACAGAGGATACAAAGGGTTCAAAATAAGTGCATACGGTTTGTCCATGGCCTGAAATCCAGAAGTAGAATACCGGCTGTAATAAAAACATTATGGAAAACGATGGAACAGGTCAGAAACTACCATGCCTTATGTTGCTTCAAGAGTATTATAATAAACAAACAGCCAGCATACCTGTATAATAAAATAACATACAGAACAGACGTACATAATCTCAATGTCAGCAGTAAAGGCTTACTAACACCTCCAATTCACAAAAAACAGCTCTTTAAATCCTGTTTCACATATCAAATAACAAAAAAAATCAACGGACTAAACGACACTCTTCGGCTAGCGGACATTAAACCGTTTAAAAGGATGCTAAAGAAAGTAAACCCAACGTGCTAATCAACTCTATGAACGATAAAACCTTTCTCTTGATTTGTAAGAAAATCAAAGCTGGAATATATGTAAATTTGTTCACTAAGTATCTCTCACCAAAAGCAAAATATAGTAAAATGTTATATGAATGGAACACAAACAAAAAACTTATTTTTTTAGTAAATCGGGGCTCGTGGAAGACTAGGACATTATAACCTTATAATGACTAAACGAGTCCTTTTGTTCATTGTTTTTTAAACATATGTATGTACGTACACCTTATGTCTACTGTATTATATTTATATTGAACAATAAATGCTAATAATAATAGTAATAATAAAATAAAAATCAAATTTTAAATTTTGAAATTACTACAACATTGAAATTACTACATAATTACTACAGCATTTAAAACATGCATGCATTGTAACGTCACTGTATAATTTGAAGGTGGAATAAAATAAAATCTGTGATTACTCATAAAGATCAACGGCAAAGGCAAACATTGTTTATTATTAATATCTTTTTTCTGGTTCTTTGGAGATCTTTTTTTATTTAACTGGTTAATTATCTTATTATAATGCACGAATATGCAAAATTTCATTAAAATCTAATAGCGATGGTACTACCAAGGGCTCACATATACCTGAGCAACTAAAAGTAGGGTTATGTATAAGATTTTTTTTCGTGTATAAAACTGCATTTATAAAAAAATCATAATATATAAATTTTGAAGTATGGCATTTATTATAAATTGTATGAAAATTGGGTTCGTTTTCCTGGGTGTGTTTATGCCGACAGCGTTCGCGGTACCATTTCTCTGCCATTTTTTTTCTGAAAAAAAAAATATTTTCTCAAAGTAGATAGACAGTAACTAGTACTTATCGAGCCTGAATTTGCGAATCCAATTTTTTTGGTTCATGGCAGTCATTTGAATAAAATTGATGATTTTTTGCCTTAAAATTATTGAGTAATTATGACATGAAAAAGACTATGCCAAATTTCCAAAAAGACGGCTCGATAAGTACTAGATTATTGTGTGAAGCATAACTGTGCAAGACTTGATCCCGATCGGTCCAGAGATATTTCTGGTACAGATTTTGAAAATACCGTTTCGAGTAAAACGCGTTTAAAGTTTAGATTTCACTTTATAATGGAATAACTGGTTTATGTTTAAACTTACATAAAATCATGGATTCCTGGGCCATATGACGGATATTCCATTATTCGTTGATGCTTCCATTAAATCTTTTTTTTTTTGCTGTGTCAACCCTGTTCTTGCTTCTTTTGACGCCCTTGTCGCAGAGCGCTCGGCAAACCGAATGCGTTGTGTATCTACAGATTCAGCCCAACAATGTGCGTCTCCCTGTCTTGACGTCCAATATTTGCATTAGTTGCAATATACTTCTCACGCCATCATTGAAAATTCATGCACCGATATTTGCAGCAATTTTAAAAATTTTAAGGCCGCTGTGCACTTCTAAGTGTTGCAGCTTTCTTTCTTTGACGATGTTGAGCAGATCTTTATGTTTACCGATTTGTGGGAGTACTTCTTCATTTGTGGTATGATGAATCAGTTGCGCTCAGTATCGTCCATAATTCTACCGAGTCGAAAGCTTTCTCGTAGTCAATGAATGCCAGGTGGAGTGGTACATTATATTCTGTGCTTTTTTCTGTTCACATTCTGTTCCCATCATGTTCGGATTGTCTGCAAGTGATCAGTCGTGCTATAGCCCTTCCTGAATCCTGTCTGCTCGACCGGTTGGTAAAAGTCTGATTTGTTCGTTAGTCGATTTGTAATAATTGAAACGATTTGTAAGAGATTCCATAGCAGGTGCCCATATGGCATCTTTCATTTTTTTTACTGAGTCACAGTTTCTGCGGATTGCTAAGCCATAATATATGGTTTATTTATCAATCATTCTTCCAGTCAGTTTATTCCTACCACCAATGCCTTTTTTTTTTTTCACACGTTGTCGAAGTCGCGTACCTATCCGCTTCTGTACGTTTTTGGCAATGCACTTTTTCTTATTTATTTGTATCGACTCCCCATATAGTTTTGCGTCGACTATACCTTTATACGTTTTTGAGTCGCTATCTCCGATATAATTAGTATGCATTACACCATAACGCTACACAGATCGTTGAAACATCTCTTTTAAGATATATAATAGGAAGATGAAAATTGACAGGATACAACTTCCATCTTCCTATTATATATCTTCCATCTTCCATCTTACTATTCGTCGCAGATCCCTCATGATTCGTCAACCACTGATCTTCGTGGCTTGCTTTCCATTATTCCTACTCAGCGGTGTTTTCTTTAAATGTCCAAAATTCGCAAGCTTTACAATAGAAACATTTTACAACGATATCCACAACCTTGCTTGTGTACAGTCCAATAAGCGTCGCTATTCCCAATAAAGCTATTTCTTCCACGTTCTGTCTCCAGACACTGTGAGTTGCTTATCGTCATCAATGCCATTATCTCTCATGGCTTCTCTCTCTTCATTGATAGCTTTTTTACTCAGCAAATCGAAAACTGCAGAACTTCCTCTTCTTGTTCACATCTTTTCTGAGTTTCCCAGACTGACTATCCTGTGGGGAACTCTTTCGTCGTTCATTTTTTGTAATATTTCCGCACTAACAGCGATCAATTTTAATACAACAGTTCGTCTCGACGAACAGCGAACGACTGGGCACTAAGCGTCGTAAAAAAACGCGTACCTAAGGCCTACCAACTTCTCGGAACATGCTCTTGCTATATAAAGAGCGATAAATACGTAGAATCCAACAGGGACGAGAACACCCGTGTCGTATAGCCAAACAGATGACAAGGGCCGCGTCTACCGGCACCCCGACCGTTATTCGTTGTTTACCCGGTCAGTTACAAAACGATATAACTTCGTCACAAATGCGAATTTCCTTATGAAATTTTCAGGGTAGACACTCGAAGGATAGTACTTTCGAATGAGCACCTTTTTGAAAAATCGATTTTCTCGAATTACCCAGGTATATGTAAGACCAGGTATAAGAAGACCGAATATCAAGTGATATTCTGAAGCTTGGAGGTGCAAACCTGTTAGAGGCGATCCGTATCCTGCTGAATCGATGCTTAGTTGAAGGGAAAATATCAAGGAATTGGCAAAACGATGAAGTCATTTTGATCCATAAACGCAAAAATTGAAAACTACCGACCTATTAGCCTGCTATGGAATCTCTTACAAATCGTTTCAATTATTACAAATCGACTAACGAACAAATCAGACTTTTACCAACCTGTCGAGCAGACAGGATTCAGGAAGGGCTATAGCACGATTGATCACTTGCAGACAATCCGAACATGATGGGAACAGAATGTGAACAGAAAAAAGCGCAGAATATAATGTACCACTCCACCTGGCATTCATTGACTACGGGAAAGCTTTCGACTCGGTAGAATTATGGACGATACTGAGCGCAACTGATTCATCATACCACAAATGAAGAAGTACTCCCACAAATCGGCAAAAATAAAGATCTGCTCAACATAGTCAAAGAAAGAAAGCTGGAACACTTAGGGCATATAATGGGAAATGACAGATATCGCATATTACAATTGATAAAGGCAAGATTGTTATGCTAATCACCGCAACATCCGCAACGGATAGGACACTCTAAGAAGAAGAATAGTTATTTATGTAGTATTTCGATAAATGTTAAATCCTCAAAAAAAGTAGTACAAATAGATAAGGTTTTCCAATCTCATCTTGTCCAAATTTTCCATTAGTCTTACATAAGGCTTGGCAAGTTGAGAATAGATAAGACAACGTTATGACCCTGTTTGTTTTGTTGATAATCAACAGGTGTATTTAAAAAAAAGATAAGTGACTCATAACAAAATAAAATAAAAACCGCGTCTTTTTGAAATTGTGTTTACTAATAATTTAATTTTATGTTGAACAAGGTCAAATGTAACGAAATCATTTTATTTAGTTTTTACAAAATGTATTTTGCTGAAAAACTGAAAAGGTTTATCCCATTTTTTTTGAGTAATTCATCAATTACCAAATATCTAAAGAAGAACAATATATAGCTTGGTTTAAATTTCACAATTTCGCTAGGATTTGGTTGATCACAGAAGTTTGGGTTCTGTCCCGAGTTGCGAATTTCTTGAGGAAGTTTGGTAGGATGTCCTTGTAAATCTAGGGTTGTTTGAGGTGTCCGTGATGCGCTTCCGGAACCTCGTGGTATTTAAAACCCGGACTGGACTTCTTCAAAATCTCCAGAGTCTTTGGAACGCGATCAGTTTGTGAGAAACACGCGCTTTACCCAGCCTTACTAATGAAAATGGGAAAACTGACTCTCCTTGCGGCCTAGAGATATTCCTCCGCTGTCCAAATACCAATATACTTTAAAATTATTAAATCATTCCGAAATGCAATTTCAAATTTCAAACGCAATAAACCTTTAATTACGTAAGCATTAAATTCAAAGTTTGAATTATAATAAAAATTGAATAAAAAAAGTTTTTTTTATATAAAAAAAATCAAAATTTACCAATAAAGACTTTACCGATAAAGACTTTCACGCGAAGATCCATGCTGTTGTAAAGCTTCCCCGGATGGAATTTCGATTCCTTCACGTTCCTCTCCAAAATATACTTTAGTTTCTCCGGCTCCATAACACTACGCCAACCCGCACTAAACCTCTTCCGCAATTTTTCCATTAAGTAACTTAACAGCGGTTCAATCTCGCTGCTGTTATGCCTGTCAAACCTCAAGAAATCTTCTACACCATCCACGTATCTTTGGAAAGCCTTCATGTACTTGAAGCCTTCGATGCAAGCCATGAAGTTGACCGCCGACGGGAAGAGGATACCGTACACATACGCGAAGTGGCTTTCCAACGAGTGCCCCATCAGCGACACCTTGTTCCACTTGAAAAATTCTTTTATTCTTTGGATAATGATGACCTCGATTAACGAGTGGTAGAACATGCCTGGTGGTAGTTTCGAGGAAAGTCCTTGACCGATGGAATAGATTGCCAGATAGGTCAGGTTTCGCGGTAGCAGAGGAATCGGTAGATCGAATGACGCACAGTTATCCTGACATTATGTTTGAAATCATAAGACTAGCTTTAGTAACGGGTATGATTGATTGGGTTTGAAGGACTCAACACCGCTGAACAAGCTAAACTTAATATTAATTAGACTGATTTTCTTACTTGCCATCCGTGTAAGGTTAAAATGGGTCTTAGATCTGTGGGGCCCGACCATTTGCTGGCGACAGCGCACTCGTTTGGATTTTGAGGCCATTTTTTGGTAAATATCGAGGTGGGGCCCCCAGTAAATATAAAAAAGTGAATAAACAAATAAATTATTTAATTTTTAATACATAAAAGAAAGGAACATATGTATAGAATAAATATAATATAATAATATATTAATATAAAGAAAAACACAATTAATTGAACTTTATTTTCCTTGCTGTAATTTCAGCAAATTTATCTATTATCTTAAATTTAAGTTTTCGCATAATTCATTTTCTATTGAAAGCAACGCTAGGTTGGAAAGTCTTTCGTGTGTGTTATTGTGGACCTTAAATAGTTTTTTATTATTTTAAGTTTTGAAAAACTACGTTCTCTACGGACTCAGCAGTGGTTTTCGGAATTGTTAATAAAATTCTTAAGATTATACTTAAATTGGGAATTTCATTTCCTGTTCGGTGAATTTTTTATGCATTCAATGGTGACCCTCTCAGAAAATGTTGCAGAACAATTGTATTTCTTCGTAGAAATCATTTCCGTTAATGTCTCCATTGTTGTTATCGTCATATTTTAATGATAGATGCAAATCCAAACTTTTTTAATTTATCATTTTCTTCATATTTTAAATTTGATATTTTTTATAGGAATCCAAATAAGTCATTATGTTTCTCTAGCTGTTTAAATCTCTCCTGCATTGAAATTATACCTTGGTCTACTATTTGTAAAAAGTATTCTCGATAAAAGTTAATTTCAGAATCGTTAACTCGAGAATCTTCTCCTTCGTAATCAAAATGGCGCTTTCTTTTTCTAATTCTATTTTTCTTAAATTCTGGAGGAATATTTCATTTTTCAGCTTCGACTTTTGATTCCGCAAAACCAACATTTCTACGTGTTTCAAAAAGTTTTCCAAGTCCTTCAAAAGAGAAACTGCTGCCGAAAGTTCGGTTTTTGGGTTTTGTAAACTTTTACTAACGGTATTTACGTTCCACAATATGTCATACCGGATGATAATTGACAGCACAAATTCAAAATTCATTTCATATTCATGCAATGATATTGATTCGCTTTTTATTTTGGCATCATTTGTTATTTCGCTTAATTCAATAAGTGCGTTCATTAATTTGTTCGAATTATAAAAGTTAATTGTTCAACATGGCCAATGTCTGTAGTGTAATCTAATTGCACTGAATAATATTTACTATTTTTTATTTTTGCGACAATTGTTTCTTTTATTTTTTGCGCCAACAAATTAAATATTTTTGAATTTCAGGTCCCAAATTATGGTCATGAATTTCCTTATTTTTTAGTCTTTTAAGATCTTCTATCATTCGAACATCAAATTTTGCGACCATTTCAACTAAACCTAAAAATTTAGGTTTTAAGAAAATACAATAACAGATATGCGCCAATTTACTCTACAAAATTGACACACAAAGGTTCCTAAACTCTACATCTAGTATACTCTCTTGAAGAGAGTTACTTCTCCTCGTCTCTCCTTATTTCAATACAATATTTGTGTTATTTTTTGCATATTTGGGGGGAGGGGGGTTTGAAACAATAAGGCTATTAAGGCTATTAGGTTTGTTACAATAAGGCTATTAAAAGAGAAAAATAAAACTAAAATAAGAGTTGAATAATGCGTTTTAAAAGTTACCTCCTTATTTATTATTGCGCATCTTTGACGTTTGAAAACGATTTCAAATCGTCTGTATTGTTTATTAAAATAAGGTGGCTCTGTCGCCAAACCCCCCCCCCCCCCTCCGCCCCCTAGCCTGTGGGCCACGGGCCTTCGCCCGATTGACCGATGCTAGCCACGCTACTGGCCGGCGATGTGGCCCCAAGGCACCGGAATCCTTATTTCCACGCAACTGAGCTCAATTAGAACGAAAGTTTGAAAGTTTGCGTTGCGGTGGACATTGTGCACTGGAGTCGATGCATAAGTTAAAATATGTTTTAGCTAGTTTTGTGTCAAAAGTCAATAGCGTTATTTTTTAATGGCTCACATTTAGTTGGTCAGTGTGATTGTCCAACTGACAAGTTAAAAAATAAAGATAATTTCAGTAGAAAATTTAATTTGATCAGCATGTTTTTCCGAGATAAAAATTAATCTTTGACTGGTAAAAAATATGATATGATATGTAGAAATACATAAATAGAAATACAATATTTTGCACAATAATAATAATATTGCACAATAAGAGCTTTTTTGCCTTAGACGGACGACCTCTCTAACGATTGCTTTGAATACTTATATTTCGCGCTTCTGGTGCTGGTTTAACGTTTTTAAGTCCATATACCAGTATTACACACTATACCAGTATACCAGGCTATACCAGTAATAGTCCGGGAGGTAGCGTTGCATTTTAGGTAGTGTTTTTAAGCCAATCGGTTCCCATCTTTTTCAATAGATCTCGAATGACTAATAAGTGAACCAAGCGTCAGCTGACGCACCCGCGGTGGGTTAAATGGGTGTGGGAGGTTGCGAAAGTGATAAAAAAAATAAAAATTTAAGTAATAGTGCGCCGGCTGAAACTTTTTTCATAAATAGTTGACATCATACTGAGCTGAAAAAAAAATCGTCAGCTGCATGGTGGACGGGGGATTATGCGTCAGCTGGTCGCATGAACTTGTAAAAAAAACACTAAATTAAAGTTAGAGTACGCCGGATAAAATTTAACTAGATGATTGTTTAGATAATTAAAAGTACGAAAACAACAATCAGCTGCGTGGGTAGCAGTGGAAAACCCGTCAGCTGACGCAGTAAAGATTAAAAATATTAGAGCAATGCAGAGTATCTTTCAGGGTCCAGCTGACAGAACTCCTCTGTCCACGCCAAGCTGACTGATAGTTTTGGCAAACGTAACTATTAAACTATCATATAGTTGAATTTCAACCGGCATAGTGAATGATAATGAAAACAAATGAATGATAATCTCGAGAAGTATATAACGTGTAAAAAGATATCGTATGAAAATATTTTATGTTTTTTTCTTGTTTTATTTTATTTATATGAACAATCAATATGAAATAATATAGTGTAAAATGAAAATGACATAAACTAATATAATGGTAATATAAAAAAAGAAATGGAAATATAGAAAATTACAACTTTGCAGAAATTATTCGTTATCAGTAGTATCGCTATCGTTATCTGATGATTTCTCATCAGAACTGTCCTCTATTAGATTGTTCTCTTCATCTTCTTCGATTTCTTGAGCTCGATCCACTTCACCATCATCTGTAAATAAACATGTTAATCATGAAAAAATATATACACTCAAAGAAAGTGTCACCGACAAAGTTACATACCGGCCATATTGCTGCTATCCGTTATACTGGTGACTGATGGAGGTACTTGATCTCCCTCGAACCATTTGAAGACATATTTCTCTTCTTTTTCTTCCCATCCCCAGTCAGTGGGAGATAATTGTGAAGGGTCTTGAATGTGAGCATGGCCCCAAAGGTGTGCTATATACGACGTGCGCAGTAAATGCTGGCGTAGCTCGGATTGACATTGTGAGAAGATTGCCCCATCGATACGGTTTTTCCACTTAACATATCGTTCTTCTCATTAATTTGATAATTTTTAATGAACGTAGCAACTCGTGTAGCGTTGACATTGTTTATCCCTTAAATATTTTTCCTTGCGTCAAACGATCCGATCTTCAATATTATTAAAATTAAATAGTATAAATCAAAACGTATTTCAATCAAAATAACTGTCAAAAAATAAGAAAGTATAACTTACCTTGACGCTGCAGATGTTGAAGGAGTTTGAACAACAATCCTGTATTTTGGTTTTGGTTAAGGTAAAGCGGTGAATTGTCGATAACATTTAGAATATTTTTGAAAATCGTTCAATTTTAAAGGCACTTTAGCACTTCCTAATGATAAATTATTATTCTGACGAATCTCCAATATAGCAGTACATTTTTGTAGTTTTTTCAGAAAAAGATAATATTTCTTTTTTTTCGCCACAAAATACACAAAATCGATGAATCTTCGACATTGTTCAATAATGGTTCAATAAATATAACTCGGTATCGCAATATGGACTGGTTAGTTGTCCGGGGGTGACCGTATTTATATCTCCTTACAGGTATGGGGGATGGTTCGTTGGGTAATGTTTCTATAATCTGGTCATAAAATATCCATTGCGAAATTTTTAAATCGAAACAAACCCTACCATAAAATAACCATTACGAGATTTACAAATCGTCCGAGAGATTGTAGAAACGAACCCCATGGTAAAATATCCATTACAAATTCTTAAAGAGATTTGGAATTTTTTATAATCCATATCTGAAAGGATCTGTTATCAACGGCAAGAAAATATATGTCTAAAAGGAACTACCGTAGTAGTAATGCTCCAATATTTTTAATCTTCATTGCGTCAGCTGACGGTTTTTCGACCGCTACCCACGCAGCTGATTGTTGTTTTCGTACTTTTAATTATCTAAACAATCATCTAGTTAAATTTCATCCGGCGTCCTATAACTTTATTTTAGTGTTTTTTTTTACAAGTTCATGCGACCAGCTGACGCATAATCCCCCGTCCACCATGCAGCTGACAATTTTTTTTCAGTTCAGTATGATGTCAACTATTTATGAAAAAAGTTTCAGCGGGCGTACTATTACTTAAATTTTAAATTTTTTTTACCACTTTCGCAACCTCCCATACACATACCCACCGCTACTTGAGGAAATTAAAATTTGAATTTATTTTATGGTGGGAAATTGTTTGATTAAATAATGAATTAAAATTAATTTAGTCAAATATAAACTAGAAAACAGTTTAAACTTTTTTAAATAAATTGCAATAAATCCTACTTAGGCTATTGACATCTTCTCTATAATTTACTGTATTGTGTTTTTTAATGAAAATCATTTCGCTAATGTTGCGTTTGTAGAAATGTTTTTCAATGTCTAATATTGAGATGTTATCAAAATCAAAATGATGACCAGATTGGAAAATATGAGTTGTTAAAGCGGTTTTATCGGGATTTAAATGAACATTGTTACAATCTGACTTATGTTGGCGTGTTCTGTCTTTTAAATGTTGTTTTGTCTGGCCTATGTAAGATTTATTGCAATTCGAGCAATCGATCTTGTAAATCAAGTTTGAGTTTATTGTCTTAGGTAGTGGATCCTTAAGTTTTCTGTAATACTGTCCAATTGTTTTTGTATTGTAATATGTAAATTTGCAATTGTAAGGACTAAGTATTCTTTCAATGTTTTGTGATCATTGCGATCCTATATATGGTAAACTAAAAAATGTGTGGGTGTTGGTTTCAATATCTGTCAATGTTTTTAATTTGTTTTTATGCTCGTAATTGTTATTAGTTTTATCTTTACTTAGTTCTAGTCTTTTTTTTAAATATTTATTAACGCATTGTTTCACAATATAACTCGGATAGTTATTTTTGATTAATTTTTTTTTGATTTTAGCTAATTTTTTTTTACTTTAGACTTAATTTAATAGCACGATGTAATAAATTATTAACAACATTAATTTTCTGTTTTGTGTTGTGATGACTGAGGTAATTTAATATTCTATTAGGGTTGGTAGGTTTAGTATACCAATTTGAGATTAACTGTTTGTTATGTCTAATTATTTTTGTGTCTAGGAATGGAATAGAGTTATCACTTTCTATTTCCATTGTAAATTGAATATTTTTATGAAAACTGTTAAATGTGTTAAAAATTAATTTTCTTTTTTCGTTTGGAACTAATAATATTGTGTCATCTACATACATTCTAATTAGTGGAAACTGAATTTTTAATTTATCTATTACAAATTTGAAAGTTTCGTTCATAATTAAATTAGCTAAAGTGGGACTTGTTGGAGCTCCCATTGCTTTGCCATCGATTTGTTTGTAAAAATTTTCTTTGTATATAAAATAAGCTGATTCAAATGTAAATTTTATTAACTTTAAGAATAGGTTTTTATCTAAACTTGTGTATGGTTCAATAGAAGACCAATTGTTATTAACTATTGTGATAACCAATTCCCTAGGGATATTAGTGAATAATGACACAACATCTAGAGAAATGAGAACATAATCCTTAGGAACTGTTATTTTTTTTAAAGATTCAACTAGCTCGAACGAGTTTTTTATGTTGTATGGTGAGGTTAACAAATATTGGATTAAAACTGAATGTAAGTATTTCCCTAGATTATAACCTGGCGAATCAATACAACTAACGATGGGTCTGAGGTTTAATTGAGGTTTGTGTGTTTTTCTAAGGCAATATAGTCTGGGTGGTACCGAATTGTGTCTAATCATTGTCTTGTACTGTTCTTCTGTGATATGGTGTCTTGTGTGTAGTTCTTTCACTAGGGTATTGGAGATACGTTGATATTTTGAAGTGGGATCCTTATTTAGTTTCGTGTAAGTATTCGTATTATTTACCATTTTATTAACTTCTGTTTCATATTCATGTTTAAACATGATTATAGTTATATTACCTTTATCTGACTTGCTCACTAATAAGTTATCGTTGTTTTTTAAGAATTTTATCGTTTCTGAAAGTTGTTTTTCTATTGAGTGGTTCCAAACTGTGCTAGGTTTCTTGTTTATGTAATTGTGAATTGATTCTGTAATTTTGTTTCTTGCTATATTCTTTTCTTCTTCACACTCAATTTGTTTATGGATGCAAAATTCTACATCTTTTATCAGTTTTAGAATGGGAACATTATTATTTTCAAAAACAAATTTTGGGCCTAAACTAAGTAATGAACAAATTGGATGTGGTATTGGTATGTTTGTGTAGTTTTTTATAAATGAATTGTTCCCTATTGGTATTATTGGATTGTGGTTCATATTTATTAAGTTGTTCAATTTTTTAATGTTTTTGGATTTCGTTTCTTCAAACTTTAGGTTTTGTTGTCTCATGGCGATGGATTCAATGTCATTTTTTATTATATACTCCATTTTCTTTGTTATTACACTATGCTGTTCATCAATGTCCTTTTTTAATTTGTTAATTTTCCAGATAGCATTTTTTATCTCTATATTGAGAATGGATTTTTTAAATTTAGTTCTTATATTGTCTAATTTTCTATGGTAAGGATGATTATCAAGCTCCTGGGTATATAGGCATTTGATGTTGTTGGTAATATGATTGGGAATTACTTTCTTTTTCCGACATTGTATGAGGAAGATTAGTCTATTACTATATGAGGCTAATTTTGTTGATAAATTTATGTATTTTTTTGCAATTTGTTGTATATGGTTACCATCATCAAAATCTTTCTTTGATGGTGTTGAAAAAACCCTCTGTTAAGTAATTATTTTTTGATATAACGTCCATCTTGTTTTAATGATTATTGTATTTTGACTCGGGTGTTTGGACAAATTTTTTTCAAGTATTTTTATTAAAATTATGCCAACGTTTCGACCTGTATTCGGTCTTTCTCAAGGCTACAAAAGAAAAAACAAAATTACAAATTACAAAATAACATAATTATAAAAACTCTTAAATACGTATATAAAAATTACAACAATTTACAATAACAATTTTTTTTTTTTTTTATGATTAGATAAAAGATTTTGTAATAGGATAAATTAAAAACTATTTGTTCTCACCTAATTTTTTTAAAAATTATATGATTTTGACATTTTTTAAACAAGTCCCACTTTAGCTAATTTAATTATGAACGAAACTTTCAAATTTGTAGTAGATAAATTAAAAAATCAGTTTCCACTAATTAGAATGTATGTAGATGACACAATATTATTAGTTCCAAAAGAAAAAAGAAAATTAATTTTTAACACATTTAACAGTTTTCATAAAAATATTCAATTTACAATGGAAATAGAAAGTGATAACTCTATTCCATTCCTAGACACAAAAATAATTTGACATAACAAACAGTTAATCTCAAATTGGTATACTAAACCTACCAACCCTAATAGAATATTAAATTACCTCAGTCATCACAACACAAAACAGAAAATTAATGTTGGTAATAATTTTATCTACGACCACTATTATAATTGCCCAATATTGTACAGTTCGTGGATTATGTAAATACATCTTACAACACACGTATGTAACAGTCCGCGATTAATGTTATTTAATGATTCAATAACACACTAGTGCGTTTGGTTTACAATTCGTTGATTGGTTGAGAGCTGCTACTATCATTAATATAGGCAACCCAATACATTCCGTTATTTGTCAAAAAAACTTAAACGTCAAACTAATACATAAACACTATGTGATGTCCAGTGATAGCGAAATAGAAAATGCTACTCCGCCCGAAATTGTTGAAAAAGCGAAACAAGCTGCCCATAATTTGCTACCGATTAAATCTCGGGATTGATACGAGGATGTCTATAGAAAATTTATGGACCGGAGAATGAAGCATAAAGTTAAATCCTTTTCAGAAAATGTTTTATTATACTTTGATGAGTTATCTCAAACAGTGATCTTCACTTTGAGCAATTTATTGAATGGTTCGGACATCAATTAATATAAAGCACAACATCGACATTTCAAAACATTCAAAGTTAATAGCTTTACTAAAGAGAAAATCTGATGGATTTAAAAGCAACAAATCAAAAAATTTAACCATTCAAGAAATTAAAAAGTTTCCTCAATAATTCGCCGGATAACAAATATTTATTGATGAAGGTATTCATTACTTTTTTATCTTATAATGCTCTCTAATGGGCATAACGACATATTTTTTTATATAATTTTAGATTATTCTTATCATTGGCATTAGTGGTGCCTGCAGAAAACAAGAACTACGAAATGTCAAACCCTGCCATATAGAAGACACCGGAACATCTCTGATCATTAAAATTCCTGATTTCAAAACAAAAACTTAAAGATCTTTTGTGCTACCGAAAGAATTTTACAAAACCTGTAAAAAATATATTAACCTACGCCCACAAAATATGGACAAAACACAGTCTTTTTTTTCAAAATGAGAAGTAGAATTAAGAATTATCAAAATGAGAAATGCACTAAGCAATGGAATAAATAAAATTGACTCTATTCCTAAACAAATTATCTTCATTTGCCGGAAGAAAATCTTTCTTTATACCAGGATATTGTTACAGACGTTCGTCAGCCACCATTCTTGTGGATTCCGGTGGTGATTTATTGTCACTAAAAAGGCATGGTGGCTGGCGTTCGTCTGCAGTAGCAGAAGGCTATATAGACTGCTCCATGAAAAATCAAAACGATACTGCTACAACACAGTAGGTATTAATAGGTATTAATGAAATTAAACAAAGATTATAAATTATTAAGTAAATATAAATTATTTCATTTGACACTGACACTGCGAACATTGTGTTGCCTATATCGATGAATCACTATATCAGTTACATCAAACATAATTTTCTTATTCAATAGAAAAAAAATAGTGTGGTCGTAGATCAAGTATAGTACATAATTCGAGTTGTAAGGCAATTACGTACTCGCGGAATTACGCGCTCTCCGCTACGCGGGTCGCGCGTAATTGTTCCGCTCGTACGTAATATGCTTCTTACAACTCTCATTAAGTAATATACTATATTACATAGTGCTATTAAATTAAGTCACTCATCTTTTCATGTAGATAATTTAGCTAAAATCAAACAAATTTTAATCAAAAATAACTATCCGAGTTATATTGTGAAACAATGCGTTAATAAATATTTGAAAAAAAAGACTAGAACTAAGTAAAGATAAAACTAATAACAATTACGAGCATACAAACAAATTAAAAACATTGACAGATATTGAAACCAACACCCACACATTTTTTAGTTTACCATATATAGGATCACTTACAAAAAACATTGAAAGAATACTTAGTCGTTACAATTGCAAATTTACATATTACAATACAAAAACAATTGGACAGTATTACAGAAAACTTAAGGATCCACTACCTAAGACATTAAACTCAAACTTGATTTACAAGATCGATTGCTCGAATTGCAATAAATCTTACATAGGCCAGACAAAACAACATTTAAAAGACAGAACACGCCAACATAAGTCAGATTGTAACAATGTTCATTTAAATCCCGATAAAACCGCTTTAACAACTCATATTTTCCAATCTGGTCATCATTTTGATTTTGATAACATCTCAATATTAGACATTGAAAAACATTTCTACAAACGCAACATTAGCGAAATGATTTTCATTAAAAAACACATTCAGTAAATTATAGAGATGATGTCAATGGCCTAAGTAAGATTTATTGAAATTTAATTAAAAAAGTTATACTGTTTTCTAGTTTATATTTGACTAAATTAATTTTAATTCATTATTTAATCAAACAATTTCCCACCATAAAATAAATTCAAATTTTAATTTCCTATTCACAAAATTTATACGCACTCCGACAAAGAATTTTAGTTTTTTGGTCTTGTTTTTTAAGTTATTTTTTTGGACTTTTACGATAAAACGCCAAATTAATCACAATTTATTTCATTTCATGCTTTTTGATATGTGATGATTTCTATTTTAACTTCAATTTATTTATTTTTGTTTATTTTCATTTACTATTATAGTAATGTCGGGGAAACCAATCACTAACAAAAAAAAATTAATATAAATTTCAAATTTTTAAAAAATGTCAAAATCATATAATTTAAAAAAAATAGGTGAGAACAAATAGTTTTTAATTTATCCTATTACAAAATCTTTGATCTAATCATAAACAAAAAATAATTGTTATTGTAAATTGTTGTAATTTTTATATACGTATTTAAGAATTTTTATAATTATGTTATTTTGTAATTTGTAATTTTGTTTTTTCTTTTGTAGCCTTGAGAAAGACCGAATACAGGTCGAAACGTTGGCATAATTTTAATAAAAATAGTTGAAAAAAATTTGTCCAAACACCTGAGTCAAAATACAATAATCATTAAAACAAGATGGACGTTATATCAAAAAAAATAATTACTTATTTATAAATATTTCGAGCCAATTGTCGGAGCAATTTTCATTTAATTTTCCTGACTCATAAGTTGAATCCCTATATCCCATAAGTTGACTCTCCTCTTGGGCGAAAATGAGGACTGGTTTATTATTTTTAGTCCACTGATAAGTATACTCTGTCCGGCAAGAGAATGCATTCCATCTGGACGAGTTTAGCATTGTTCTGCGCATACCCCCACTTTCTTTCGAGTGCGCGGTGTTTAGTTGTTCGTATTTGAAAAACTGACGCATATTTCTTTATCCAAACTAATATGCGCGTACCTCCGCGCGTCCCTTGCTCCTCATACCTCGGCACAGTACAGCTGCATTTTCTCGCCGGACAGAGTATAGATGTCCACTTGCGCAATTTAATTGTCGATATTTTCTAAATCTTTTTCAACCCAGTTTTGTAGAAGTTCGATTTGTAGCTCGCTTTCAAGAGCAACCGATAAAAAATGGTTAAATGGAAGGCGTTGCCGGAGGGTATGAGTGTCTTTTATAACTTTATTAAAAGCCGTTATTAGTACTTAGTACATGTTTCATTACACCTTCGTGCCAATTACTATTATCCACTTTCCACATTATTATCCACTGGACAGCCACTTTCTTTCAAAATAATTCAAAAAAGCTTGCTACACACTTCCACAGCTTTTTCTAATATCTCTAGATGAAGAAAGTTGAAGAGTGTTAATATCACTCAGAATTAGGAAACGTTTTTAGGGTTCCGTACCGAAAACGGAACCCTTATAGGATCACTTTGTTGTCCGTCTGTCTGTCTGTCTGTCTGTCTGTCTGTCTGTCTGTCTGTCCGTCTGTCTGTCTGTCAAGATCTTTTTCTCAGGAACGCGTAGAGGTAACAAGTTGAAATTTGTATCAAATACTCGAGTCTGCGGTCTCTTTCAGCTGTGAAAAAATCAAACTTGTAAGTCAACGCGATCAAAAGATATGACCGTTTATGTCGCATATTTTGCGATTTCACGAGGGAATCAAAACCTATAGGGTACTTCCCGTTGACCTAGAATCATGAAATTTGGCAAGAAGCAGTGTCTTACAGCACATGTCAAGGGAAAAATCTGAAAACCGTAAATATGTAGTTTAATTACAAGAAAAATGCGAATTTACTATTTGAAACTTATGAAAATTCACTAATGTTGCCGTAGTGGTATTGTCAGGCTCCAGAAGCATATGGGTTGCATACAGTTAGGTCCTATTCTATGTTTATTCTGAATTTTCTTGGTTTATATTCGTTATGCATTTCATCACGTACGCTTCATATACATAATATATACAGGGTATATATTATGTCTAAATTTTGCTTTTTTATAACCGACATGCGACATACTCAAGTCCCGTAACATCCTGTATATATTATATTTCGTCTAATTTTTCTTTATAATCTACATAATATGTTGATAATCTATATAATAGTACTATACTATACAAGTTTGTACGGAACCCTCGGTGCGCGAGTCACAACTCGCACTTGGCCGGTTTTTTTTTTTTCTTTTCCACATCACGCTCTACGCGCTTCTGAACATTCTTCCTTATATGCGCCCAACAGATGAATACCAACTTATCAGCTCCAAAAATCTCTAAAATCTCCCCTAAATCTATGGAGCTCCCTAAATCTATGGAGGCATTCCGAATACTTTTTCGCATATGGACACGTTAGGTTCAAATTTGTTGTCAAATAAGGGATGGGACAACAACGCTCTAAAGAGAAACTCGAAATCTTCCTTCTTCTCATTGGTACAGATAGACCAAAAATGTGAAAAAGTTTTCCAAATCTGTAGTACCCACTATTAGAACCGGAAAACCTTGCCAGAAAAGTTTGTGGGTTGCATCAGCGTGAATTTTGGAACTGTTGGCACAAATATTCATTAAATATCTAGTTATAAAAAATAGAAAGGTTTCCTTCCTCAAACTGTAATTCGTATTGTACGACGAAAGGGATATGCAAGTCTTGTGGAATAACATAATTTTTGAGTAGCCATGCTTCTAATTCTGCAACACATATTTGTGGTGAGCCAAATTTGGATTCTTGGAACTGATGCAATTATAGTTATCTAATTGTCTTTTTGGTGCAAGCTTCCTGAAATTACTATTATTGGACAATCCTTTTAAAATGGCCTTTGGCTCAAAGTCAAAAAGTTTTTGTATTTCCAACTTGGGTCAATCCCAAGAACGCCTTTTGTTTCAATAGAGTCATGATCATTTTCTGATTGTGTATTGAGTAAATGTATTATACTTCATGCGTTGTTGAGTCATACTGAAGATACATTTTTTGAACATTTTTGCCCACGAAGTTTAGCCTGATTACAAATTGATGTGTTATTTAGTTTATGTTGAAAAATCAATAATAGTTAATAACCTGATTACACCTGAATTATTTATTTATAAGAATCCGATCTCTCATAACTTTCCTCTTTTGTGATAATTCTTGATTTTGTCCATCCTCACAGGACGATTCCGATGATTCGTATTCCGCGACTAGACCAGTATTATGCATCCTAAAAGCCTGTAGAATGATTGCAAAAATTATCTATAAAAACAATAACTTACCTTGTAAAATTATATAATCTATCTCACCACAACACAAGGCACTTAAGGGTACAGCTCTAAGAATTAAGTGATTTGCAAACTGAGTATTATATCTTTTACTTGTGCAGTTCAGTATTCTGTGCCACAATTAAAATATAATACTTAACAAACTTAAATTCATTGAATCAGATTTAAAATTTCATAAATCAAAATGTTTAACAACTGTTTAAATAGTAGTCCAGTAATTTAACTTATAAAAATATAATTAAAAAAGAAATATATAATTTTATCTTGCCGGTAAATATTTTACTATTCATTCAGTTTTATTGCTTAATTATTTAGTAAATGTACATTCAAGTTGTTTCTGATCAAATCGTATTTTTACTGATCAATTAAATTTTTGCGTTTTTTAATCAGTCCGGATGAAGCGTCGCGCAGTGTGGTCTGGATATCAGAATAGTTAGTCAAAAATAGAAGAGAGTATTAGATTTAAACACGAATTATTATATAAGGGTTTTCAAGGTTTTGCAAGGTTTGTCAATGGCGAATCCAATATGACCAGCCATGAGTGTGGGTAAAGAGAATATACTCTCTTAAAATTATAGCGCGCTTAGTAGGCTCCTCGCGCGCTTCTATGACAACGACTATGTTTTGTTAAATATACAGAAAAATTAATCAATATCGAAAGTTGTCGACAGTTAGATAGAAGTTCTGAAAGAGAGACGAATAATTTACCTTAATTGTAGTTTCTCTTATTTATGGGTAATTTGTATATATTATGAATAGTAAAATAAGTTAATAATAAAACTCTTATTTATAGATAAACTAATTTGGTTTATTTATTACAAAATTTATTTATTTATTTATTTTAATATTTTACAAAATGAATTTAAAATTTGAGTTCAGAGCTGTAGCTTCCCCAAAGGACAGTAAAACTACAGTGGTAGCCATAATCTCAGTTGTTACAGATCAAGGAGAAAAATATGCTATACCAGATGAGCTTATCTATGCAGATTTTCATGAAGAGTTAAAAAATACGGATGCTTTCAAGAGGGTAAGAGATTCATTGGGAAAAGGGAATGATGAGTTGAAAATATGGATAACGCTGTCAGAAAAATTGGAAAAGATATACTTGGACCATGAAGGAAATATCCAGTTTGGAGGAAAATATTTAAAACAAATATTTCAAGAGGATATTAAAGAACACTAAAACTTGGCAAAGATATTGGAAAAATTAGTGCAAAAATCAGAAAAAATAGATGAAAAAAACTTAAAACACATTGTAGATATATTTATATTAGAAAAATTTAATTATAAAACATCTAATGTTAGACAATGGTTAGACACATTCGAGAAAGAATGTAGAAGATTTAAAATTGAAAAAGGTGAAACCAAAATCGAATTGAGAGTATTTTTAGATGGAACTTGCCAAGACTGGTATACTACTACAGTGATAAAAGGAGAGCATGAAAACGATTGGCATGGATGGAAACAGGTATTAATAGAAACCTTTTCAAGTAAAGGATAGAGTACCAGAACATATGCTCATTATTTTAAGTAAAAAGAAGGTTCATTAGTGCAATATTCAATAAGGAAAGAACGAGTATTATTAGAAATAAATAAGAACATGGACTCTGATACAATGATAGATAGGATTGCATTTGGTTTGCCAGAATTTATCATAGAGAAAATTGACAGAGGTGATATGTAAGATACAAAAGATTTAATTAAGGAATTACAAAAGCTCGAAAGAATAACAGAAAAAAAGAAAATATTTAAAAAAGAAGGTTACCCAAAATACAAAGTAATAAATGAAGAAAAAGAAGAACCATGCAAGACATCTGAGGATATGGGTAAAGGTATAAGATACCACCCAGAAGAGGAATGCTGGTTTAAGCTAGAGAAAAAGTAGAAACCCAAAGCTATAGGGAGCAATTCAGTTATAGAAGTAGTTGTACAGAGAGAAAAAACGAATAGTCACACCATTGATCAGACTTAAGATGCTAATTGAGAATAGGATAGAGATACTGGGAACATATGACCCAGGATCTCAAATCTCCTTAATAAACTCGAAATGAATAAATATAAAAGATAATAGAGAAGATATAAACAAAATACTCTTAAAGTCTGTAAATGGTGTAAATTCAACAAATGGATTGGTGAGAATAAAATCAAAAATATTTAATATAGAAAAAAAAAGTGGACATATACATAGTTGAAAGAGAAGATTTCGAAGATTTCATAATAGGATTAGATTTAATTCCCATGTTCAAGTTGAGGTTGAATGAAAATTTAGAAATTTCCCAGAAAATAGAAAAACCAAAGAAATATTAAGTGAAATAGAATGTGAAGTTATAAATTGTTCGGTTAATTTTAATGAACATGTGGAAACAGATGAATTCCAAATCAAAATAGAACATTAAGATAGACATAAAAAGATTAAGATAGAAAGATTAATATATGACAACAAATCAGCGTTTGCAAAAGACAAATACGAAGTTGGAGCTGTTAATGAGTATAAAGCTAGAATTGATTTACTGGTGGAGAAATACTGCAGCAAAAGACCATATAGATGTAATATAGGTGACAAAAAAGAAATAGAAAAACAAATAGCCAAATTATTAGAGGAATTTAATCGAAGAATCTTATAGTCCTTTTGCTGCACCTGTCACACTAGCATATAAGAAAAATGAAGGAAAGACGCGTATGTGCATAGACTTCAGAGATTTAAACAAAAACATTGTGCCTCAAGCACAACCATTTCCTTTAATAAATGATATAATAATAAGAGCTAGAAACTGTAAATATTTCACGACACTGTAAATATTTCACGACACGACATAAACTCTTTTTTGTCAATACCACTAAGAATTGAAGATAGTAGAAAAACTGGATTTGTAACGCAAGATGGCCATTTTCAATGGACATGTCTACCGTTTGGCTTAAAAACTTCTCCAGCTATATTTCAACGAATTCTGAGTAACATATTGAGAAAACATGAACTAATTGAATTTTCAGTAAACTATATAGACGATATCCTAATACACTCACCGACGTTCGAAGAACATCTAGATCATATTAAAAAAGTATTAGATGCAAAACAAAAGAAGGATTTAGGTTAAAATTTAAGAAATGTACGTTTGCTGCCAGTTCAGATAGATATTTAGGACATGTAATCAGGGCCGCTGAGAGGACTTTTGGGGCCCGGGGATATACTTCTTGTGGGGGCCCCTGCCAAGAGCGTGAAAAAAAAAATTTCCCTCGGACTTTGGGCTATTTATAAACGAAGCGGGGAAACCGAAAAATATCCTAATTGTTATTGGAACAATGTGTTCATCAATAATTCTCTTACAAAAATGAAAACGTTTACAACTAAAATTACAAAAAAAAGTACAAAAAACAAATTATTTTTTAGAATGTTGCTTTCCGAACCTTGCGCCTAGCAAACAAATTAATTACGTCTTGAAAATCAATTTTCTTAGCCATTTTAGATTCAATCGACAACATTCCTAAATCATTCAATCGGTGTTGTGACATTGTGGATCTCAAAACATCTTTTATCCTTTTTAAAACACTAAAGGATCGTTCTGCTTCAGCAACGGTTACAGGGATCGTACAAAATAATCTTATTGCTATTATTATGTTGGGAAACAATACATCCAGTTTCATTTTTTTAATGATGTTTAGTAACTCAATCGGCGAGAGAGATTTGTTTTGTATATTGGCATCATAAATTGATTTTAAATGGAGTATTTCTTCACCAAGATTATGGTCAATATCATTTTCATATACTTTTTGTAATTGTTCGGACTTCTTTTGTATTTCTTCATCATTAAGGTTATGAAATAACCATAATACATTGAATAACGAATCAATTTCTTTAGCCGCATTAAATCTTCTTGCAATATTTCCAATAATACAATCTAAGAAAACATTGAAAACATTTGTTCTGAATTCGTCACTTGGTGTCATTTCTAATTCTTTCCCCCATTTTTTCCTTTTACTACGTTTTGTTTCAAAATCTGTATTTATATCTAAAGATGAACCAAACAATTTACATTCATTGAAGAGAGTTTCCCCAACTATCTCTTATTGTTTGTAATTCATCAAGAAGACTTGACAAATTCGCTACTTCTACATCAATTGTCGCATCACGAGCTTGTAAAACAATATTTCTATAATTTATAGCTTGAAGGACTTTGTACCAAATTTTAGCCATTACTAAAAATTCAAACGATTCCATATATTTTTTTATTCCGTTCTGATCTGAACGAATTTCCCATGTTAAGTTTAATTCTAGAACATAATCTATGGCACTTTTAATTGCAGGAATATTTTCAGCAATTGGTTTAATACATTCAATTCTAGCAGACCAACGTGTATTTGACATAGAGTGCAATGAACGTCCAGTATTATTTTTTAATATTTCCCATCTTTGAGGGCTACTGCTAAAAATATTGTATAATTTTTGTACCGTACCAAAAAACGTTACAACCTCATGACAAGATTCTGCTGCATGAACACCACACAAATTTAAACTATGACATGCACAAGGGGAAAATATTGCCAGTGGATTGATTTGCAAAATACGAGCTTGAGCACCTTTATATGAGCCACTCATATTGGATCCATTATAGTACCCTTGTGCACGACATTCGCTTATAGGAATATTATATTTTTCAAGCGTTTCGAGAATTAAATTTGCAATATCTTCTCCAGTCTTCTTATTGCAGTTTACAAATGCAAGAAATCTTTCCTTAATTTCGTATTCATCTGAATGATTATTTACAGAGACGTATCGTAAAATAAATGTAGTTTGTTCTATATGGGCGGAATCGGGAGTTGCAGCTACAATTACAGAATAATATTTTACAGTTTCTCTTTCCCTCAAAATGCAAAATCAGGCTGCCAACCCAATTCCGTAGCCAAAACTGATCTTTGATCTCGAAAATTATAAAATAAACGACAAGGAAAACAAAACAGAGCATTTTTCGATTTACTCCAAGCAAGCCAATCTCGAGCAACAATTTCATTATTTTTTAAACGCAATTTTAACAAATTTACTGGAAATTGATTGCCCTGTTTATCAACAGGAAATGATGCTGGATGTGATTCTGGACCTCGTTGAATAGCCTCTTCTACATCCTTTCTCATTAAATTTAATTTCAACAATCCAATGTCGATGTTTAGTAAATTCACATCCATAGATTTACTGGTGGATGCTTCTTCCATTTCACAGTTGGCCGATTCTTCAGACAAGGGAAATGTTGTTTCTTCAGTTCTTGAACTTGAAGGATCCGCAACATCCGTAGACAAGGAAAGTGTAGGAATTCCATCAGATTCCTTTGCATTTATTGATTCGGAAGGGTTTTGTTTTTCATCTTGTTGGGATTTCGATAAAGTTATGAAACCCAAATTTTCCAATGTTCTTCTTCCTCTAGCATTTTCTTCAAGCTTCTTTTGTCGTTCTTTGCCCTTTTCGCATCCGGATTTAAAACGCTGACTCATTATGCTCTGCACATAAATTAATATCATTTATTAATTTTTTTTAAATTAAATTTTTTTTTTAATGATGCTGCATGTTGATAAGCAAATTATCGCTTTGCTAATAAGGTAGACACGTTTCAATCATAAAAATGGTGTCCACTAATTTTTGACCGATTGACTTTTCGAAGATCGATTATAAAAATGTCTTGCCAAGATCGACTAAATGTGAAGACAAAAAAAATCTTATTCTTCCCACATATTTATCTTCATTTAAAGGTTTAAAGTTTAAAGGCTTCGCGATCGATGTTATGGACACCACTGATATAAATGCATTAACAATAGTGTGAGTGTGTGAATTCGCGTATGTGCGTGGCCAGTTGTGCGGCGTAAGCTGGCCGAAGTTCGCGTCCGCATGCACCGGCATGCAGGAAAGAGGGAACGGGACGTATCCCCCCAAAGTGCGACGATGCCCTTGGCAACTGCGACGTGCGACAGTCGCTTCAAGTCGCTTTTTAAGTCACACGATTTAAGATTTATGTAAAGATTGAAACAGATTGAATTAAGAGTTTAAGATTGTCGATGTAAAGATTGAAACGGATTGAATTAAGAATAAACCAATTACTGTTAAAACATCACAGGATTTGTTAATTGCGCACAACAAACCCACAATATTAAAAATATCTAAATTCACTTACCTTAGCGTTGGGCTACAAGCGTTTCTCTACCGGTGCTGGAGTGCTGGAGTCTAATTTGATTATCGATTTCGATTAGGGGACCGCCAACGACTCCGATATTCGCGGCGAGCAAGACAACGCGGCGCAACTGCCCTACAAAGGGACCGCCGACGACTCAGATATCGCGCGGAACAAAGTGTTTTGGGAATTATTTAGAAGGCAGAGCATTGCATTTGATTCCACGCCGCGCGATGCTGAGTCGTCGGCGCGGCGGTCCCTTTGTTGGCAGCTGCGCCGCGTTGACTTGCACGGACTGCATGTTTATTTTGTGCAAAATATCCACGTCGCGAATATCGGAGTCGATGGCGGTCTCCCATTGACTGCTAATTACTAATAATCGAAAATTAGACTCCAGCACCGGTAAAGAAATGATTTGTAGCCCAACGCTTAGGTTAATTTCTTATTCACTTTCGGCTTAGTTCACAAACACGACTACTTTATCCGCTTCTTCCTGGAGATTTTCACATTGATCAAACAACTACACTTACTACACTATTAATGTTTGTAATTTTTCTTTTAGTTAAATAATAATAGAGTTTGTAAATAATGAAACAGGCTCAAAATGTAAAAAACTAGTATATATTTGGTTGCGACTGGACTCGACTGGATTGACTGATCGTGTGCGGTACAGGATGAACTCGCGTGAAAATAGTCGGCCCACACGCATCCCTTAAGGGCCTTAAGGCGCTGGCGCCAGACCAGTGATAGCAAGCACTTGACTCTTGACAAACAAAAGATTGCCACATGTGCTTACCATTACTGCAAGATTCGTTTGTGCCGTGTAGACTTTTTCGCAACGGGGGTTCCGAAAGCAATCTTGGCAACGGACACTCTCCAGACGTACCCCACACACACGCACTACAAAAGGAGGAACATAGTTCCTACAAATTGAAATCATGATTTTTTCATAAAAAAATCAAGTGATTTAAATCATGATAGATTTTTTCTCCGGGGCCCCTAGAACCCAGGGGCCCCGGGTATTTTCCCAGTCACCCCCCCCCCCCCCCCCCTCTTGTCAGCACTGCATGTAATAGGAGAAAATACAGTTACACCATTGAAAAATAACATAATATCAATTAAAAAATTCCCGACTCCTACCACACAAAAGCAGATCAGACAATTTCTGGGAAAAATAAACTTTTATCATAAATATATAGAAAAGAGCTCAATATTATTAGATCCATTACATCAATTATTAAGGAAGAATGTAAAATTTAAATGGACAGAGGATTGCGAAGAAGCCTTCAGAAAGATAAAAGAAATGCTATGTTCCCAACCAGTGCTAGAGATATTTGACAACGATCTTCCAATTAAGATATATACAGATGCATCACTAGAGGGCATAGGCGCAATTTTCAAACAAACACAAGATGATGGAAAAGAAAAACATGTTGCCTACTTCTCGAAGAAACTCAATGAGACACAAAAAAGAAAAAAAACAATATATCTTGAATGTTTAGCCTTAAAAGAGGCAATAAAATATTGGCAACACTGGCTGATAGGGAGATACTTCGAAATACATTCTGATCACAAACCTAGAAAATATGAACATACACAACAAGTACGAACAGACGAAGAATTAGGCGATCTAACACACTACCTATCTCAATACGATTTTAAAATTATATACGTCCCAGGGAAATATAATACAGAAGCGGACTGCTTAAGTAGAAACCCTGTGCTAGAATCGAATATAGAAGAAGAAGAGAACTTATTAAAAACGGTAAATTTTATTGAGATAGATGAAATAAAGTTAGATCAGATTAATAACATATTATTACAAAATAAAAAATAAAAATTAATAAAGAAAAGTGGAGTATATTATAAAAAAGTTAAAAAAGAGAGAAAATCATATTATCCGAAATGTACAGTATCGATTTAATTAAGAAAATACACAAAGAATGGTGTCACACAGGGAGAACACAAACGAGAATGAAAATAAGCCCATATTATACTGCAAAACAAAATAGTAGAGAATGTAACAAAAAATTGTAAAGAATGTGATATATGTATTAGGAATAAATCAAGAGGACAACAATAAATTCGGCTCAATGCCCCAATTAGGACCAGCGACTAAAGCTTTCGAAATTATGTCCATAGATACAATTGGAGGATTTGGAAGCACTAGATCGACGAATAGTTATTTACATTAGAGTGCGGAAACATTGATTTTACAATGCAACAGCTCGTTTCATCCCCATTTGCTGGAGCATTGTAAAATCATTTCCTCGCGAAATTTGTATAAGATTTTTTGGCCGACAATTATTATTTAAGAAACAATTAGATTTAGATTAATTACAATATTGGAAATGATTTAATTTTTTAATGTTGGTACTCACAAACTTTGACATTTTTACTAATTCAAATTTATTAGGTACAAATATGTCATTTTTCCAAATGTCAGACGAACAGTAAAATTTAAAAAATCACTCTTATCCTCTACATTATCGTGACAAATATGGTGTAAAGTAGGGTTTTTTAAATTAGATTTTATTGTTTTATACTTAATTTATTGTAAAATACTTAAGTGTCCCTGTAAGGTAAAAAGTTACTGGTCACTTTACCGCATCGTAGCTGTAATTTGCAACAGTGTATGTAAAAATCTAGTTTCGCTGGACGTATACACGATGTCAAAGCTAGCTTTACAACTCAGGAGGCCAAAAAAATATATACATTTACTTATCGATCATTTCACGAGATACGCTTTTATTCTAACGTCAAAAACACAAAACGCCAATGATTTTATAAAATTAGTTCAAACTGTATTAGAAATAGAAAAGATCGGAACAATCTTAAAGGATCAATATCCTGGATCAAATTCGAGAGAATTTAAAGATTATATAAAAAAGAAAGAAGTGAAATTAATTTTTACTGCAATAAATGCACCTTTTTCTAATGGTTTGAATGAAAGATTAAACCAGATGTTAGTAAATAAAATAAGATGTAAAATAAACGAAGAAGAAAAGAAAAGAGCATGGACATCGATAGCCAGAGAATGTGTCAATAAGTATAATAAACTAGAACATGCAATCACAGGATTTAAACCAGAGTATCTATTACATGGCATAGACACCAGTAACATACCAGAAGAATTAAAAATAAATAAAAACGGAGAAGACTGGATAAGAAATAAGAAGTTAGCATTGAAAAGAACACTAAGATCACATAAGTAAAATAAAAGTATATTTGATAGAAATAGAAGACACCATGAATTCAAAGTGGGAGATATGGTATTCATAGAAAATGGGAATAAACTCAATAGGAAAAAGCTAGAAGAACTAAGAATCGGACCATTCACAATAGAAGAAAAAATTTAAAACTCAATTTATAGATTAAAAACAGAAAAAAGAAACCAAGATACAAGTCTATTCCATGTGACATAATTAACTCCAATATTAGAAGATGAGGATGGTTGAAGAATTGTGCAATTTTCATCTCGAAGAGGGGAGATGTAAAGAGAATATACTCTCTTTAAAATTATAGCACGCTTACTAGGCTCCGCGCGCGCTTCTATGACAACGGCTATGTTTTGTTAAATATAAAGAAAAATTCATCAATATCGAAAGTAGGGAAAGATGTCACGTTCTAGACCCACCACCTCCTTATGGGTTTTACATGCAATCTAGCCCCTTATGGGGGAATTACATGTAAAATCTAGCACGATGCCCCTTATGGAGATTTACATGTAAATCTAGGACGAAGCCCCTTATGGGGAATCCTATGCAAAATAGTTCTGAACGCGTCCGAGCGAGAATGTCTAGATGACGCTGCAAGATACGTGTACGTTGGATAGTGGGAAATTTCAAAATGAGGGGTGAGGGGTGAAAATTCAGATAGGGGTTGATTCAATTGAGATTAGGGAGGGTTTAGATTGATAAGACTAGACAGACAAGACTAGGCGGACAAGACTGGACAGACAAGACTAGGCGGACAAGACTGGACAGACAAGACTAGACAGACAAGACTAGACAGACAAGACTAGATGGACAAGACTAGACGGACTAGACTAAACCATTTTAAACCATTTGATGAGAAAAATCAAATCTGGTGTCAGAACGGCTCTAGCATGTGCCATAAGGGAGATACCGCCCGACCGCCTACCCCTCAGTAGATGACGTCATCAGCCGCGGCAGATATTAATAAACTAATTATCTCGATGCTGATTGGCTGATTAACGAATAAATAATTACAGTTGACCTTTTCCCTCAATTTATATGTAATGGACAAGACTGAACAGACAAGACTAGACAGACAAGACTAGACAGACGAGACTAGTTAGATGAAGCTAGACAGATGGGGGCTAAATACATGAGATTAGACAGACCAAGCTAAATACATAAAATTAGATTAGACTAAAATTAAAATATCTAAGGGATTGTTTAATTCAACTAAAATATATTTTCGATTGTTTTTCTTATAATTGTTAATAATGTTTATATTTTTACTTTCATTGTGTTATCTACTTTTTATTTTGATTTGCGGCTTGTTGATTAGACGCAACCGGATGTTTGTCAGTCATAACACCAGGCAAGAATAGAGGGACTAGACTAGACAGACTAGATTAGACAGACAGACAAGCGGAGAAAATTCAAAATGAGTTGCGGATGGGTAGCGGACAATCGTGTATGCATACATAATTGATTGCAAATATATTACGGATTGATTCAAATGAGATTATTGGTTTTAGACCGGACAAGATCGGACAATACCGAACAAGGTCGAACAAGAACGGACAAGACTATACAGACCTTATATTTATCCGAATAATTTCCTATGAGTAAGCGAAATTTCTTAAACTTGTCTGTGAACCAGATCGTATTAATGTTTTTCATTTATATAAATACGAAAGAGTTCATTTTTCTGGCATCCACTTTCATCTACTTGCATCCACTTTTCATTTACTTGCATCCACTTTTCATCTACTTGCATCCACTTTTCATCACGCTAAACAGGGTGTGAGGTCTATGTGACCCCACGCCAAACAGGGTGTGAGGTCTATGTAACCCCACGCTAAACAGGGTGTGAGGTCTATGTGACCCCACGCTAAACAGGGTGTGAGGTCTATGTGACCCCACGCTTAACAGGGTGTGAGGTCTATGTGACCCCACGCTAAACAGAGTGTGAGGTCTATGTAACCCCACGCTAAACTCCGTCCACTTTCCGTCCACCCCATCCACTTTCCGTCCACTTTTCATTCTTTCAGCTTTAATCTCATTGGGTTAATTGGGTTAGCATTAGGTTAGGTTAGCATTAGGTTAGGTTACGGGATGTTAGGAATGAAGTGCGCTTCATTCCCAACCTCCCGTAACCTAACCTAATGCTAACATAACCTAATGCTAACCCAACTAACCCAATGAGATTAAAGCTGAAAGAATGAAAAGTGGACGGAAAGTGGTTGGGGTGGACGGAAAGTGGACGGAGTTTAGCGTGGGGTTACATAGACCTCACACTCTGTTTAGCGTGGGGTCACATAGACCTCACACCCTGTTTAGCGTGGGGTTACATAGACCTCACATCCTGTTTGGCGTGGGGTCACATAGACCTCACACCCTGTTTAGCGTGATGAAAAGTGGATGCAAGTAGATGAAAAGTGGATGCAAGTAAATGAAAAGTGGATGCAAGTAGATGAAAGTGGATGCCAGAAAAATGAACTCTTTGGTATTTATATAAATGAAAAACATTAATACGATCTGGTTCACAGACAAGTTTAAGAAATTTCGCTTACTCATAGGAAATTATTCGGATAAATATAAGGTCTGTATAGTCTTGTCCGTTCTTGTTCGACCTTGTTCGGTATTGTCCGATCTTGTCCGGTCTAAAACCAATAATCTCATTTGAATCAATCCGTAATATGTTTGCAATCAATTATGTATGCATACACGATTGTCCGCTACCCATCCGCAACTCATTTTGAATTTTCTCCGCTTGTCTGTCTGTCTAATCTAGTCTGTCTAGTCTAGTCCCTCTATTCTTGCCTGGTGTTATGACTGACAAACATCCGGTTGCGTCTAATCAACAAGCCGCAAATCAAAATAAAACGTAGATAACACAATGAAAGTAAAAATATAAACATTATTAACAATTATAAGAAAAACAATCGAAAATATATTTTAGTTGAATTAAACAATCCCTTAGATATTTTAGTTTTAGTCTAATCTAATTTTATGTATTTAGCTTGGTCTGTATAATCTCATGTATTTAGCCCCCATCTGTCTAGCTTCATCTAACTAGTCTCGTCTGTCTAGTCTTGTCTGTTCAGTCTTGTCCATTACATATAAATTGAGGGAAAAGGTCAACTGTAATTATTTATTCGTTAATCAGCCAATCAGCATCGAGATAATTAGTTTAGCAATATCTGCCGCGGCTGATGACGTCATCTACTGAGGGGTAGGCGGTCGGGCAGTATCTCCCTTAAGGCACATGCTAGAGCCGTTCTGACACCAGATTTGATTTTTCTCATCAAATGGTTTAAAATGGTTTAGTCTAGTCCGTCTAGTCCTGTCCATCTAGTCTTGTCTGTCTAGTCTTGTCTGTCTAGTCTTGTCTGTCCAGTCTTGTCCGCCTAGTCTTGTCTGTCTAGTCTTATCAATATAAATCCTCCCTAATCTCAATTGAATCAACCCCTATCTGAATTTTCACCCCTCACCCCTCATTTTAAATTTTCCCACTATCCAACGTACACGTATCTTGCAGCGTCATCTAGACATTCTCGCTCGGACGCGTTCAGAACTATTTTGCATAGGATTCCCCATAAGGGGCTTCGTGCTAGATTTACATGTAAATCTCCATAAGGGGCATCGTGCTAGATTTTACATGTAATTCCCCCATAAGGGGCTAGATTGCATGTAAAACCCATAAGGAGGTGGTGGGTCTAGAACGTGACATCTTTCCCTACTATCGAAAGTTGTCGACAGTTAGATAGAGGTTCTGAAAGAGAGACGAATAATTTACCTTAGTTGTCGTTTCTCTTATTTATAGGTAATTTGTATATATTATAAATAGTAAAATAAGTTAATAATAAAACTCTTATTTATAGAGAAATTTATAGAGAAACTAATTTGGTTTATTTATTCGGATAATCCCAACTTTTGAAATAAAAAGTTATATATATATATATATATATATATATATATATATATATATATATATATATATATATATATATATATATATATATATTTATATATATATATATATATATATATATATAAACAAGGTAGATTCTTCGACCGTTTTGTATAAACTAAATGATTATTTTTGAGGGATTGCAGTCAGGTATAATAATAAATTAGACTCTTTTTTCTTGAATTCGAGCTTTCGAGAATGTTTAATTTTCTCTTCTTCAGGAATACTATGAATATAAAACGACATTCATTAAACAATAAAAGTTGGAATATGGTACTTACAAAAACTGAGACTAAAAATACAACTATGAAAATACATTATTTTGAATTAGGATAAAACTAGTACGTGTGGATCGTATTTTTCGGAATGGAATAGTTTTTGTGGATGGAACAGTTGAAAAGAATGGAATAGTTGCTAAAGGTGGAATAATTGATGAGGGTGAAATTGTATAATGAATTTTGACATTTGTATATGAAAGAGTAATCAGAATTGCGAGCTGTGCGATTCTTGTAGAAAGCGCATCAGCTAAGGTTGTATGAGTTGCAAGATGTACAACTCCTACTCCACAGAATATTAACTAATAATTCATCCGTCTCAAATGATTTTAATGCTGTCAGGTTTGTAAAATAATATAATCAAATACTTTTGAGGTGTACTTAATCATATAATGTTACCAATTGTCTGAAATCAAAGTGACTTTAATTTAAGGAGTGATATTAGAAATGAAAAGTTCCCAACGTTCATAAAAAGGTTACTATATCTAACGATGTGATATTAGTTACTAAGGTGTACAACATGGACGATAAAAAATCAGCTGTGGAGTAAAAAGTTACTGAAAATCTCACTAAAACTTTCATAACCTTTAAATTGATTAAGTGACATTGATGTTGTCAACTTTGACGTTCAACATAACCAACATATTGTTTTAATCAAGTTGGTATGTATCTTGTGTTTTTGAGTTACCAACATACTCAAACATAATCTCACCAACTAATTGTTAAAGTTACATTGTTGTCTTTTTTTTCGTCAAAATTGCAAGCCTTAGTTACTAACTTCACTTCATCATATATAGTAACCTCCTTTTATGAAGGTTGGCAACTCTTGATTTCCAATATCACTCCTCCAATTATAGTAAGTTTGCTTTTAGACAATTAGCAACACTTAGCAAAATTATGTTACTAAAAGTTTAACCAAAAAAAATAATAACCAATAAATTACTCAACTGACGTTAATGTCAACTTTGATTTAATTTTCATGTATTTCTTTATTTAAAAAATCCAGTATCAAGGTTATCGGCCATGAAAATACCAAAATGGTCAAATTGTTTCAATAGAAATATCTATGATCTTAATAGATCTGAAAGAGTTTTTATTATATCTATTGCAGTTTTCCAGTTGTTGCTATTTGAATCCATTAGTATCAGTTCCGGTTTGACTTCGAGGGATGCGTATGTGGTCTGGATTTCTATGGCGGGAAACCTAATCTACGGGGGTTAAACCAACGGTCCTTTTTCACATTGACCTATATTGAATCCAGAGTTCGCGCTGCCGCGCGTATGTTGTCTTGATTTATCTGTCCGCTTCGCGGCGGGCAACTTAATCTATCCGGGGTTAAACCAACGGTCCTTGCAACACTGTCCTATATTGGATCGACAGGTCGCGCTGCCGCGCGTATGTTGTTTTGATTTATCTGTCCGCTTCGCGGCGGGAAACCTAATCTACGGGGGTTAAACCAACGGTCCTTTTTCACATTGACCTATATTGAATCGAGATCTCGCGCTGCCGCGCGTCTTGGTCTTCATCAGATAAATCAAGACCACACACTGTATGTGGTCTTGATTTATCTGATCTGATGGGGTGAATCAAAACCAGATTAGTCAAGACCAGATATATCAAGACCACATACGCGCTGCCGCGGGTATGTGGTCTTGGTCAGAAAAAATAAATTCTGTGTCAAGGCTATCGGCCACGAGAATACCAAATTTCAATAGAAAGATCTATAAGCTACGCCGAACTGAAAGAATTTTGAATACAACTGTCCAAGTTTTCAAACTATAGTTATTTGAATGTCTTACCTCGTGTGCGACTTTGAGTTTGAGGGGCGGCGACTGCCGCCAGATAAAATATTTTGCAAAACTAACTGAGGGATATCATAGACTGACTAATTCTCTACAAATGTGTGAAATTTTATTGTTCCACGTTGTGTGAAACTTACTAAAATAATTTTCCCCTTCTCTGAATTTCGTTTTTGATTTTTTTCATTTATAAAAAAAATTATCGGCCAAACGGTTCGCTTTGGAAAGATGAAAATGACAAAACATTTAAATGAAAATGTGCTCTATAAAATAGCGCTAAATGCATGTTTCTTAGACTCCGGAAAATTGGACAAAAAATATATTTGCAAGTTTTCAATGAATATTTCTTTATTAAAACAATTATGTGCCCAGGCTATCGGCCACGAAGATACCAAAACGTCAATTTCAATAGAAATACGTATAATCTATATAGATCTGAAAGAAATTTCAATATATCTCTTGCAGTTTACACTTTATAGTTATTTGAATTTATTAATTTCTGTTATGTTCGAGTTTGAGGGGCGGCGGCCGCCGCCAGATAAAATATTTTGCAAAACTAACTAAGAGATATCATAGACTGACTAATTCTCTACAAATGCGTGAAATTTTATCGTTCCACGTTGTGTAAAACTTACAAAAATAATTTTTCAACAAATCCAAACATGTCAAACAGGAATTCCGATCAAAACCGAACGCGAAAATTTCAAAATATTCAAAAATTGCGAAAAAATATATTAATCCTTGAAGGATTTCAATGAAACTTATGCTGAATGTGGGTATCCACCAGAGGTATGAGTTGACAAAATTAGAACGCTCCCACTCCAATTGCGACGTCGTGAAGAATGATTTTCTCGTAAACAATTTTATGGAAATATCTCGTCAACGCCTCAAGATGGAAAATAATAACCGGGATATCCGTATGTAAGACGTCGGTGTCTACAAAAAAGTGTTCTTTGCAAATTTTGTAAAAACCTTTGGTTTAGTCGTAGAAGCAAAAAATATAAAATCCCAAAATTTATCGAAGGGGTACCCCTTCTCTGAATTTCGTTTTTCAATTTACATGGGTTTAAATGGGCTCTTCCGCCAAAACGGTTCGCTTTGGAAAAATAAAAATGACACAACTTTTAGATGAAAATCTGCTCTATAAAATAGCGCTAAATGCATGTTTCTTAGACTCCGGAAAATTGGACAAAAAAATATATTTGCAAGAATTTCTTTATTAAAAAAATCCTGTGTCAAATCTATCGACCACAAATATGTCAATTTCAATAGAAACATGTACATTCTATATAAAACTTATGCAAACTACATAAAACTGTATGCGTTTGTTAAAAGAAAGTGCGCTCTATAGATCTGTGTTAAAATTATTTCATCCAAACCCAAGGAAATGAGGCATATGATTTTTCGAAGACGAAGCAGAAAAGTAGACGACATTTTTAAGTTCATGCAGCACATTTCAATAGGCCTGAATGAGCACTATTCGATTTTAAAAAGAAAAACCGGATAAATTTAGAGATGGCTTTTTCTTCAGCCGTCAAGTGGTAGAACTGATCGTTTTTCAACAATAACTCTTTTGTTATACATGCTAGGAAGTCGCGGAATACACTTTTAGATTCCAAAAAATTAAATGTGCAATTTTTAACTATTCTTGTAGGAAAGTCGTATTTCTCACCGTTTGGAAAATGGATTTTAAATCACCAGATGACCCAAAAACTTACATCGTCCCCCTTGTAAAATTAGCCGAATTTTCAGATTGTCCAATCAGAAATTTGTAAAACAATAGTTTTCTTTTATGAAATCAGTAAAAACTCTAATCAAATATGGCCGGGCTTACTTTTACTTAAGTAAGAGTGTGAATTTGCAAGAATATTCAATTGTTTCTAATGTAGAATTTTCGAACTTTCACAAATCTGAGAAATAAAATTTTCCCGGACACCATTCACCACGGAAAATGGAAGGAAAATTCTGTTGCTAGCCATCCCGAATCCTGGCAAATGAATTGCATTTAAAAAAAATCCTGGGAAAACGGTTTGTGTAGAGGAAAGTTTACTCTATCGATTCATGCTAGAAGAATTTATTAGAAATGTAGGGAAATGGAAAACGCAAATGTTTGAAAATCAAGTAAACAGTTGGAGGGAGATTTCAAACGTCGGCCACGTCTGGACCGTCAGCCGCAGAAAATTCATGCAGCATATTTTAATAGAACTTGATGAGTTGTATTCGAATTTGAATCAAAAATGCCGATAAATATTGAAAGGCTGTTCCTTCCGCAGTGAAATGGTAATACTGAAAGTTTTTCGCCAATAACTCTGTTGCAATACATCCGAGGAAGACGCGTGTTGTACCGTTGGAATCTAAATTCAATTTAAAAGCTCCAATTATTCTCAAAAAAAACTCGTAAATATTGCGGTTTATGAAATAAATTTTTAAATTCAAATGTGAAGGGAAGCAACTGTTTCTGATGTAACATGGTCTGAATTTTAAGCATCTGCTAAAATAAAAGTGTAAAATCTTTGCTTTCTTGTAGAAATTTGTGAAAAATTGCGAATTTTGACGTTGCTATGTGTTGCTAATCAAGAGCCAGAGTCGCCGAAATCAGCAATTTAGAGATTTCAAGATATCTCTTTGAATTTGATTTGAATTTCAACCTAACAATGAGCGAAAAATCAGAATTTTGATTTAAATTCTTTTTTTAAATTTTATCTTCTCATAATTACACGAATAATCATAAACGGATAAACTTCAACAATGACATTTCCACATAACCTGAGCGAAAATAGTGTCAGAATGATCAGCTGTAAGTGTAAATTGGCGATTCAGCGGCAAGCAATGGTCGTAGTATTTTTGGGCTGGAGTGCGAATCCGTTGATGGATTAGAGAAATCCAAAGGCCATACTGTTGGCCTTTTTACCCGGCATGCACTTGTTGGACTGGAAATGTAAATTTTCTTTTTCGCGTTTCCGTTTGAAGAGGTGAAAAAAAAAGTGACTTCGCGAATTGGGGCCTGCGGAACGTCCCCGGAGGTGTAATGCGCCGAGACTGGTGTCGTTCGAAAGTAGACACGTGGGGCTATAATCCCTGAAAAGAGCAATACAATTCTAAAAGATTTCACCGAATATTGAAGGTTTCAATTTGCTCAATTTTGAAAAATTCGTTTCGAGTTTGTACGGGCGTCGAGACCCCCAAATGCGATCGAGCGATGCGTCGTTCCTATCGCCTTATAGACCCTTTCGTTCTATATTCAGAAACCACCACCGCGAGGCCATGCTATTTAATTTAGCGAATCCCAGGGGATTCTCGCGTACATCTGCAAAATATGGTTTTTCGGGCCTCCCGGCGCCATCCGGCACGCAATCGCAATTAAACTCCAAAACAAACTTAAAGACACTATTCCGAATCGATTGGTGCCGGTCCGGTCCCGATCCGACTGTTGGGTATTCCAGGAGAGGGATCCCCGCAAATTAGGTGAAAAAAATAGCGCGTTTTTCCAATTTTTGTGTTAAAATTGACCCAGAGCGGGAATAGGATACCGCAGGTCCCAGAATCTTCTACCGCCCGTTGCGGGTAAACATCTCGCATCGAACGAACCGGTTTGGAGACACGGCGCTCTTCAAGCAAGAGTACGGCGTCCACAGATGTGATGAAAAAAAAGTTTTTTTTTCGCTTACATTTTCTGCCGCACCGGGTGAACCGACGGTCGCGTACTTTTCCGCATGACGTCAAAAAACGTGAAATCGACGCGGCAAGAGGAAGCAGTAAAAAAATCGAGCCGCGGACCAAAATTGCTCCTCAAAAGTGCTAGAAACGATCTCCTGTTTTTGGCACCTGGAGGACGCCGTGTGGTACTTGCGAGCGGCAGACAGACACGGGTCGAAGGCCCGTTCAGTTTTACAACAGAAAATGACAATTTCCCGTTTGGACGCGCAAGAGGAACGGAGTTTTTACGGAAAAAGTGAAAAATTTAAAACGCACCTACAGCCGCCCCCTGCGGGGGCGGAACTTGGTAAGGCTCGTCAAAAAAAACCTAATTTTTTGTTCAATTTATTGGAAAAAATTCAAGACGTAAACCGCATTTTTTGACAATTTTTCTTAATTTTCAAAAAATCTTGACTTTTGACCCCCTTCGAGTTCAGTGACGGTACCTTACTCGATTAGTATATTTCAACTAGTACATATTAATCGTTGTTTATAGGTGAAATAGTGATGAAGATGGAATAGTTGATGAGGGTGGAATAGTTGTTGTATGATGGAATAGTAGAAGAGGGTGAAATAGTTGAAGAGGATGGAATAATGTGGAGAATTTAGAGGTGCACGCCACTGGTGACGATGAAGGAACCATGTAGTATTTTATTTGGCAATTTTTCTGCCGCTTGGCGGTATGCAACTCTGTATGGAAAATTTTAAGGTGCACGCCACTGGCGTTTTAATCGTTACCTGATACACGTTACTATGGTTATTTGTAAAAATACTGCCAGACTGTGCCAATGCAAGCGCTTTAGAAGCGTAGCCTAGCAATAAAGTTTTTGAAAAAATATGCCATTCAAAATCCGCTTTGTTTTTAAATTTCACATAATACTATGCAAATGAATGGAGGCGGTAGAGTCTTTTAATATTTCGATAAAAAATGTATCGTGCTACATTGCCTTGAACTTTTTAATCTTGATTTATATGATCAACACCAAATACTACGCGCGGCGCTGCCGCGCGTGGTATGTGGTCTTAAATTATCTGATCAAGATCAAATACTACGCGCGGCGCTGCCGCGCGTAGTAAGTGGTCTTGCTTTATCTGATCAACACAACATACTACGCGCGGCGCTGCCGCGCGTGTTATATTCCATTAAATTTGTCCTGTATTGAATCGAGAGTTCGCGCTGCCGCACGTATGTTGTCTTGATTTATCTTCCCGCTTCGCGGCGGACAACCTAATCTAACCAAGGTAAAACCACCGGTCCTTGCCAATTTGTCCTACATTGGACCGAGAGTTCGCGCTGCCGCGCGTATATTGTCTTGATTTATCTTCCCGCTTCGCGGCGGACAACCTAATCTAACCAAGGTAAAACCACCGGTTCTTGCCAATTTGTCCTACATTGGACCGAGAGTTCGCGCTGCCGCGCGTATGTTGTCTTGATTTATCTTTCCGCTTCGCGGCGGACAACCGAATCTAACCAATGTAAAACCACCGGTCGTTGCCACTTTGTCCTACATTGGACCAAGAGTTCGCGCTGCCGCGCGTATGTTGTCTTGATTTATCTTCCCGCTTCGCGGCGGACAACCTAATCTAACCAAGGTAAAACCAAAGGTCCTTGCCACTTTGTCCTACATTGGACCGAGAGTTCGCGCTGCCGCGCGTATATTGTCTTGATTGATCTTCCCGCTTCGCGGCGGACAACCTAATCTAACCAAGGTAAAACCACCGGTCCTTGCCAATTTGTCCTACATTGGACCGAGAGTTCGCGCTGCCGCGCGTATATTGTCTTGATTTATCTTCCCGCTTCGCGGCGGACAACCTAATCTAACCAAGGTAAAACCACCGGTTCTTGCCAATTTGTCCTACATTGGACCGAGAGTTCGCGCTGCCGCGCGTATGTTGTCTTGATTTATCTTTCCGCTTCGCGGCGGACAACCGAATCTAACCAATGTAAAACCACCGGTCGTTGCCACTTTGTCCTACATTGGACCAAGAGTTCGCGCTGCCGCGCGTATGTTGTCTTGATTTATCTTCCCGCTTCGCGGCGGACAACCTAATCTAACCAAGGTAAAACCAAAGGTCCTTGCCACTTTGTCCTACATTGGACCGAGAGTTCGCGCTGCCGCGCGTATATTGTCTTGATTGATCTTCCCGCTTCGCGGCGGACAACCTAATCTAACCAAGGTAAAACCACCGGTCCTTGCCAATTTGTCCTACATTGGACCGAGAGTTCGCGCTGCCGCGCGTATATTGTCCTGATTTATCTTCCCGCTTCGCGGCGGACAACCTAATCTAACCAAGGTAAAACCACCGGTTCTTGCCAATTTGTCCTACATTGGACCGAGAGTTCGCGCTGCCGCGCGTATGTTGTCTTGATTTATCTTTCCGCTTCGCGGCGGACAACCGAATCTAACCAATGTAAAACCACCGGTCGTTGCCACTTTGTCCTACATTGGACCAAGAGTTCGCGCTGCCGCGCGTATGTTGTCTTGATTTATCTTCCCGCATCGCGGCGGACAACCTAATCTAACCAAGGTAAAACCAAAGGTCCTTGCCACTTTGTCCTACATTGGACCGTGAGTTCGCGCTGCCGCGCGTATATTGTCTTGATTGATCTTCCCGCTTCGCGGCGGACAACCTAATCTAACCAAGGTAAAACCACCGGTCCTTGCCAATTTGTCCTACATTGGACCGAGAGTTCGCGCTGCCGCGCGTATATTGTCTTGATTTATCTTCCCGCTTCGCGGCGGACAACCTAATCTAACCAAGGTAAAACCACCGGTTCTTGCCAATTTGTCCTACATTGGACCGAGAGTTCGCGCTGCCGCGCGTATGTTGTCTTGATTTATCTTTCCGCTTCGCGGCGGACAACCGAATCTAACCAATGTAAAACCACCGGTCGTTGCCACTTTGTCCTACATTGGACCAAGAGTTCGCACTGCCGCGCGTATGTTGTCTTGATTTATCTTCCCGCTTCGCGGCGGACAACCTAATCTAACCAAGGTAAAACCAAAGGTCCTTGCCACTTTGTCCTACATTGGACCGAGAGTTCGCGCTGCCGCGCGTATATTGTCTTGATTGATCTTCCCGCTTCGCGGCGGACAACCTAATCTAACCAAGGTAAAACCACCGGTCCTTGCCAATTTGTCCTACATTGGACCGAGAGTTCGCGCTGCCGCGCGTATATTGTCTTGATTTATCTTCCCGCTTCGCGGCGGACAACCTAATCTAACCAAGGTAAAACCACCGGTTCTTGCCAATTTGTCCTACATTGGACCGAGAGTTCGCGCTGCCGCGCGTATGTTGTCTTGATTTATCTTTCCGCTTCGCGGCGGACAACCGAATCTAACCAATGTAAAACCACCGGTCGTTGCCACTTTGTCCTACATTGGACCAAGAGTTCGCGCTGCCGCGCGTATGTTGTCTTGATTTATCTTCCCGATTCGCGGCGGACAACCTAATCTAACCAAGGTAAAACCAAAGGTCCTTGCCACTTTGTCCTACATTGGACCGAGAGTTCGCGCTGCCGCGCGTATATTGTCTTGATTGATCTTCCCGCTTCGCGGCGGACAACCTAATCTAACCAAGGTAAAACCACCGGTCCTTGCCAATTTGTCTTACATTGGACCGAGAGTTCGCGCTGCCGCGCGTATATTGTCTTGATTTATCTTCCCGCTTCGCGGCGGACAACCTAATCTAACCAAGGTAAAACCACCGGTTCTTGCCAATTTGTCCTACATTGGACCGAGTTCGCGCTGCCGCGCGTATGTTGTCTTGATTTATCTTCCCGCTTCGCGGCGGACAACCTAATCTAACCAAGGTAAAACCACCGGTCGTTGCCACTTTGTCCTACATTGGACCAAGAGTTCGCGCTGCCGCGCGTATGTTGTCTTGATTTATCTTCCCGCATCGCGGCGGACAACCTAATCTAACCAAGGTAAAACCAAAGGTCCTTGCCACTTTGTCCTACATTGGACCGTGAGTTCGCGCTGCCGCGCGTATATTGTCTTGATTGATCTTCCCGCTTCGCGGCGGACAACCTAATCTAACCAAGGTAAAACCACCGGTCCTTGCCAATTTGTCCTACATTGGACCGAGAGTTCGCGCTGCCGCGCGTATATTGTCTTGATTTATCTTCCCGCTTCGCGGCGGACAACCTAATCTAACCAAGGTAAAACCACCGGTTCTTGCCAATTTGTCCTACATTGGACCGAGAGTTCGCGCTGCCGCGCGTATGTTGTCTTGATTTATCTTTCCGCTTCGCGGCGGACAACCGAATCTAACCAATGTAAAACCACCGGTCGTTGCCACTTTGTCCTACATTGGACCAAGAGTTCGCGCTGCCGCGCGTATGTTGTCTTGATTTATCTTCCCGCTTCGCGGCGGACAACCTAATCTAACCAAGGTAAAACCAAAGGTCCTTGCCACTTTGTCCTACATTGGACCGAGAGTTCGCGCTGCCGCGCGTATATTGTCTTGATTGATCTTCCCGCTTCGCGGCGGACAACCTAATCTAACCAAGGTAAAACCACCGGTCCTTGCCAATTTGTCCTACATTGGACCGAGAGTTCGCGCTGCCGCGCGTATATTGTCTTGATTTATCTTCCCGCTTCGCGGCGGGCAACCTAATCTAACCAAGGTAAAACCACCGGTTCTTGCCAATTTGTCCTACATTGGACCGAGAGTTCGCGCTGCCGCGCGTATGTTGTCTTGATTTATCTTTCCGCTTCGCGGCGGACAATAGAATCTAACCAATGTAAAACCACCGGTCGTTGCCACTTTGTCCTACATTGGACCAAGAGTTCGCGCTGCCGCGCGTATGTTGTCTTGATTTATCTTCCCGATTCGCGGCGGACAACCTAATCTAACCAAGGTAAAACCAAAGGTCCTTGCCACTTTGTCCTACATTGGACCGAGAGTTCGCGCTGCCGCGCGTATATTGTCTTGATTGATCTTCCCGCTTCGCGGCGGACAACCTAATCTAGGTTACATTGGACCGAGTTCGCGCTGCCGCGCGTATGTTGTCTTGATTTATCTTCCCGCTTCGCGGCGGACAACCTAATCTAACCAAGGTAAAACCACCGGTCGTTGCCACTTTGTCCTACATTGGACCAAGAGTTCGCGCTGCCGCGCGTATGTTGTCTTGATTTATCTTCCCGCTTCGCGGCGGACAACCTAATCTAACCAAGGTAAAACCACCAGTCGTTGCCACTTTGTCCTACATTGGACCGAGAGTTCGCGCTGCCGCGCGTATGTTGTCTTGATTTATCTTCCCGCTTCGCGGCGGACAACCTAATCTAACCAAGGTGAAACCAACGGTCCTTGCCGCTTTGTCCTATATTGAATCGAGAGTTCGCGCTGCCGCGCGTATGTTGTCTTGATTTATCTTCCCGCTTCGCGGCGAACAACCTAATCTAACCAAGGTAAAACCACCGGTCGTTGCCACTTTGTCCTACATTGGACCGAGAGTTCGCGCTGCCGCGCGTATGTTGTCTTGATTTATCTTCCCGCTTCGCGGCGGACAACCTAATCTAACCAAGGTGAAACCACCGGTCCTTGCCACTTTGTCCTACATTGTACCGAGAGTTCGCGCTGACGCCCGTATGTTGTCTTGATTTATCTTCCCGCTTCGCGGCGGACAACCTAATCTAACCAAGGTGAAACCAACGGTCCTTGCCACTTTGTCCTACATTGGACCGAGAGTTCGCGCTGCCGCGCGTATGTTGTCTGGATTTATTTTCCCGCTTCGCGGCGGACAACCTAATCTAACCAAGGTAAAACCACCGGTCGTTGCCACTTTGTCCTACATTGGACCGAGAGTTCGCGCTGCCGCGCGTATGTTGTCTTGATTTATCTTCCCGCTTCGCGGCGGACAACCTAATCTAACCAAGGTGAAACCAACGGTCCTTGCCACTTTGTCCTACATTGAATCGAGAGTTCGCGCTGCCGCGCGTATGTTGTCTTAATTTATCTTCCCGCTTCGCGGCGGACAACCTAATCTAACCAAGGTGAAACCAACGGTCCTTGCCACTTTGTCCTACATTGGACCGAGAGTTCGCGCTGCCGCGCGTATGTTGTCTTGATTTATCTTCCCGCTTCGCGGCGGACAACCTAATCTAACCAAGGTGAAACCAACGGTCCTTGTCACTTTGTCCTACATTGGACCGAGAGTTCGCGCTGCCGCGCGTATGTTGTCTTGATTTATCTTCCCGCTTCGCGGCGGACAACCTAATCTAACCAAGGTGAAACCACCGGCCGTTGTAACTTTGTCCTACATTGAATCGAGAGTTCGCGCTGCCGCGCGTATGTTGTCTTGATTTATCTTCCCGCGTCGCGGCGGACAACCTAATCTAACCAAGGTGAAACCACCGGTCCTTGCCACTTTGTTTATCTTCCCGCTTTGCGGCGGACAACCTAATCTAACCAAAGTGAAACCAACGGTCCTTGCCACTTTGTCCTATATTGAATCGAGAGTTCGCGCTGCCGCGCGTATGTTGTCTTGATTTATCTTCCCGCTTCGCGGCGGACAACCTAATCTAACCAAAGTGAAACCAACGGTCCTTGCCACTTTGTCCTACAATGGACCGAGAGTTCGCGCTGCCGCGCGTATGTTGTCTTGATTTATCTTCCCGCTTCACGGCGGACAACCTAATCTAACCAAAATGAAACCAACGGTCCTTGTCACTTTGTCCTATATTGAATCGAGAGTTCGCGCTGCCGCGCGTATGTTGTCTTGATTTATCTTCCCGCTTCGCGGCGGACAACCTAATCTAACCAAGGTGAAACCACCGGCCGTTGTAACTTTGTCCTACATTGAATCGAGAGTTCGCGCTGCCGCGCGTATGTTGTCTTGATTTATCTTCCCGCGTCGCGGCGGACAACCTAATCTAACCAAGGTGAAACCACCGGTCCTTGCCACTTTGTCCTACATTGGACCGAGAGTTCGCGCTGCCGCGCGTATGTTATCTTGATTTATCTTCCCGCTTCGCGGCGGACAACCTAATCTAACCAAGGTAAAACCACCGGTCGTTGCCACTTTGTCCTACATTGGACCAAAAGTTCGCGCTGCCGCGCGTATGTTGTCTTGATTTATCTTCCCGCTTCGCGGCGGACAACCTAATCTAACCAAGGTAAAACCAACGGCACTTGCCACTTTGTCCTACATTGGACCGAGAGTTCGCGCTACCGCGCGTATGTTGTCTTGATTTATCTTCCCGCTTCGCGGCGGACAACCTAATCTAACCAAAGTAAAACCAACGGTCCTTGTCACTTTGTCCTACATTGGACCGAGAGTTCGCGCTGCCGTGCGTATTTTGTCTTGATTTATCTTCCCGCTTCGCGGCGGACAACCTGATCTAACCAAGGTAAAACCAACGGTCCTTGCCACTTTGTCTTACATTGGACCGAGAGTTCGTGCTGCCGCGCGTATGTTGTCTTGATTTATCTTCCCGCTTCGCGGCGGACAACCTAATCTAACCAAAGTGAAACCAACGGTCCTTGCCGCTTTGTCCTATATTGAATCGAGAGTTCGCGCTGCCGCGCGTATGTTATCTTGATTTATCTTCCCGCTTCGCGGCGGACAACCTAATCTAACCAAAGTGAAACGAACTGTCCTTGCCACTTTGTCCTACAATGGACCGAGAGTTCGCGCTGCCGCACGTATGTTGTCTTGATTTATCTTCCCGCTTCGCGGCGCTGCCGCGCGTAGTATGTGGTTTTGATTTATCTGATCAACACAACATACTACGCGCGGCGCTGCCGCGCGTGTTAAATTCCATTAAATTTGTCCTACATTGGACCGAGAGTTCGCGCTGCCGCGCGTATGTTGTCTTGTTTTATCTTCCCGCTTCGCGGCGGACAACCTAATCTAACCAAGGTAAAACCACCAGTCGTTGCCACTTTGTCCTACATTAGACCGAGAGTTCGCGCTGCCGCGCGTATGTTGTCTTGATTTATCTTTTCGCTTCGCGGCGAACAACCTAATCTAACCAAGATGAAACCACCGGTCCTTGCCACTTTGTCCTACATTGTACCGAGAGTTCGCGCTGCCGCACGTATGTTGTCTTGATTTATCTTCCCGCTTCGCGGCGCTGCCGCGCGTAGTATGTGGTTTTGATTTATCTGATCAACACAACATACTACGCGCGGCGCTGCCGCGCGTGTTAAATTCCATTAAATTTGTCCTACATTGGACCGAGAGTTCGCGCTGCCGCGCGTATGTTGTCTTGTTTTATCTTCCCGCTTCGCGGCGGACAACCTAATCTAACCAAGGTAAAAGTAACGGTCCTTGCCACTTTGTAATACATTGGACCGAGAGTTCGCGCTGCCGCGCGTATGTTGTCTTGATTTATCTTCCCGCTTCGCGGCGGACAACCTAATCTAACCAAGGTAAAACCACCGGTCGTTGCCACTTTGTCCTACATTGGACCGAGAGTTCGCGCTGCCGCGCGTATGTTGTCTTGATTTATCTTCCCGCTTCGCGGCGGACAACCTAATCTAACCAAGGTAAAACCAACGGTCTTTGCCATTTTGTCCTACATTGTACCGAGAGTTCGCGCTGCCGCACGTATGTTGTCTTGATTTATCTTCCCGCTTCGCGGCGCTGCCGCGCGTAGTATGTGGTTTTGATTTATCTGATCAACACAACATACTACGCGCGGCGCTGCCGCGCGTGTTAAATTCCATTAAATTTGTCCTACATTGGACCGAGAGTTCGCGCTGCCGCGCGTATGTTGTCTTGTTTTATCTTCCCGCTTCGCGGCGGACAACCTAATCTAACCAAGGTAAAACCACCAGTCGTTGCCACTTTGTCCTACATTAGACCGAGAGTTCGCGCTGCCGCGCGTATGTTGTCTTGATTTATCTTTTCGCTTCGCGGCGAACAACCTAATCTAACCAAGATGAAACCACCGGTCCTTGCCACTTTGTCCTACATTGGACCGAGAGTTCGCGCTGCAGCGCGTATGTTGTCTTGATTTATCTTCCCGCTTCGCGGCGGACAACCTAATCTAACCAAGGTGAAACCAACGGTCCTTGCCACTTTGTCCTACATTGGACCGAGAGTTCGCGCTGCCGCGCGTATGTTGTCTTGATTTATCTTCCCGCTTCGCGGCGGACAACCTAATCTAACCAAAGTGAAACCGACGGTCCTTGTCACTTTGTCCTATATTGAATCGAGAGTTCGCGCTGCCGCGCGTATGTTGTCTTGATTTATCTTCCCGCTTCGCGGCGGACAACCTAATCTAACCAAAGTGAAACGAACTGTCCTTGCCACTTTGTCCTACAATGGACCGAGAGTTCGTGCTGCCGCACGTATGTTGTCTTGATTTATCTTCCCGCTTCGCGGCGCTGCCGCGCGTAGTATGTGGTTTTGATTTATCTGATCAACACAACATACTACGCGCGGCGCTGCCGCGCGTGTTAAATTCCATTAAATTTGTCCTACATTGGACCGAGAGTTCGCGCTGCCGCGCGTATGTTGTCTTGATTTATCTTCCCGCTTCGCGGCGGACAACCTAATCTAACCAAAGTGAAAGCAACAGTCCTTGCCACTTTGTCCTACATTGGACCGAGAGTTCGCGCTGCCGCGCGTATGTTGTCTTGATTTATCTTCCCGCTTCGCGGCGGACAACCTAATCTAACCAAGTTGAAACCAACGGTGCTTGCCGCTTTGTCCTATATTGGACCGAGAGTTCGCGCTGCCGCGCGTATGTTGTCTTGATTTATCTTCCCGCTTCGCGGCGGACAACCTAATCTAACCAAGGTAAAACCACCGGTCGTTGCCACTTTGTCCTACATTGGACCGAGAGTTCGCGCTGCCGCGCGTATCTTGTCTTGATTTATCTTCCCGCTTCGCGGCGGACAACCTAATCTAACCAAGGTAAAAGTAACGGTCCTTGCCACTTTGTCCTACATTGGACCGAGAGTTCGCGCTGCCGCGCGTATGTTGTCTTGATTTATCTTCCCGCTTCGCGGCGGACAACCTAATCTAACCAAGGTAAAACCACCGGTCGTTGCCACTTTGTCCTACATTGGACCGAGAGTTCGCGCTGCCGCGCGTATGTTGTCTTGATTTATCTTCCCGCTTCGCGGCGGACAACCTAATCTAACCAAGGTAAAACCAACGGTCTTTGCCATTTTGTCCTACATTGTACCGAGAGTTCGCGCTGCCGCGCGTATGTTGTCTTGATTTATCTTGCCGCTTCGCGGCGTGTGTAAAAAATTACGTGTCCAGGCTATCGGCCACGAAGATACCAAAACGTCAATTTCAATAGATAAATGTATAATCTATATAGATCTAAAGGAAATTTCACAATATCTCTTGCAGTTTTCATTTTATAGCTATTTGAATTTATTAATTTCTGTTATGTTCGAGTTTGAGGGGCGGCGGCCGCCGCCAGATAAAATATTTTGCAAAACTAACTGAGGGATATGATAGACTGACTAATTCTCTACAAACGTGTAAAATTTTATTGTTCCACGTTGTGTGAAACATATTAAAATCATTTTTTAAACAAATCCAGACATGTCAATCACGAATTCCGATCAAAATCGAACGCGAAAATTTCAAAATATTCAAAAATTGCGAAAAAATATATTAATCCTTGAAGGATTTCAATGAAACTTATACTGAATGTGGGTGTCCACCAAAGGTATGAGTTGACAAAATTTAAACGCTCCCACTCCAATGTGGACGGCGTGAGGAATTCTTTTAATATCACGGCTTAATTGCAAATAACTCTTCAACGCCTCAAGGTGGAAAATTATAACCGGGATATCCGTATGTAAGAGGTCGGTGTCCACAAAAAAGTATTCTTTGAAAATTTTGTAAAAACCTTCGGTTCGGTCGCAAAAGTAAAAAATATAAAATTGAAAAAATTTTAGAAGGGGTACCCCTTCTCTGAATTTCGTCACTCAATTTAAACGGGTTTTAAATGAGCTCTTCCGGCAAAACGGTTCGCATTGGAAAAATGAAAATGACACTCACTTTTAGATAAAAATCTGCTCTACAAAATAGCGCTAAATGCATGTTTCTGAGACTCGGGAAAATTGGACAAAAAAATACATTTGCAAGAATTTTTTTTTTTTTTTAATTCTTGTGTCAAGGCTATCGACCACAAATATATCAATTTCAATAGAAACATGTACAATCTATATAAAACCGAAAGATTTTTGATATATTAATAAATATTTCTTTATTAAAACAATTATGTGTCCAGGCTATCGACCATGAAAATACCAAAACGTCAATTTCAATAGATAATTGTATAATCTGTATAGATCTGTAAGAAATTTCAATATATCTCTTGTAATTTTCATTTTATAGCTATTTGAATTTATTAATTTCTGTTATGTTCGAGTTTGAGGGGCGGCGGCCGCCGCCAGATAAAATATTTTGCAAAACTAACTGAGGGATATGATAGACTGACTAATTCTCTACAAACGTGTAAAATTTTATTGTTCCACGTTGTGTGAAACATACTAAATTCATTTTTTAAACAAATCCAGACATGTCAATCACGAATTCCGATCAAAATCGAACGCGAAAATTTCAAAATATTCAAAAATTGCGAAAAAATATATTAATCCTTGAACGATTTCAATGAAACTTATACTGAATGTGGGTATCCACCAAAGGTGTGAGTTGACAAAATTTGAACGCTCCCACTCCAATGGGGACAGCGTGAAGAATTATGTTTTAATTACAGCTTATTTGCAGATAACTCGTCAACGCCTCAAGGTGGAAAATTATAACCGGGATATCCGTATGTAAGCCGTCGGTAGCTACAAAAAAGTATTCTTTGAAAATTTTTTAAAAACCTTCGGTTCGGTCGCAAAAGTAAAAAATATAAAATTGAAAAAATTTTAGAAGGGGTACCCCTTCTCTGAATTTCGTCACTCAATTTAAACGGGTTTTAAATGAGCTCTTCCGGCAAAACGGTTCGCATTGGAAAAATGAAAATGACACTCACTTTTAGATGAAAATCTGCTCTACAAAATAGCGCTAAATGCATGTTTCTGAGTCTCGTGAAAATTGGACAAAAAAATACATTTGCAAGTTTTTCTTTATTAAAAAAAATCCTGTGTCAAGGCTATCGACCTCAAATATGTCAATTTCAATAGAAACATGTACAATCTATATAAAACTGAAAGATTTTTGAACAGAAACTTACCCTTTGTTCTGCTTTCCAGGAGCGCTGCTATATAGAATATTTTGCAAAATTGACCCAGACAGTTCATAGAATAATTATTTTTCTACAAACGTGTTGAATTTCATTGTTCCAAGTGATGTGAAAAAAAAATTCAATGAATCCAACACAATCCTGTATTAAGGCTATCGACCACAAACATACCAAAATGTTAATATCAAAAGAAATATGTACAATCTACATAAAACTGAAAGATTTTTGAATAGATCTGTTTTCATTCTATACTTAACTGAATATATTGCTATCTATTCGAGAGAGTCTTTAAGGGACAGTGGCCATCGAGACAGGTAAAATACATTACAAAAGTGGGAAAGTAATTTCATAGATTGATAAATTCCCTACAAATGTATTCATTTGTTGAATTTGGCTCTTCAATTTAAATGAAAAATGTTACCGGAACCTTGAAAAAATGATTCCTTCACAAAACCGGTTCCTTCGGAAAGATGAAAATGGCACAAATTATAGAGGAAAATGTGCTCTATTCAACAGTGTTAAAAACATGTTTGATAGAAAGTGAGAAAGTTGGACAGAAAAAAGATTTGACAAATTTCAGTAGATATTTTTGTATTTAAAAACATCGTGTGTTGAGCCTATCAACCACAAAGATACTAAAATGTCACACTTGTTAGGAAAAGGGACAATCTATACAGAACTGAACTAATTTTGAGTAGATCTCTTACAGTTTTCAAACGATAGCTGTTTGGGTGTCCTGCGGCTTACCTTTTATGAAGCTTGAAGTTGTAATTGGCCGGTCCCAGATGGAATATTTTACAAAATTAACACAGACAATTCAAAGAAAGATTCTTTCTCTACAAACTTGTTGAATTCCATCGTTCCACGTGGTGTGGAACTTGCTAAAAACCAAATTTAGAAACATGTCAAGTCGGTCATGTTACTAAATTGATTCGTTTAGATGTGAAAGAAAAGGATTCTTGTAGGAGAAATGCATGTATGGGTTAAATGAATTATCGGTTAATAAGCTTGTGACAACAGCACTGGTTTATTAGGGAAATAAATGTAAAAAAAAATCGGAACAAAAACACACCAAACATAACCTCCTAATTTCTCGCACAAATATCACCGTTTCCACAACCATTTCCACTCACATCGGCCTAATTTTGGACGCACTTAAATATTCGACCGGAAAATTGACCCGAAAGGGCGAACTTTTCTCAAACCATCTCGGTCGGGTTGTGATTTGACGGCCCGTTGAAAATTACACGGTAGGGATAGACGTACGGGTAGAGGTTGGCTCTTCCTCACACAGCGTCTAAACGGCGGCCGGCAGCTGCGCGAAACTTGCAGGAAATCTAAGTAATGAACCACTTTATCCGTTTTCAATGAGAAACCGCCGCAAAAACTTGAGGAAATTTCGATTTCATCGCGTAAAGTTTTGCTTCCTTATGTCAAAATTTCACTGACAAATTTTCTGACAGTAGTTTTTGGCACTGAGCGTCGCAAGCGGGAGCTGGAGTTTCTGCGAAATTTTTAAATTGCAAAAAAATCTTGAAAAAGTTAAACGTATCACGACGTGACGCACAACAGAAGAATCGACAAAAAATAATCTTGATTTCGGTATATTTTGTTTTCGGAGAAGAGGGCTACTAAGAAATTTCACACAATTTGTCGAAAAATTTCAAAGTCTCGACCCGTTTTTTTTTGTAGAGGTTTATTTGAAAAATCGCCCCGTGGTAACTACGGGCCACGGAACGGCCAAACTCACACCCCGCATAGAAAAAAGACCGGGCTACACGGTGAAGGTGCCGGTTTTGTGGTCGGACCGCGTCTCGGCGGTTTGCGGGCGTGTTGAAAAAAACGTCGAAAAATCTCGACGTCTTTGTGGCTCTGCAACTCGGCGGCGCGGCGACGGCCGGCGGCGCCGATCACACTGCCGCAAAGCCAAAGGTTCAATCTAAAGAACTGTGTCGAAAAAATCGCGAATTCCGGCGGCACGTTGAACGCAGACGGCGGTAAACTTGAAAGTTTTCTTTTACAGTGCAGCCGGCACATTTATGGAGGTATTTCCGGCCCGGAGGGCCGTACGGAGGTGCGGATCGGTTTCCTCGACTCCCGCGTCTATCCTGCACGATGTGAACCCAAACTCTCGCCGCTAACCGTCAAACTCGCAGATTGGCGGCCAAAAAGGCGGTTGCGGATTTTTTTTTGACATTTCGGCGAGCACCGGGTGAAGGGGGCGGCGCAGGAAGCCGCGAGTAGTACCGAAATGTGCGTATCGGCGGGCTGCATCGCCCCGTGCCGTAAAGTTGAATTCGGCCGTGCGGCTTGGAAGTAATCGTCAAAAAACCGTGCAAAAAAAAGAGTGGTATTTTCAGACGTCGGCGGCTCGACGGGGAAGGCTCGGATCGCGAACCGGTAAATGTAAGGGAGGCGCGGGCGTCCTTCCCGAATCGAACGCGCGCAGTTTCGAGACGCTGCGACCGGAAACGGCGAAACTACGGCGGGCAGACTGACCCCACCTTCCGGCGCGAATTTCGCCGTTTGGCCCGATACGTTTAGATGTGTGGCGGACGACTCCGTGGTTGCAACGACGCGGCGCCGGTACCAAAATGCTCGTCTCGGCGGGGCCCACTCGCCGCTCAACTTGGAATTTCACAAAAATGACATCCCGGTGTCACAAATCGACATTCCAGTTTTTGTCCGTGCAGATTAACAGTTATAAGTAAGGGTCGCGATGCGATTCCGCGACGTCCAATTATGGCTGCCGAAAGCCAAAAGACCGTTCTACAATCCACGGGAAAATGAAAACTTTTCATCGGGGCGCTGCAAAAATATAGCCGTTTTACTCACGTCACTTGTTTTCTGCAATAGGGCGAGTTTGAGCGGCCGTCGCGGCGCTCGTAGACGACGCAGCGCGATGCCGCTTGCAGGAAAAGATGAAACATTTAATTCCCTGCGGGAATCGCGCGAAACCGTTCCCGCAGAACTCAAATTGGCGGTTCCTTAAGAGTTTTTCTCAAGGTCAAAAAAATCGTTGTTTTTACGGCGTCACGACGCCATCTTCGGCGCAATCGGGTTTAAACTCCCAAACAAACTAAAACTTTCTATGGCCGATCTAACGGCACCGAGCCGGTTCCGATCCGTCAAGTAGTTCCGAAGTTCTATGTACCCCCGCAAAACGCCTCTGGTTTTTCGCATTTTTTGAGCATTTCTCTCTTCAAACAGCCGAAGATTCGCAAAAAGTGGTCGCAGTTGAAAAATTCTTGCCGGAACGGCTGCGGGCAAGTGTTCTGAAGCGAACGAACCCAGCCGGTGACCTGGAGCCCTTCGAATAAGTCCTGGGCGTCCGTGGAAGTGAGTGCAAAATCGGCACAAAAAAAAAAATTATTGGCTCTCGCACCAGGTGAACGGGACGTCGCAGGACGGCGAGCGAGGGCTCTAAAAACGTGGCGCGGCGGCGGCTAGAGGTTCCGGAAAAAAAAATTGAGATCCGACCAAAGATGCGCCTCAAAAGTAAAAAAATCGTGATTTCCGTTTTCGGGCTGGTGCGTCCGAACCTGGGGGAGTCGAGTCGTGAAAACGGCACTGCTCGACGGGGATCTTTATTCTACACCTGCAAAATGTACAATCCCGTTTGGCGGCGGCGCCGCCGGTTCCGCCGGGCCGATTCGTCAAAAAACGTCGATTTTCGGGTGGGTTTAGGAACCCCGGAGGGGCGCAGTAAGCCGGAGGACGAAACTCGGGGATGCACAACGTACGAATGGACAATCTCAGTTAAACCGTCAAAGACGCGCGGTTAAAATAATCAAGATCTGCCGCCTCCGGCGGCTTAAAAAAGCCAAGTTTGAGCTTTTTAAAATCCACATGGTGCGGTCCACCAGGTGAAATTCGGGAAACGCCACACGTCAGTCGTGTCAGAATCGATGGAAATTTAGGATTCCGTCGTGAGTTGGCGATTCAGAACGAACGCTTCCCCACACGGACCCCAAAATTTTGCACACAAAAAATTACCACTTTTACGGAGGTCACGGCGAAGATGGCCACGGAAAATGGAATTTACGCAAGGATTCCGGTAGAAAACTTTGAGACGCGTCCTCAGACACGACTCTCGTCGCTGCGCGACTTTTATCGGCGACGTTATTCCCATTTTTCTGCGAATCCGGGTCCCCCCGCTAAAGGGCCGCCTCCGGCGGCCCCCTTAATCCTAGAGAGTCGGTGCATGAGATTATTGTAGCCAAAAAATAGACAAACAATCCCACGTACGGCAATTTTCGATGCGACTTCCGGATCGCGTCACTTGGGCGTCCAAAGATTTCTGCAAACGACGAAATTTCTGCAAAAAAATGTTAGTTTTTTGGCTGTTGCGTAAAAATTAAGCAAACATGTCGAAAAGTGAGGTGACGGTCGGACGTGTCGCAACGTCCCGGACACGCCGGTGCCGGTGTCAGATCCGTGCGACGAAAAATGTCCGAGTTTTCGACGAATTTGTAAAAAAATTTCAAAAACCGGTACAGCCGCCCCCGGAGACGGTAGATTGTCAAAATTATTTTTATAGTAAAATTTAATCTTTTTCAAATAATTTGTGTAAAATTTCGACATTTTGTACATTTTTTTTAAATTTCTAATTAATTTTCAAAAAAATGTTGTTTTCTGTACCCTTTTTTAGTTCATTGACGGCTCGTTACTCAATTAGTATAATGGGCGAATTAGTATAATGGGCGAATTACCTGATACACGTTACTATGGTTATTTGTAAATATACTGCCAGACTGTGCCAATGCAAGCGCTTTAGGAGCGTAGCCTAGCAATAGAGTTTTTAAAAAAATATGCCATTCAAAACCCGCTTTGTTTTTAAATTTCAAATAATACTATGCAAATAAATGGAGGCGGTAGAGTCTTTTAATATTTCGATAAAAAATGTATTGTGCTACATTGCCTTGAACTTTTTAATCTTGATTTATCTAATCAAGACCTCATACTCCATAATATATAATATATAATTGTGGTATATAATTTTGATCTATCTAATGAAGGCCAAATACTACGCGCGGCGCTGCCGCGCGTTGTATGTGGTCTTGATTTATCTAATCAAGAACATATACTACGCGCGGCGCTGCCGCGCGTGTTAAATTCCATTAAATTTGTCCTACATTGAACCGAGAGTTCGCGCTCCCGCGCGTATGTTGTCCCGCTTCGCGGCGTACAACCTAATCTAACCAAAATGAAACCACCGGTCCTTGCCACTTTGACCTACATTGGACCAAGAGTTCGCGCTCCCGCGCGTATGTTGTCTTGATTTATCTTCCCGCTTCGCGGCGGACAACCTAATCTAACCAAAGTGAAACCACCGGTCCTTGCCACTTTGTCCAACATTGGACCAAGAGTTCGCGCTGCCGCGCGTATGTTGTCTTGATTTATCTTCCCGCTTCGCGGCGGACAACCTAATCTAACCAAGGTGAAACAAACTATCCTTGCCACTTTGTCCTACATTGGACCGAGAGTTCGCGCTGCCGCGCGTATGTTGTCTTGATTTATCTTCCCGCTTCGCGGCGGATAACCTAATCTAACCAAGGTAAAACCAACGGTCCTTGCCACTTTGTCCTACATTGGACCGAGAGTTCGCGCTCCCGCGCGTATATTGTCTTGATCTATCTTCCCGCTTCGCGGCGGACAACCTAATCTAACCAAGGTGAAACCACCGGTCGTTGCAACTTTGTCTCACATTGAACCGAGAGTTCGCGCTGCCGCGCGTATGTTGTCTTGATTTATCTTCCCGCTTCGCGGCGGACAACCTAATCTAACCAAAGTGAAACCAACGGTCCTTGCCACTTTGTCCTACATTGGACCGAGAGTTCGCGCTGACGCGCGTGTTGTCTTGATTTATCTTCCCGCTTCGCGGCGGACAACCTAATCTAACCAAGGGGAAACCAACGGTCTTTGCCACTTTGTCCTACATTGAATCGAGAGTTCGCGCTGCCGCGCGTATGTTGTCTTGATTTATCTTCCCGCTTCGCGGCGAACAACCTAATCTAACCAAGTGGCCATCCATTGTAAAACAGATTTCTTCACAAAACTGGTTTCTTCTAAAATGTTAAGCTCAATAGAAAACTGAACAATCTATACAGAACTGAAAGAATTTTGAATAGATCTGTTACAGTTTTCGAATGAAAGCAATTTGCGGCTTACCTTATGTTTAGCATCAAGTTTAATTAGCTGGTCCCATAGAATATTTTGCAAAATTAACACAGACAATTCATAGAATGATGCTTTCTCTACAAATGTGTTGAATTCCATTGTTATACAACAAAAATTAACAATCTATATAGAACTGAAAGAATTTTGAATAGATCTGTTACAGTTTTCGAATGAAAGCTATTTGCGGCTTACGTTATGTTTAGCATCAAGTTTAATTAGATGGTCCCATAGAATATTTTACAAAATTAACACAGACAATTCATAGAATAATCCTTTCTATACAAACGTGTTGAATTCCATTGTTCTACGTAGTGTTGAAATCCTTAAAAGGCAGTGGCCATCCACAGGTAAAATATATTGCAAAATTATAAAAGGAATTTCATAGACTGACGAATTCTCTCCAAATGTATTCAATTTTACTCTACCAGATATTCATTTGTTGAATTTATTTTTGATTTAAATGAAAAATGCAGCCGGAACCTTGGAAAACAGAATTTTCCTTCACAAAACTGGTTTCATCTGCAATGTTAAACTTAATAGAAAACTGAACAATCTATATGGAACTGAAAGAATTTTGAATAGATCTCTTACAGTTTTCAAATGATTGCTATTTGCAGCTTACCTGATGTAGAGCATCGACTTTAATTAGCGGGTCCCATAGAATATCCAATAGAATATTTTGGAAAATTACCACAGACAATTCATAGAATGATCCTTTCTCTATAAATGTGTTGTTGAAAAAAGGGAAAAATGAGGCCCTTTCTTGAAATAAATCCTAAAAAAACAAACATAATTATTTCAAGTAAATTCGAAAATGTATTTATGCATACCTAATTTATGTTTTATAATCTGTAATTTACATATTTGTCATATATTTAGAATATCTGAAAAAATACACAACAAATATTTAATAATGATAGCAAAAATATACGGAAAGATGCTTACCTGTCAAAATTTATCTCAGGAATGAAAATAACTGTTTCAAACAAATGCACAAAAAATTCCTGAAAAAAAAACTACCCCACTCCATGACCATCTTAAAATTTTTTAATAACACACGCCTGTAATTTGTGTTGCCTAACATAATCAAAACAATAATAGAAGTTTATAAATGAAAGACTTTTTAAACAATGGTAAATCTTAAAACATGGAATTCAAAGAAAGACGAACTATAAAATAGTGCTAAATGCATGCAACTTCGGAACCTTTGAAAAAAATATATATTTGTAAATTTTCAGTAAGTATTTCTTTATTAGAAAAATTTACGTGTCCAGGCTATGGGCCACAAAGATACCAAAGCGTCAATTTCAATAGAAAAATGTATAATCTATACAGATCTGAAAGAAATTTCAATATATCTCTTGTAATTTTCATTTTATAGCTATTTGAATTTATTAATTTCTGTTATGTTCGAGTTTGAGGGGCGGCGGCCGCCGCCAAATAAAATATTTTGCAAAACTAACTGAGGCATATAATAGACTGACTAATTCTCTACAAACGTGTAAAATTTTATTGTTCCTCGTTGTGTGAAACATACTAAATTCATTTTTTAAACAAATCCAGACATGTCAATCACAAATTCCGATCAAAATCGAACGCGAAAATTTCAAAATATTCAAAAATTGCGAAAAAATATATTAATCCTTGAACGATTTCAATGAAACTTATACTGAATGTGGGTATCCACCAAAGGTGTGAATTGACAAAATTTGAACGTTCCCACTCCAATGGGGACGGCGTGAAGAATTCTTTTTTAAATACAGCTTATTTGCAGATAACTCGTCAACACCTCAAGTTGGAAAATTATAACCGGGATATCCGTATGTAAGCCGTCGGTGGCTACAAAAAAGTATTCTTTGAAAATTTTGTAAAAACCTTCGGTTTAGTTGCAAAAGTAAAAAATATAAAATTGAAAAAAATTTAGAAGGGGTACCCCTTCTCTGAATTTCGTCACTCAATTTACACGGGTTTTAAATGGGCTCTTCCGGCAAAACGGTACGCATTGGAAAAATGAAAATAACACTCACTTTTACATGAAAATCTGCTCTACAAAATAGCACTAAATGCATGTTTCTTAGACTCGGGGAAATTGGACAAAAAAACATATTTGCAAGTATTTCTTTATTAAAAAAAATCCTGTGTCAAGGCTATCGACCACAAATATATCAATTTTAATAAAAACATGTACAATCTATATAAAACCGAAAGATTTTTTAATATATTAATAAATATTTCTTTATTCAAACAATTATGTGTCCAGGCTATCGACCATGAAAATACCAAAACGTCAATTTCAATAGATAATTGTATAATCTGTATAGATCTGTAAGAAATTTCAATATATCTCTTGTAATTTTCATTTTATAGCTATTTGAATTTATTAATTTCTGCTATTCTCGAGTTTGAGGGGCGGCGGCCGCCGCCAGATAAAATATTTTGCAAAACTAACTGAGGGATATGATAGACTGACTAATTCTCTACTAACGTGTAAAATTTTATTGCTCCACGTTGTGTGAAACATACTAAATTCATTTTTTAAACAAATCCAGACATGTCAATCACGAATTCCGATCAAAATCGAACGCGAAAATTTAAAAATATTCAAAAATTGCGAAAAAATATATTAATCCTTGAACGATTTTAATGAAACTTATACTGAATGTGGGTATCCACCAAAGGTGTGACTTGACAAAATTTGAACGCTCCCACTCCAATGGGGACGGCGTGAGGAATTCTTTTTTAATTACAACTAATTTGCAGATAACTCGTCAACGCCTCAAGTTGGAAAATTATAACCGGGATATCCGTATGTAAGCCGTCGGTGTCCACAAAAAAGTATTCTTTGAAAATTTTGTAAAAACCTTCGGTTCGGTCGCAAAAGTAAAAAATATAAAATTGAAAAAATTTTAGAAGGGGTACCCCTTCTCTGAATTTCGTCACTCAATTTAAACGGGTTTTAAATGGGCTCTTCCGGCAAAACGGTACGCATTGGAAAAATGAAAATGACACTCACTTTTAGATGAAAATCTGCTCTACAAAATAGCGCTAAATGCATGTTTCTGAGACTCAGGGAAATTGGACAAAAAAATACATTTGCAAGTTTTTCTTCATTAAAAAAAATCCTGTATTAAGGCTATCGACCACAAATATGTCAATTTCAATAGAAACATGTACAATCTATATAAAACTGAAAGATTTTTGAATAGAAACTTACCGTTTGTTGTGCTTTCCACTTTGAGGGAGCGCTGCTATATAGAATATTTTGCAAAATTGACCCAGATAATTCATAGAATAATTATTTTTCTATGAATTTCATTGTTCCAAGTGATGTGAAACTCCGACTGAAAAATCCGACACAATCCTGTATTAAGGCTATCGACCACAAACATACCAAAATGTTAATATCAAAAGAAATATGTACAATCTACATAAAACTGAAAGATTTTTGAATAGATCTGTTTTCATTCTATACTTAACTGAATATATTACTATCTATTCAAGAGAGTTTAGGGACAGTGGCCATCGAGACAGGTAAAACACATTACAAAAGGGGGAAAGTAATTTCATAGATTGATTAATTCCTTACAAATGTATTCATTTGTTGAATTTGGCTCCTCAATTTAAATGAAAAATGGTGCCGGAACCTTGAAAAAATGATTCCTTCACAAAACCGGTTCCTTCGGAAAGATGCAAATGGCACAATATTTAGATTAAAATGTGCTCTATTCAACAGTGTTAAAAACATATTTGATAGAAAGTGAGAAAGTTGGACAGAAGAAAGATTTGATGAATTACAGCAGATATTTTTGTATTTAAAAACATCGTGTGTCGAGCCTATCAACCACAAAGATACTAAAATGTCACACTTGTTAGGAAAAGGGACAATCTATACAGAACTGAACTAATTTTGAGTAGATCTGTTACAGTTTTCAAACAATAGCTATTCGGGTGTCCTGCGGCTTACCTTTTATGAAGCTTGAACTTGTAATTGGCCGGTCCCAGATGGAATATTTTACAAAATTTAAAAATTTTCTTTGTATATAAAATAAGCTGATTCAAATGTAAATTTTATTAACTTTAAGAATAGTTTTTTATCTAAACGTGTGTATGGTTCAAGACCAATTGTTATTAACTATTGTGATAACCAATTCCCTAGGGATATTAGTGAATAATGACACAACATCTAGAGAAATGAGAACATAATCCTTAGGAACTGTTATTTTTTTTAAAGATTCAACTAGCTCGAACGAGTTTTTTATGTTGTATGGTGAGGTTAACAAATATTGGATTAAAACTGAATGTAAGTATTTCCCTAGATTATAACCTGGCGAATCAATAAAACTAACGATGGGTCTGAGGTTTAATTGAGGTTTGTGTGTTTTTCTAAGGCAATATAGTCTGGCTGGTACCGAATTGTGTCTAATCATTGTCTTGTACTGTTCTTCTGTGATATTGTGTCCTGTATGTAGTTCTTTCACTAGGGTATTGGAGATACGTTGATATTTTGAAGTGGGATCCTTATTTAGTTTCGTGCAAGTATTCGTATTATTTACCATTTTATTAACTTCTGTTTCATATTCATGTTTAAACATGATTACAGTTATATTACCTTTATCTGACTTGCTCACTAATAAGTTATCGTTGTTTTTTAAGAATTTTATCGTTTCTGAAAGTTGTTTTTCTATTGAGTGGTTCCAAACTGTGCTAGGTTTCTTGTTTATGTAATTGTGAATTGATCCTGTAATTTTGTTTCTTGCTATATTCTTTTCTTCTTCACACTCAATTTGTTTATGGATGCAAAATTCTACATCTTTTATCAGTTTTAGAATGGGAACATTATTATTTTCAAAAACAAATTTTGGGTCTAAACTAAGTAATGAACAAATTGGATGTGGTATTGGTATGTTTGTGTAGTTTTTTATAAATGAATTGTTCCCTATTGGTATTATTGGATTGTGGTTCATATTTATTAAGTTGTTCAATTTTTTAATGTTTTTGGATTTCGTTTCTTCAAACTTTAGGTTTTGTTGTCTCATGGCGATGGATTCAATGTCATTTTTTATTATATACTCCATTTTCTTTGTTATTACACTATGGTGTTCATCAATATCCTTTTTTAATTTGTTAATTTTCCAGATAGTATTTTTTATCTCTTATTTTATATTGAGAATGGATTTTTTAAATTTAGTTCTTATATTGTCTAATTTTCTATGGTAAGGATGATTATCAAGCTCCTGGGTATATAGGCATTTGATGTTGTTGGTAATATGATTGGGAATTACTTTCTTTTTCCGACATTGTATGAGGAAGATTAGTCTATTACTATATGAGGCTAATTTTGTTGACAAATTTATGTATTTTTTTGCAATTTGTTGTATATGGTTACCATCATCAAAATCTTTCTTTGATGGTGTTGAAAAAACCCTCTGTTAAGTAATTATTTTTTGATATAACGTCCATCTTGTTTTAATGATTATTGTATTTTGACTCGGGTGTTTGGACAAATTTTTTTCAAGTATTTTTATTAAAATTATGCCAACGTTTCGACCTGTATTCGGTCTTTCTCAAGGCTACAAAAGAAAAAACAAAATTACAAATTACAAAATAACATAATTATAAAAATTCTTAAATACGTATATAAAAATTACAACAATTTACAATAACAATTTTTTTTTTTTTTATGATTAGATAAAAGATTTTGTAATAGGATAAATTAAAAACTATTTGTTCTCACCTAATTTTTTTAAAAATTATATGATTTTGACATTTTTTAAACAAGTCCCACTATAGCTAATTTAATTATGAACGAAACTTTCAAATTTGTAGTAGATAAATTAAAAAATCAGTTTCCACTAATTAGAATGTATGTAGATGACACAATATTATTAGTTCCAAAAGAAAAAAGAAAATTAATTTTTAACACATTTAACAGTTTTCATAAAAATATTCAATTTACAATGGAAATAGAAAGTGATAACTCTATTCCATTCCTAGACACAAAAATAATTAGACATAACAAACAGTTAATCTCAAATTGGTATACTAAACCTACCAACCCTAATAGAATATTAAATTACCTCAGTCATCACAACACAAAACAGAAAATTAATGTTGTTAATAATTTATTACATCGTGCTATTAAATTAAGTCACTCATCTTTTCATGTAGATAATTTAGCTAAAATCAAACAAATTTTAATCAAAAATAACTATCCTAGTTATATTGTGAAACAATGCGTTAATAAATATTAAAAAAAAAAGACTAGAACTAAGTAAAGATAAAACTAATAACAATTACGAGCATACAAACAAATTAAAAACATTGACAGATATTGAAACCAACACCCACACATTTTTTAGTTTAACAAATATAGGATCACTTACAAAAAACATTGAAAGAATTGGACAGTATTACAGAAAACTTAAGAATCCACTACCTAAGACATTAAACTCAAACTTGATTTACAAGATCGATTGCTCGAATTGCAATAAATCTTACATAGGCCAGACAAAACAACATTTAAAAGACAGAACACGCCAACATAAGTCAGATTGTAACAATGTTCATTTAAATCCCGATAAAACCGCTTTAACAACTCATATTTTCCAATCTGGTCATCATTTTGATTTTGATAACATATCAATATTAGACATTGAAAATCATTTCTACAAACGCAACATTAGCGAAATGATTCTCATTAAAAAACACAATTCAGTAAATTATAGAGAAGATGTCAATGTCCTAAGTAAGATATATTGAAATTTAATTAAAAAAGTTTAAACTGTTTTCTAGTTTATATTTGACTAAATTAATTTTAATTCATTATTTAATCAAACAATTTCCCACCATAAAATAAATTCAAATTTTAATTTCCTATTCACAAAATTTATACGCACTCCGACAAAGAATTTGAGTTTTTTGGTCTTGTTTTTTAAGTTAATTTTTTGGATTTTTACGATAAAACGCCAAATTAATCATAATTTATTTCATTTCATGCTTTTTGATATGTAATGATTTCTATTTTAACTTCAATTTATTTATTTTGTTTATTTTCATTTACTATTATAGTAATGTCGGGGAAACCAATTACTAACAAAAAAAAATTAATATAAATTTCAAATTTTTTTAAAATGTCAAAATCATATAATTTAAAAAAAAAATAGGTGAGAACAAATAGTTTTTAATTTATCCTATTACAAAATCTTTTATCTAATCATAAAAAAAATAATTGTTATTGTAAATTGTTGTAATTTTTATATACGTATTTAAGAATTTTTATAATCATGTTATTTTGTAATTTGTAATTTTGTTTTTTCTTTTGTAGCCTTGAGAAAGACCGAATACAGGTCGAAACGTTGGCATAATTTTAATAAAAATACTTGAAAAAAATTTATCCAAACACCTGAGTCAAAATACAATAATCATTAAAACAAGATGGACGTTATCAAAAAAATAATTACTTATTTATAAATATTTCGAGCCAATTGTCGGAGCAATTTTCATTTAATTCTCCTGACTCATAAGTTGAATCCCCTGCTGGAATTTCCTAACTAATTAGACTCTCCTCTTGGGCGAAAATGAGGACTGGTTCATTATTTTTAGTCCACTGATAAGTATACTCTGTCCGGCTCTTGCCACAATGCTAAACTCGTCGAGACGGAATGCATTCTCTTGAATGCATTCCGTCTCGACGAGTTTAGCATTGTTCTGCGCATACCCCCACTTTCTTTCGAGTGCGCGGTGTTTAGTTGTCCGTATTTGAAAAACTGAAGCATATTTCTTTACCCAAACTAATCTGCGCGGGCCTCGGCGTGTCCCTTGCTCCTCATACCTCGGCACAGTACAGCTGCATTATCTCGCCGGACAGAGTATAGATGTCCACATGCGCAATTTAATTGTCGATATTTTCTAAATCTTTTTCAACCCAGTTTTGTAGTAGTTCGATTTGTTGTTCGCTTTCAAGAGCAACCGATAGAAAATGCTTCAATGGAAGGCGTTGCCGGAGGGTATGATTGTCTTTTATAACTTTATTATACCCTTCTAAGCCGTTATTACTGCTTAGTACATGTTTAATTACACCTTCGTACCAATTACTATTATCGGACAGCCACTTTCTTTCAAAATAATTCAAAAAAGCTTGCTCCACACTTCCACAGCTTTTTCTAATATCTATTTATATGAAGAAAGTTGAAGAGTGTTAATATCACTCAGAATTAGGAAACGTTTTTTTTTCTTCTCCACATCACGCTTTACGCGCTTCTGAACATTCTTCCTCATATGCGCCCAACAGATGAATACCAACTTATCAGCTCCAAAAATCTCTAAAATCTCCCCTAAATCTATGGAGGCATTCCGAATACTTTTTCGCATATTGACACGTTAGGTTCAAATTTGTTATCAAATAAGTAATGGGGCAACAACGCTCTAAAGAGAAACTCGAAATCTTCCTTCTTCTCATTAGTACAGAAAGACCAAAAATGTGAAAAAGTTTTCCAAATCTGTAGTACCCACTATTAGAACCGGAAAACCTTGCCAGAAAAGAGTTTGTGGGTTGCATCAGCGTGAATTTTGGAACTGTTGGCACGAATATTCATTAAATATCTAGTTATAAAAAATAGAAAGATGGTTTTCTTCCTCAAACTGTAATTCGTATTGTACAACGAAAGGGATATGCAAGTCTTGTGGAATAACATAATTTTTGAGTGCTTCTAATTCTCCAACACATATTTGTGGTGAGCCAAATTTGGATTCTTGCAACTGATGCAAGTAGTTATCTAATTGTCTTTTTGGTGGAAGCTTCCTGAAATTACTTTTATTGGACAATCCTTTTAAAATGGCCTTTGGCTTTAACTTTAAGTCAAAAAGTTTTTGAATTTCCAACGGGTCAATCCTAAGAACGCCTTTTGTTTCAACAGAGTCATGATCATTTTCTGATTTTGTCTTGAGTAAATGTATACTTCATGCGTTGTTGAGTCATAACATGAGTTGAGTCATTTTTGAATATTTTTGCCCACGAAGTTTAGCCTGATTACAAATTGATGTGTTATTTAGTTTATGTTAAAAAAATCAATAATAGTTAATAACCTGATTACACCTGAATTATTTATTTATAAGAATCCAATCTCTCATAACTTTCCTCTTTTGTGATAATTCTTGATTTTGTCCATCCTCACAGGACGATTCCGATGATTCGTATTCCGCGACTAGACAAGTATTATGCATCCTAAAAGCCTGCAGAATGACTGCAAAAATTATCTATAAAAAAAATAACTTACCTTGTAAAATTAAATAATCTATCTCACCGCAACACAAGACACTTAAGGGTACAGCTCTAAGAATTAAGTGATTTGCAAACTGAGTAGTATATCTTTTACTTGTGCAGTTCAGTATTCTGTGCCAGAATTAAAATATAATACTTAACAAACTCAAATCCATTGAATCAGATTTAAAATTTCAAAAATCAAAATGTTTAACAACTGTTTAAATAATACTTTACTGATCATCCAGTAATTTAACTTGAAATATATAATTTTATCTTGCCGGTAAATATTTTACTATTCATTCAGTTGTATTGCTTAATTATTTAGTAAATGTACATTCAAGTTGTTGTTCAAAACAAATCGTATTTTTACTGATCAATTAAATTTTTGCGTTTTTTAATCAGTCCGGATGAAGCGTCGCGCAGTGTGGTCTGAATATCAGAATAATTAGTCAAAAATAGAAGAGAGTATTAGATTTAAACACGAATTAGTATATAAGGGTTTTCAAGGTTTTGCAAGGTTTGTCAATGGCGAATCCAATATGACCAGCCACTTCATTAAAAGTTGTTCCATACATATATATATATATATATATATATATATATATATATATATATATATATATAAACTTAATAAAGACGGAACAAAGCTTGAATATATAAATATACTCAACCTTTCCGGAACTCTATAATACTAATGAGTCTTTTTAGGACTACCAAAAACAAATCTCGTATGAAATTTGTCAGTTATTCTATAGCTTTCAGTCCACCTTCGTGGCACTCAACAAAAACCATGAAAATAACATTGATTTTTAAGATCATGTCTTTCCGATACCTTGAGTGGATAGCCATCTGTGGACGCGTTTCGAGATTTATCTCTCATCAGCACAGTGCTGAGAGTTCCGGAAAGGTTGAGTATATTTATATATTCAAGCTTTGTTCCGTCTTTATTAAGTTTATCTGATTATCTATAATGTTGTATGGTTTTACCAATTCATATATATATATATATATATATATATATATATATATATTTATATATATATTTATATATATATAAATATATATATATATATACGTTCCGGGGGGGGGGAGGGGGGTGGGTTTAAGAAAATACAGTAACAGAGATGCAACAATTTTAACGGGTTTACATATTTCGGGGGGGTTTGAACCCCCAAACCCCCTCCCTGGCTACGCCCATGTAATATATATATATATATATATATATATATATAAATATATATATATATATATATATATATATATATATATATATATATATATGTGTTGTATTGTTTTCTCGGGGATTCCGCGTTGATGCTGAGGGTTGGCTCTGAAAAGAACCGGATTCTCGACGTTTCGGCGAACTAACATTCGCCATTCTCAAGAGATATATGCGTCCGTACGGGTCAACCGTTCGACGCATACTGAGAGCTCGTTCGTGCGATGCGACTACTTATAGCTGTCTGGCTTCGGGTCATGCGCGTTGTGTGCGATGCTTCGGTTCGGTTGTTTGTTTGTTTTGTTGGTCGTACATGAGTCTGAGGTGTCTGGGATTGCATTTTGAGGGTGGATATGATCGGTCGCCATGCTGGGGGCAGTCTCAAGGAATCGTCTCTCGAGTTCATGCAGTAGTCTCGTTTTTCTATCTCTATGGCTTCTCTGTATACTCGTGACATTTCGTGGCTAATCTGTGCAACAGTCCTTGAATTTCTAAAGTCCATCCAGTGACCAGTGTTTGTGTGTTGGACAAGTGCCGATGAAACTTTGTCTCTGTGTCTGATTGAAACTACATGTTCTTAAATCCTAGCAGATATTTTTCTATTGGTACGTCCAATGTAGGTCCGTTCACATGTTCCGCAAGGTATTTCGTAAATTCCGTGGGATTCTAACGGGATGGTGTCTTTAACGCTGCGTAGCATGGAGGATATTTTCTGGTTAGGTTTGAAAATGGTGTCGATGTTGTGTCTTTTAAGTATTCTGACGATTTTGATCCATGAACATATGGTAGGTATGCTGTGCTAACGGGTTTCTGGCGTTCTTCAGTTCTTTGGCTACTGTTCTCTGTACGACGGAAAGCTCTGGATATTAAGCTGTTTGGATATCCATTTGAAGAAAGAGCTTCTCGTAAGTTCCTCAATTCTTTCGGTAAGTTAAGCTGGTCGGCTAGTCTTTTGGATCGGGTGGTAAGAGTGTTGACTACAGATGCTAGCTAGTTGTTTGGGATGATGGTGCGAAGAAGCGTTCAGATATCTGTCTGTGTGTGTTGGTTTCCGGTACACAGTGTGGCTCAAAGTGCCGTCAGGTTTCTTCTGTACCAAGACATCCAAGAAAGGAAGTTGTTGATGCTTTTCTATCTCCATTGTGAATTTAATTTGGTCGTGTTGGGAGTTAAGATGGTTAAGGAATTTGTCCAGCTCTGGTCTGCCGTGGGGCCAGATTACAAATGTGTCGTCAACATATCTTAACCAGAGTGTAGGTTTAAGTGTGGCTGATGAGATTGCCTTTTCCTCAAAATCTGTAAGAAATATGTTGGCTATTACTGGGGATAGAGGTGAACCCATTTGTGCTCCTAGGACTTGTATGTATATTTGACCATCGTACCTAAAGTATGTATTCTTTAAACAATGTTCTGCCAGATCTGATACATACTTTTCTGGTTTTAATTTTGATCTTATGATGTTTAAGGCCTCAGGGACCGGTACTTTTGTGAATAAAGATACAATGTCAAAGCTCACAAGGAGGTGGCCGGGCTGGAGTTGGTGATTTTTCAGTATGTCTATGAAGTGTTCAGCATTGCGGACATAGGAATCACAATCTTCTGCGTATGGTTGTAAACATTTTGCTAAATGTTTCGCAAGAAGTTGGACCGGTGAACAAATGGAGCTTACTATTGGTCGTAGTGGGGCTCCATCTTTGTGGATCTTTGGTAAACCATATATCTTGGGACACCGTGAAGATTTCTCCCTTGGTATAAGATAATTCATTGATTCCTTGTCAATGCTAGAGCTTAGGATCTTTTGTCTGGTAGTTTTCTCAAGATAGGTTGTGGGGTCCGTTGTACTGGGTAGATAAGCTGGATCATCTAAGATTGTGGTCATTTTTTGTTTATAGTCAGCACTGTTTATAGTCATGACTACAGAGCAATTTCCCTTGTCAGCTGGTAGGACCACAATGCTGTTGTTTTCTCTTAGTGCCTTGAGGGCTTTGAATTCCTCGTATGAGATGTTTCTTGTCGGTGGTTTGGCAGATCTTAAAATGTGGCATGTTTCCTGTCTTATTGTCTCGGCTAATGTTGCAGGGAGTTGTGAGATAGCAGTCTCGACACCAGTGATTATGTCTTCTTTGGGAAGGCGAGTTGGTGCTATTGCAAAGTTAAAACCCTTGGCCAGTACTGTTTTGGTAGGTTCGTCTAGGGGCTGGTCTGAAAGATTGTAAACCACTTTGTCGATGTTGAGTGGTTTTGGTGCAGGTTTTTGTCTCCGTCTGAGAAGGTTGTATTTTTCTTTCTGTCTATTGGTAATTAATAATCTATTCTGTTCGGCTCTGTTGTTAGATATTAAGTCTATCTGTTGCCAGAGGAGAGGGTGTAGCGTAGTGGTTAGAGCTATGTGTGTTGTCAGGATATTTTGACTAATGCTGTCAAGTTTCTGTCGTTTGGTTTGGATTTCGTCCCGAAGCAAAGCTTGGCTTGCGTTGTGTAGTATTTTGTTTGACCTGGCTGTCGGATTTTGGTGTGACAGCCTCATACAGACGGGTGTTATGTCTGTATCTCTACAGCGACGTAAAAATGCTAAATCGCATAATAATTGAGAGCGTTTTGTCCGTAGTTTCTCGAAACTACGGGTGAGGTGGTAAATTTCCTCCCCGTGGAGGTTTATAATGTTGTATTTGAGGTTTTCGCGGATAGATACATGTGTTGTATTGTTTTCTCGGGGATTCCGCGTTGATGCTGAGGGTTGGCTCTGAAAAGAACCGGATTCTCGACGTTTCGGCGAACTAACATTCGCCATTCTCAAGAGATATATGCGTCCGTACGGGTCAACCGTTCGACGCATACTGAGAGCTCGTTCGTGCGATGCGACTACTTATAGCTGTCTGGCTTCGGGTCATGCGCGTTGTGTGCGATGCTTCGAACCTAGACCTAGAGCGAACCTACCAAAACAGTACTGGCCAAGGGTTTTAACTTTGCAATAGCACCAACTCGCCTTCCCAAAGAAGACATAATCACTGGTGTCGAGACTGCTATCTCACAACTCCCTGCGACATTAGCCGAGACAGGAAACATGCCACATTTTAAGATCTGCCAAACCACCGACAAGAAACATCTCATACGAGGAATTCAAAGCCCTCAAGGCACTAAGAGAAAACAACAGCATTGTGGTCCTACCAGCTGACAAGGGAAATTGCTCTGTAGTCATGAACAGTGCTGACTATAAACAAAAAATGACATAACAATCTTAGATGATCCAGCTTATCTACCCAGTACAACGGACCCCACAACCTATCTTGAGAAAACTACCAGACAAAAGATCCTAAGCTCTAGCATTGACAAGGAATCAATGAATTATCTTATACCAAGGGAGAAATCTTCACGGTGTCCCAAGATATATGGTTTACCAAAGATCCACAAAGATGGAGCCCCACTACGACCAATAGTAAGCTCCATTGGTTCACCGGTCCAACTTCTTGCGAAACATTTAGCAAAATGTTTACAACCATACGCAGAAGATTGTGATTCCTATGTCCGCAATGCTGAACACTTCATAGACATACTGAAAAATCACCAACTCCAGCCCGGCCACCTCCTTGTGAGCTTTGACATTGTATCTTTTTTCACAAAAGTACCGGTCCCTGAGGCCTTAAACATCATAAGATCAAAATTAAAACCAGAAAAGTATGTATCAGATCTGGCAGAACATTGTTTAAAGAATACATACTTTAGGTACGATGGTCAAATATACAAACAAGTCCTAGGAGCACCAATGGGTTCACCTCTATCCCCAGTAATAGCCAACATATTTCTTACAGATTTTGAGGAAAAGGCAATCTCATCAGCCACACTTAAACCTACACTCTGGTTAAGATATGTTGACGACACATTTGTAATCTGGCCCCACGGCAGACCAGAGCTGGACAAATTCCTTAACCATCTTAACTCCCAACACGACCAAATTAAATTCACAATCTAGATAGAAAAGCATCAACAACTTCCTTTCTTGGATGTCTTGGTACAGAAGAAACCTGACGGCACTTTGAGCCACACTGTGTACCGGAAACCAACACACACAGACAGATATCTGAACGCTTCTTCGCACATCATCCCAAACAACTAGCATCTGTAGTCAACACTCTTACCACCCGATCCAAAAGACTAGCCGACCAGCTTAACTTACCGAAAGAATTGAGGAACTTACGAGAAACTCTTTCTTCAAATGGATATCCAAACAGCTTAATATCCAGAGCTTTCCGTCGTACAGAGAACAGTAGCCAAAGAACTGAAGAACGCCAGAAACCCGTTAGCACAGCATACCTACCATATGTTCATGGATCAAAATCGCCAGAATACTTAAAAGACACAACATCGACACCATTTTCAAACCTAACCAGAAAATATCCTCCATGCTACGCAGCGTTAAAGACACCATCCCGTTAGAATCCCACGGAATTTACGAAATACCTTGCGGAACATGTGAACGGACCTACATTGGACGTACCAATAGAAAAATATCTGCTAGGATTCAAGAACATGTAGTTTCAATCAGACACAGAGACAAATTTTCATCGGCACTTGTCCAACACACAAACACTGGTCACTGGATGGACTTTAGAAATTCAAGGACTGTTGCACAGATTAGCCACGAAATGTCACGAGTATACAGAGAAGCCATAGAGATAGAAAAACGAGACTACTGCATGAACACGAGAGACGATTCCTTGAGACTGCCCCCAGCATGGCGACCGATCATATCCACCCTCAAAATGCAATCCCAGACACCCCAGACTCATGTACGACCAACAAAACAAACAAACAACCGAACCGAAGCATCGCACACAACGCGCATGACCCGAAGCCAGACAGCTATAAGTAGTCGCATCGCACGAACGAGCTCTCAGTATGCGTCGAACGGTTGACCCGTACGGACGCATATATCTCTTGAGAATGGCGAATGTTAGTTCGCCGAAACGTCGAGAATCCGGTTCTTTTCAGAGCCAACCCTCAGCATCAACGCGGAATCCCCGAGAAAACAATACAACACAGGTATCTATCCGCGAAAACCTCAAATACAACATATATATATATATATATATATATATATATATATATATATATATATTTGTATGTAAAGAGAATATACTCTCTTTAAAATTATAGCGCGCTTAGTAGGCTCCTCGAGCGCTTCTATGACAACGACTCTGTTTTGTTAAATATACAGAAAAAAAAAAAATCGAAAGTTGTCGACAGTTAGATAGAAGTTCTGAAAGAGAGACGAATAATTTACCTTAATTGTCGTTTCTCTTATTTATGGGTAATTTGTATATATTATAAATAGTAAAATAAGTTAATAATAAAACTTATTTATAGAGAAACTAATTTGGTTTATTTATTCGGACAATCCCAACATTTGAAATAAAAAGACATTATAAAACGACAATTTCGTCACAAAATGAAATTCAAATTTGAGTTCAGAGCTGTAGCTTCCCCAAAGGACAGTAAAACTACAGTGGTAGCCATAATCTCAGTTGTTACAGATCAAGGAGAAAAATATGATATACCAGATGAGCTTATCTATGCAGATTTTCATGAAGAGTTAAAAAATACGGATGCTTTCAAGAGGGTAAGAGATTCATTGGGAAAAGGGAATGATGAGTTGAAAATATGGATAACGCTGTCAGAAAAATTGGAAAAGATATACTTGGACCATGAAGGAAATATCCAGTTTGGAGGAAAATATTTAAAACAAATATTTCAAGAGGATATTAAAGAACACTCAAACATGGCAAAGATATTGGAAAAATTAATGGAAAAATCAGAAAAAATAGAAGAAAAAAACTTAAAACACATTGTAGATAAATTTATATTAGAAAAATTTAATTATAAAACATCTAATGGTTAGACACATTCGAGAAAGAATGTAGAAGATTTAAAATTGAAAAAGGTGAAACCAAAATCGAATTGAGAGTATTTTTAGATGGAACTTGCATAGACTGGTATACTACTACAGTGATAAAAGGAGAGCATGAAAACGATTGGCATGGATGGAAACAGGTATTAATAGAAACCTTTTCAATTAAAGGATAGAGTACCAGAACATATGCTCATTATTTTAAGTAAAAAGAAGGTTCATTAGTGCAATATTCAATAAAGAAAGAACGAGTATTATTAGAAATAAATAAGAACATGGACTCTGATACAATGATAGATAGGATTGCATTTGGTTTGCCAGAATTTATCATAGAGAAAATTGACAGAGATGAAATGGAAGATACAAAAGATTTAATTAAGAAATTACAAAAGCTCGAAAGAATAACAGAAAAAAAGAAAATATTTAAAAAAGAAGGTTACCCAAAATACAAAGTTATAAATGAAGAAAAAGAAGAACCATGCAAGACATCTGAGGATATGGGTAAAGCTATAAGATACTACCCAGAAGAGGAATGCTGGTTTTAGCTAGAGAAAAAGTAGAAACCCAAAGCTATAGGGAGCAATTCAGTTATAGAAGTAGGCCTTTGTACAGAGAGAAAAAACGAATAGTCACACCATTGATCAGACTTAAGATGCTAATTGAGAATAGGATAGAGATACTGGGAAAATATAACCCAGGATCTCAAATCTCCTTAATAAACTCGAAATGGATAAATATAAAAGATAATAGAGAAGATAAACAAAATACTCTTAAAGTCTGTAAATGGTGTAAATTCAACAAATGGATTGGTGAGAATATAATCAAAAATATTTAATATAGAAAAAAAAGTGGACATATACATAGTTGAAAGAGAAGATTTCGAAGATTTCATAATAGGATTAGATTTAATTCCTATGTTCAAGTTGAGTTTGAATGAAAATTTAGAAATTTCCCAGAAAATAGAAAAACCAATGAAATATTAAGTGAAATAGAATGTGAAGTTATAAATTGTTCAGTTAATTTTAATGAACATGTGGAAACAGATGAATTCCAAATCAAAATAGAACATTAAGATAGACATAAAAAGATTAAGATAGAAAGATTAATATATGACAACAAATCAGCGTTTGCAAAAGACAAATACGAAGTTGTAACTGTTAATGAGTATGAAGCTAGAATTGATTTACTGGTGGAGAAATACTGCAGCAAAAGACCATATAGATGTAATATAGGTGACAAAAAAGAAATAGAAAAACAAATAGCCAAATTATTAGAGAGGAATTTAATCGAAGAATCTTATAGTCCTTTTGCTGCACCTGTCACACTAGCATATAAGAAAAATGAAGGAAAGACGCGTATGTGCATAGACTTCAGAGATTTAAACAAAAACATTGTCCCTCAAGCACAACCATTTCCTTTAATAAATGATATAATAATAAGAGCTAGAAACTGTAAATATTTCACGACACGACATAAACTCTTTTTTGTCAATACCACTAAGAATTGAAGATAGTAGAAAAACTGGATTTGTAACGCAAGATGGCCATTTTCAATGGACATGTCTACCGTTTGGCTTAAAAACCTCCAGTTATATTTCAACGAATTCTAAGTAACATATTGAGAAAACATGAACTAATTGAATTTTCAGTAAACTATATAGACGATATCCTAATACACTCACCGACGTTCGAAGAACATCTAGATCATATTGAAAAAGTATTAGATGCAAAACAAAAGAAGGATTTAGGTTAAAATTTAAGAAATGTACGTTTGCTGCCAGTTCAGATAGATACTTAGGACATGAAATCGGGGCCGCCGAGAGGACTTTTGGGGCCCAGGGATATACTTCGTGTGAGGGCCCCTGCCAAGAGCGTGAAAAAAAAATTCCCGTGGGCTTTGGGCTATTTATAAGCGAAGCGGGAAACCGAAAAATATCCTAATTGTTATTGGAACCATGTATTCATCAATAATTCTCTTACAAAAATGAAAACGTTTACAACTAAAATTACAGAAAAAAGTACAAAAAACAAATTATTTTTTAGAATGTTGCTTTCCGAACCTTGCGCCTAGCAAACAAATTAATTACGTCTTGAAAATCAATTTTCTTAGCCATTTCAGATTCAATCGACAACATTCCTAAATCATTCAATCGGTGTTGTGACATTGTGGATCTCAAAACATCTGTTATCCTTTTTAAAACACTAAAGGATCGTTCTGCTTCAGCAACGGTTACAGGGATCGTACAAAATAATCTAATTGCTATTATTATGTTGGGAAACAATACATTCAGTTTCATTTTTTTAATGATATTTAGTAACTCAATGGGCGAGAGAGATTTGTTTTGTATATTGGCATCATAATGGCATATTTCTTCACCAAGATTATGGTCAATATCATTTTCATATACTTTTTGTAATTTTTCGGACTTCTTTTGTATTTCTTCATCATTAAGGTTATGAAATAACCATAATACATTGAATAACGAATCAATTTCTTTAGCCGCATTAAATCTTCTTGCAATATTTCCAATAATACAATCTAAGAAAACATTGAAAACATTTGTTCTGAATTCGTCACTTGGTGTCATTTCTAATTCTTTCCCCCATTTTTTCCTTTTACTACGTTTTGTTTCAAAATCTGTATTTATATCTAAAGATAAACCAAACAATTTACATTCATTGAAGAGAGTTTCCCCAATTATCTCTTATTGTTTGTAATTCATCAAGAAGACTTGACAAATTCGCTACTTCTACATCAATTGTCGCATCACGAGCTTGTAAAACAATATTTCTATAATTTATAGCTTGAAGGACTTTGTACCAAATTTTAGCCATTACTAAAAATTCAAACGATTCCATATATTTTTTTATTCCGTTCTGATCTGAACGAATTTCCCATGTTAAGTTTAATTCTAGAACATAATCTATGGCACTTTTAGTTGCAGGAATATTTTCAGCAATTGGTTTAATACATTCAATTCTAGCAGACCAACGTGTATTTGACATAGAGTGCAATGAACGTCCAGTATTATTTTTTAATATTTCCCATCTTTGAGGGCTACTGCTAAAAATATTGTATAATTTTTGTACCGTACCAAAAAACGTTACAACCTCATGACAAGATTCTGCTGCATGAACACCACACAAATTTAAACTATGACATGCACAAGGGGAAAATATTGCCAGTGGATTGATTTGCAAAATACGAGCTTGAGCACCTTTATATGAGCCACTCATATTGGATCCATTATAGTACCCTTGTGCACGACATTCGCTTATAGGAATATTATATTTTTCAAGCGTTTCGAGAATTAAATTTGCAAAATCTTCTCCAGTCTTCTTATTGCAGTTTACAAATGCAAGAAATCTTTCCTTAATTTCGTATTCATCTGAATGATTATTTACAGAGACGTATCGTAAAATAAATGTAGTTTGTTCTATATGGGCGGAATCGGGAGTTGCATCTACAATTACACAATAATATTTTACAGTTTCTCTTTCCCTCAAAATGCAAGTTCTCAAATAATCGGCACAGCATGATATGAATTCATTTTGAATGTCTGCCAATAAATAATGTACTTGCAATCTCTGTTTCTCGATTTGTGATTGTTTCACCATTTTTAAATGTGCTTCCAAAAGTGGATCATAACGACTGACAAGTTCTAATATTCCAAAAAAATTTCCATTGTTTGAATCTCCAATCAAATGTGAACTGCCCCTGAAAGCCAAACCTCGTTCAGCCAAAAATAAAGTTACATCTAAGAATCGTTTTAATAAATCTGTCCATTTTTGTATCTCATTTCGTATTTGTTGTACTAAAAGGCAATCAATTGTTCTATTTTTACTAATATTAATTTCTACAGTTCGCCACTGGATATAATAAGATTTATGGTGGGTTGATTTTTCATGCTCAGGTATTCTATCATATAGTTTTTTATATCCTCTATCAGGCTGCCAACCCAATTCCGTAGCCAAAACTGATCTTTGATCTTCTCGAAAATTATAAAATAAACGACAAGGAAAACAAAACAGAGCATTTTTCGATTTGCTCCAAGCAAGCCAATCTCGAGCAACAATTTCATTATTTTTTAAACGCAATTTTAACAAATTTACTGGAAATTGATTGCCCTGTTTATCAACAGGAAATGTTGCTGGATGTGATTCTGGACCTCGTTGAATAGCCTCTTCTACATCCTTTCTCATTAAATTTAATTTCAACAATCCAATGTCGATGTTTAGCAAATTCACATCCATAGATTTACTGGTGGATGCTTCTTCCATTTCACAGTTGGCCGATTCTTCAGACAAGGGAAATGTTGTTTCTTCAGTTCTTGAACTTGAAGGATCCGCAACATCCGTAGACAAGGAAAGTGTAGGAATTCCATCAGATTCCTTTGCATTTATTGATTCGGAAGGGTTTTGTTTTTCATCTTGTTGGGATTTCGATAAAGTTATGAAACTCAAATTTTCCAATGTTCTTCTTCCTCTAGCATTTTCTGCAAGCTTCTTTTGTCGTTCTTTGCGCTTTTCGCATCCGGATTTATAACGCTGACTCTGAATAATGCTCTGCACATAAATTAATATCATTTATTAATTTTTTTTAAATTTAATTATTTTTTTTAATGATGCTCTGCATGTTGATAAGCAAATTATCGCTTTGCTAATAAGGTCGACACGTTTCATTCATATAAATCAGTGGTGTCCACTAATTTTTGACCGATCGACTTTTCGAAGATCGATTATAAAAATGTCTTGCCAAGATCGACTAAATGTGAAGACAAAAAAAAATCTTATTCTTCTTCCCACATATTTATCTTCATTTAAAGGTTTAAAGTTTAAAGGCTTCGCGATCGACGTTATGGACACCACTGATATAAATGCATTAACATTAGTGTGTGTGTGAATTCGCGTATGTGCGTGGCCAGTTGTGCGGCGTAAGCTGGCCGAAGTTCGCGTCCGCATGCACCGGCATGCAGGAAAGAGGGAACGGGACGTATCCCCCCAAAGTGTGACGATGCCCTTGGCAACTGCGACGTGCGACAGTCGCTTCAAGTCGCTTTTTAAGTCACGCGATCCACACGATTTAAGATTTATGTAAAGATTGAAACAGATTGAATTAAGAGTTTAAGATTGTCGATGTAAAGATTGAAACGGATTGAATTAAGAATAAACCAATTACTGTTAAAACATCACAGGATTTGTTAATTGCGCACAACAAACCCACAATATTAAAAATATCTAAATTCACTTACCTTAGCGTTGGGCTACAAGCGTTTCTCTACCGGTGCTGGAGTGCTGGAGTCTAATTTGATTATCGATTTCGATTAGGGGACCGCCAACGACTGCGATATTCGCGGCGAGCAAGACAACGCGGCGCAGCTGCCCACAAACGACGACTCAGATATCGCGCGGAACAAAGTGTTTTGGGAATTATTTAGAAGGCAGAGCATTGCATTTGATTCCACGCCGCGCGATGCTGAGTCGTCGGCGCAGCGGTCCCTTTGTGGGCAGCTGCGCCGCGTTGACTTGCACGGACTGAATGTTTATTTTGTGCAAAATATCCACGTCGCGAATATCGGAGTCGATGGCGGTCTCCCATTGACTGCTAATTACTAATAATCGAAAATTAGACCCCAGCACCGGTAAAGAAATGCTTTGTAGCCCAACGCTTAGGTTAATTTCTTATTCACTTTCGGCTTAGTTCACAAACACGACTACTTTATCCGCTTCTTCCTGGAGATTTTCACATTAATCAAACAACTACAATTACTACACTATTAATGTTTGTAATTTTTCTTTTTGTTAAATAATAATAGAGTTTGTAAATAATGAAACAGGCTCAAAATGTCAAAAACTAGTATATATTTGGTTGCGACTGGACTCGACTGGATTGACTGATCGTGTGCGGTACAGGATGAACTCGCGTGAAAATAACCGTCTCCCGCACACGGTTCCCTAGTCGGCCCACACGCATCCCTTAAGGGCCTTAAGGCGCTGGCGCCAGACCAGTGATAGCAAGCACTTGACTCTTGACAAACAAAAGATTGCCACATGTGCTTACCATTACTGCAAGATGCGTTTGTGCCGTGTAGACTTTTTCGCAACGGGGGTTCCGAAAGCAATCTTGGCAACGGACACTCTCCAGACGTACCCCACACACACGCACTACAAAAGGAGGAACATAGTTCCTACAAATTGAAATCATGATTTTTTCATAAAAAAATCAAGTGATATAAATCATGATAGATTTTTTCTCCGGGGCCCCTAGAACCCAGGGGCCCCGGGTATTTTCCCAGTCACCCCCCCCCCCCTCTTGTCAGCACTGCATGTAATAGGAGAAAATACAGTTACACCATTGAAAGATAACATAATATCAATTAAAAAATTCCCGACTCCTACCACACAAAAGCAGATCAGACAATTTCTGGGAAAAATAAACTTTTATCATAAATATATAGAAAAGAGCTCAATATTATTAGATCCATTACATCAATTATTAAGGAAGAATGTAAAATTTAAATGGACAGAGGATTGCGAAGAAGCCTTCAGAAAGATAAAAGAAATGCTATGTTCCCAACCAGTGCTAGAGATATTTGACAACGATCTTCCAATTAAGATATATACAGATGCATCACTAGAGGGCATAGGCGCAATTTTCAAACAAACACAAGATGATGGAAAAGAAAAACATGTTGCCTACTTCTCGAAGAAACTCAATGAGACACAAAAAAGAAAAAAAACAATATATCTTGAATGTTTAGCCTTAAAAGAGGCAATAAAATATTGGCAACACTGGCTGATAGAGAGATACTTCGAAATACATTCTGATCACAAACCTAGAAAATATGAACATAAAAGTACGAACAGACGAAGAATTAGGCGATCTAACACACTACCTATCTCAATACGATTTTAAAATTATTACGTCCCAGGGAAATATAATACAGAAGCGGACTACTTAAGTAGAAACCCTGTGCTAGAATCGAATATAGAAGAAGAAGAGTACTTATTAAAAACGGTAAATTTTATTGAGATAGATGAAATAAAGTTAGATCAGATGAATAACATATTATTACAAAATAAAAAAGAAAAATTAATAAAGAAAAGTGGAGTATATTATAAAAAAGTTAAAAAAAGAGAGAAAATCATATTATCCGAAATGTACAGTATCGATTTAATTAAGAAAATACACAAAGAATGGTGTCACACAGGGAGAACACAAACGAGAATGAAAATAAGCCCATATTATACTGCAAAAAAAAATAGTAGAGAATGTAACAAAAAATTGTAAAGAATGTGATATATGTACTACTAATAAATCAAGAGGACAACATAAATTCGGCTCAATGTCCCAATTAGGACCAGCGACTAAAGCTTTCGAAATTATGTCCATAGATACAATTGGAGGATTTGGAAGCACTAGATCGACGAATAGTTATTTACATTAGAGTGCGGAAACATTGATTTTACAATGCAACAGCTCGTTTCATCCCCATTTGCTGGAGCATTGTAAAATCATTTCCTCGCGAAATTTGTATAAGATTTTTTGGCCGACAATTATTATTTAAGAAACAAATAGATTTAGATTAATTACAATATTGGAAATTATTTAATTTTTTAATGTCGGTACTCACAAACTTTGACATTTTTACTAATTCAAATTTATTAGGTACAAATATGTCATTTTTCCAAATGTCACGAACAGTAAAATTTAAAAAATCACTTATCCTCTACATTATCGTCACAAATATGTTGTAAAGTAGGGTTTTTTAAATTAGATTTTATTGTTTTATACTTAATTTATTGTAAAGTACTTAAGTGTCCCTGTAAGGTAAAAATTTACTGGTAACTTTACCGCATCGTAGCTGTAATTTGCAACAGTGTATGTAAAAATCTAGTTTCGCTGGACGTATACACGATGTCAAAGCTAGCTTTACAATTCAGGAGGCCAAAAAAATATATACATTTACTTATCGATCATTTCACGAGATACGCTTTTATTCTAACGTCAAAAACACAAAACGCCAATGATTTTATAAAATTAGTTCAAACTGTATTAGAAATAGAAAAGATCGGAACAATCTTAAAGGATCAATATCCTGGATCAAATTCGATAGAATTTAAAGATTATATAAAAAAGAAAGAAGTGAAATTAATTTTTACTGCAATAAATGCACCTTTTTCTAATGGTTTGAATGAAAGATTAAACCAGACGTTAGTAAATAAAATAAGATGTAAAATAAACGAAGAAGAAAAGAAAAGAGCATGGACATCGATAGCCAGAGAATGTGTCAATAAGTATAATAAACTAGAACATGCAATCACATGATTTAAACCAGAGTATCTATTACATGGCACAGACACCAGTAACATACCAGAAGAATTAAAAATAAATAAAAACGGAGAAGACTGGATATGTGACTATGAATATGGATGAAGACTATGAAAATACATATTTTACATATTTTGAATTAGGATAAAACAATTTTGAACATTGTCAGTTGACAGTTGACAAAATTTTGGTGACAAAAGTTGACATTATCAAATTATCCGATCACTAGATTAGACTGAGATTCACCTTAGGTTCTCTAACAACCACTGTAGACTCAATTAATTGTGTTGATTATTTCCATACACTTAATATCACTAGTATCCTGTTATTGTCTTAATCTCTTTCCAACACGTTATTTTCGTTAATATGTAAAATATATGAATATATGATGCTCAGTCCTTCTATATCTGATTTAGCATTGACCGTCTCTTTCTGTTTTTTTAAAATATCGGTCATTTCCAAGAATTGTCTTTTCTGTTGATTAGTTTCGCGTGCTAATATTTTTACCTTTTCATAATCAAATTTATGATTAAATTGTAGCGAATGTATAGATAAGGTGCAGCTCTGCTTAAGATTGCGTGTGTCAGACTTGTGAGATGTAATTCTGTCTTCGAGCCTCCTGCCTGTTTGTCCACCACATTTTAAACCACATTCGATTCGAGGATTGTCTCTTCCTTGTCCTTCAGTTTACTAAAGATCTTCTTTACCGTAAGAGTATTTTTATAAGTTAATTTTAAATTTGGATATTTGACAAATAATTTTTGTAACTTGGGAGATACTGTCTGTATGTATGGTAATGAGAAGTACTGGATGGTCAATGCTAAATCAGATATAGAAGGACTGAGCATCATATATTCATACAATTTACATCTTAACGAAAATAACGTGTTGGAAAGAGATTAAGACAATAACAGGATACTAGTGATATTAAGTGTATGAAACTAATCAACATAATTAGTTGAGTTTACAGTAGTTGTTAGAGAACCTAAGGTGAATCTCAGTCTAATCTAGTGATCGGATAATTTGATAATGTCAACTTTTGTCACCAAAATTTTGTCAACTGTCATTCTATGTTCAAAATTGTTTTATCCTAATTCAAAATAATGTATTTTCATAGTTGTATTTTTTAGTCTCAGTTTTTGTAAGTACCATATTCCAACTTTTATTGTTTAATGAATGTCGTTTTATATTCATAGCATTCCTGAAGAAGAGAAAATTAAACATTCTCGAAAGCTCGAATTTAAGAAAAAAGAGTCTAATTTATTATTATACCTGACTGCAATCTCGCAAAAATAATCATTTAGTATATATATATATATATATATATATATATATATATATATATATATATATATATATATATATATATATATATATGTTGTATTTGAGGTTTTCGCGGATAGATACCTGTGTTGTATTGTTTTCTCGGGGATTCCGCGTTGATGCTGAGGGTTGGCTCTGAAAAGAACCGGATTCTCGACGTTTCGGCGAACTAACATTCGCCATTCTCAAGAGATATATGCGTCCGTACGGGTCAACCGTTCGACGCATACTGTATGCATGACGCATACTGTATATATATATACATATATATATATATATCCATATATATATATATATATATATATATATATATATATATATATATATACATATTTATATATATATATATATATATATATATATATATATATATATATATATATATAAAAGATTTTACCCTAGTTACGGTAACAAGTCTGTTTGAAATAGTGCTCCATAAAAATAACTAAAAGTATCAGAAATTATGAATTTAAAAATTTAAAAACAGTAAGGAAAGCAATAAGGAACACTGGGACAGAGAGGTTACAGAAATTTACATGGGGAAAACGTATTTAGCGAGAACATTTAGATTAATTTTGGGATAAATTTTTGACAAATTTATTTGACATTTGTCAAACGAAAAATTTGCATAGGCACTGTGATAAGAGTGACCTTTCTGTTGGTTCGACGGATAAGTACCAGGCAACTAGGAAACAAGAGGGACGAACACCGAAACCCAGGTCGCGTCTGCAGTGGCATCCACCGGCAACCTGGTCAGCGTCTGTTCACCAGGGGTGCGGCTGCAAATACATGTCTACAAAGGCCTCAACAGCCAGTAGTACTAGACGCCCTGTACCCAACCAGGCAAACTCAAACAAGCAACCATGGCAGTTCAACCAAAACTTTACTATACCCCAGGTGGTAACCAATCCACACGCCACAAAGCGTCATCTAGGCAATCGGATTCTGGGGAGCCTAGAGTTAAACTGCTAAAGAGGAAATCGGAGTCCTCACTTCCCACATATATAGGCACACTCAACATCAATACACTAATACAAGTAGGAAAACTACATCACCTAACCACAAAACTCGAAAGACAGCACATCATGATAGCGGCTCTACAGGAAACCAGGTACACAGACGATCTCACAATGGACTACGCAAAATTCAGGATCTTCAAAGGAAAAACTGGGAGACGAGTAGGCAGGGGTGGAACCCCAATATTGGGCATGGCATTCCTAGTCCACAAAGATGCAGTCAACTCAATCAAAGAAGTCACACCAGTAAACGAAAGATTAATGACCATGAGAATTAGAACATACAACAAGCACTATACCTTTATTAACACACACGCTCCTGTAAACAAGGAAACCAAGACACACCCAGAAAGCACAGAGAAATTCTGGAACACGCTAGAAAAAACCCTGAGTAAAATTCACAAAGATGATGTGAAAATTTTACTAGGAGACTTCAATGCACAAATCGGCAGAGAAAAATATATCAGAGACACCGCAGGTGGATGCTCTGCACACCACAACACAAACTGCAACGGATTGAAACTAGTCGAACTCTGCAGACAATTCAACCTCAAAATTATGACCACCCACTTCAGAGGCAAACCAAACAAGAAAACGACATGGCGATCACCAATACAATCCTTAGGAGAATACCAAATCGATCACATAGCCATATCAAGAGAACATTACAGGACGATCTCAGATATTAAAGTCAGAAGAGGATCCAACATTGACTCAGACCACTACCTCACACGTGCCAAAGTCAAATTCACTCCAAGAAAAAGACCACTACTCAAGCAGACACCACAAAAATTTGACATAGAAAAAATACACACATCCAACTTACAGGAACAATGGGAAAAAATCCCCACAGATAATTGGCCTGACTTCCAGAAGAAAATCACACAGACAGCCAAACAGACAATCCCACTCAAAAGAAAGTCCAAACATCCCTGGTGGAACCAAGAATGCGAAGATGCGATGGAAGAATGCAAACTAGCACTCAAAAGATACACGACTAAAAAATCAGATAAAACCTTAAAAGAGTTCCTGGAGATCAGAAAACGAGCAGCAAAAACAATCAGACAGATCAAACGCAGATACATCCACGAACAACTAGACTCGATCGAACAGGATTTCCGCAACTATAACTCACACAACTTCTACAGAACATTTGCCAATAAAATTAAAGGCTATCAACCTCAAAATCTATGTTTCAGAAAACCAGACAAAACACTAGCACTGACCAACACGGAGAACTGCGAACTCCTAGCACGATACTTTGACTCACTACTGAACTGTCCACCCCACCAGAGAGATTCCAACACGAATACAGAGAACCCACAACACCACCATCACCTCCCCTAACAACAGAAGAAATCAGAAGACACATCCAACGGCTAAAGAACAACAGAACCTCAGGTGAAGATGGCATAGTCGCAGAACTATTGAAAAACTTAGGCAAAAACGCACTCCAAGAACTCACAGAAATTATCCACGAAATCTGGAACACAGAAAAAGTACCCGAAGACTGGAGATGCGCTCTCATTCATCCGCTCTTCAAGAAGGGAGACCGGACAGATGTGAACAACTACAGAGGGATCTCCCTTCTTCAAGTAACATACAAAATTTTCTCAGCATGCTTACAAGAACGAGTTCAGACATAACTTGAAGGCAAAATAGGCGAGTACCAAGCGGGCTTCAGGCCTCGCAGATCTTGCGTAGAACAAATATTCAATCTCAAAAGCTGCCTAAGAATTAGAACACTCAGCAACAAACCCACGGTCTGCACATTTGTTGACTTCAAAAAGGCGTACGACTCAGTAGACCGGACATCACTCTTCAACACGCTAAACGAACTCGGACTGGACACAAAAACACTGAACCTAGTAAAGGCAACACTCACAGATACATACTCCAAAGTGAAATTCATGGGAGAAATTTCAAGACCTTTCAAAATTGAAACAGGAGTCAGACAAGGTGACGGCCTCTCCCCACTCCTGTTCAACCTCATTTTAGACAAAGTAATTAGAGAATGGAACACAACACCCACCACTCTAGGCAGAAGCGGTATCACCTTTAAATGCCTAGCATTCGCAGATGACCTTGCAGTTCTAGCAGACACTGAGGAACAAGCGATCCAACAGGTAGAAACCCTCAAAAAGTGCGCTGAAAAAGTTGGACTACAAATATCGTTCGAGAAAACTGAGTACATGTCAACAAACAAAAACGACACACAACAATTACAGACGAAATACGGAACAGTAAACAGAGTTACACAATTCAAATACCTAGGAGAAATCATACAACATACAGGAATTGAGAAAGAAACTCAAAAGACAAGGATAGAGAAAGTAAGAAAAGGCTACGGCATGACTGCAAACATCTACAACAAGAAGAACCTTGGCATCCAAACAAAAATCAGACATTACAATACAGTCATCAAACCCGCCATACTATACGCATCAGAAACTATAGCCTCGAATAAAGGTGACATGGAAGCCCTGAAGAAAGAAGAAAGGCGAATCATCAGAAAAATTATTGGACCAAAACTCACAGATGAAGGATATAGACTACAATCAATAGAAACTACGGAAAAACTGTCTAACATAGAGAACGACATCAGAAAACGCAGACTTAGATTCTACGGACACATCTCAAGACTCCCGGAGACCAGACTAACTAAACAGATGCTGAACTTCCTACAGAAACGTAAAGTCAGTACCAAGTGGATGAAACAAGTAACACAAGACCTAGAAGCAGCAAACATCACAGATACTCAGGACAGAACGACTCTCAGACATCAAATACACCAGTGGGAAGTGAAGAAGGAGACCAAGAAAAAGACTGGAACCTCCTGGACCGAAGCAAGAAAACAGGCACACTCACAGAAAATGCGGGAAATCTGGGCCAAGAAGAAGAAAAAGATTTGAAAACCATGAAAACTTAGCGCCATCTACTTTGGGTGCAATCCGAGGATAATAATAATAATATATATATACATATATATATATATATATATATATATATATATATATATATATATATATATATTTGTCATTCCAGATCAAATCGACCAATAGTTGGAATCGACCCCTTTCAATTTGAATGAAATTTGGTGGGAAGTTTTCTTTTTTCAGAAAATGAAGTTCTATAAAAGGAAGAAAAAAATAATATTTTTTTTCAAAAGTTATGCAAAATTCAAAATTCCACTATTTTCCCAGTTGTTCAATTTTCTTTTTTTAATATCTCGAAAACTATTACAGTTACAAAAAAAGACCAAGGTTCGTTATGAAGAGGATACTTGGAGCTATGAAAAAAAAAATTGGAAAAAAAAATTTTAAAAATGCCAAATTTATAGAATTTAAAATTTTTTTAAATCGTCAAAATTGACGATGATCATTAAATTTTTGACTCATTTTTTTTGTAGAATACCTCTAACTGATCTTAAAAAATCCTGAAATTTTCAAAATGATGTTTTTTTTTTCAAAATTACAATTTTTTTAATTTTGGCAAATAAAATTATTTTTTTTTCTACCTTTGTTAAGCTAAGCAATCATATAATTTTGTAATTTTAAGCAGTAAAAAATTTAGTTAATGATAAAATAATGTAAGAAAAGAATTATTAACATTTTTTGGTAATAGTTTGAAAATTAAGTCAGTTAAGAAGTGTTACACTCCGCCATCTATGTATCTACTGTTAAAAATTTTTATCGAGCAAATTGCCATCGGAGACCTCACCAGAGGTCTTTATTTTTTGTGATATTTACATTTTTCGAGGTTAGTTTGATCGTGATTTACTAGTAAACAATAGCAATAATAGCTAAGGTAACAATAATAAAAAAAGAGTTATGGAGAAAAAAAAGTGTTCAATTGGATTATTTAGAAATTAAAAATGCTCCAAGGGAAAATTAATAGATTCTAAAGATTTTTCTGATCAAAATTGTATTTCATTGAATACTAGAAGTGGTACAATTGTTCGTTTCATTTGCAGCGAACATGACAAGTTGTATCGTATCAATTACAGTTTGAAGCAACTAGTTTGTGCTGATCCATTTAAAATTCATGGTGTTAAAGTACGTAAATCTTTAAGACCAGTTACTTTTGAATTGTTTGAACAGTGTAAGGTTAGTGTACCTTCTATTATACCAGGAAGTAAACTGTGTATTTCGTGTATGAAAAAAATCTATGAAGAATTGAAAAAACATCATGAAAATAAATTAGAAGCATCTAAACAAACTATAACTGCTGAGAACAGTGGCTCAGAAAGTGTCTCTGGAAATTTAAGTTTTACTCCATCTGAACCACATAAAACACCTGACCAAGAGGAAACCCCACTACTGACTCAAAGCTTGCAGGAAAAAATGTCTTCTAATTTATCTGAGAATTTGCAATTATCAAACGCTACAACTTCAACATCTGACATCTGCAGCTCAACCAGAGAAACTTTTACTCCCACTGAAATTAATCTTGATCGCCTCAAAACTGTCGCCAAAACAATCAATCTATCTCCGATTAAAAAGAAAAACATAGATCGATCAAAAACTTACGTTCAAAGGAAATATCATGACATAAAATCTAAATTGCAATTATGCTTTGAAAATGTAATGGAAGATACTTTTAATACGATTCAAAATAAAGATTTGATAAATGATGATAACCCAGAATTAACCGGAAAAGAAATATTAATGCAGTTGAAAGAAAAATTTGATAATAGCAGCAAAGGGAGTGAAAAATTATAAATTTTAGCTGTCTTACCGTCAAGTTGGTCGGCAGAAAAAATTGTTGACGTTTTTGGAGCATCAACTTACATGGTAAAAAAGGTAAAACAAAAAGTAACAGAAGACGGCATTTTATTTACTCCGGTCAAAAACTGGTCATCCACTATTAAAAAGTACTGAAGACAAAATTCAAGAATTTTATAGAAATCAAGATGTCAGCAGAGAATTACCGGGTAAAAAAGAGTATAAATCTGTTCATGAAAATGGTCAACGAGTACAGAAACAAAAACGGCTAATATTAGCTAACTTGAACGAAATTTATTATTCGTTCAAGCAAAAATAAAAAATATATAAAATTTGCAAGTCTTAGGCCACCTGAGTGTGTTCTTGCTGGTACATCTGGTACTCATGTGGTATGTGTTTGTCTCATTCATGAAAATTTCAAACTTACATTTAATGGTGCAAAACTCGAAAAACTGAAACTTAAAGACGAAAGTCAGCCATTTTCGTCATATCGGGATTGTTTAAAAATTGTTATTTGTCAACAACCAACGAATGACTGCTACTTTGTAACATGCAGTAATTGTCCCGGCTCGACAAAATTGCGAAGTACAATCGAAAGTCTTTTCATCGATAATTTTGTAGATGAAGTAATGTATAAACAATGGACTCAAGTGGATCGATGTTCTTTGGAGACAGTTATAAAAACAACTGATGACTTTGTTGATCACTTGGTAGAATCTATTCGAAAATTACTTCAGCATGACTTCATTGCTCAAAAACAGGCTAAACATTTTCAAATTACAAAAAAAAACCTGGAAGTTGGACAAGTACTTGTTGTTGCTGACTTTTCTGAAAATTACTCGTTTTTACTTCAAAATAGTGTCCAAGGAGTTTATTGGAATAATAAACAAGCAACAATCCATCCATTCGCTTGCTATTATAGATCTATTACTGAGAATGGCGATGATACAATAGTACCTTTAAGTTTGGTAATAATTTCAGATTGCTTGACGCACAACACAACTGCAGTTTACAGTTTCCAAGAAGTTTTAACTTAATTTCTAAAAAATAAAGTTCCGAACATTTCTAAAATAATCTATTTTTCGGATGGCGCAGTAGCTCAATATAAAAATCGCTATAATTTGGTCAACTTGCTATATCATGAAGAAGATTTTCAAATCAAAGCTGAATGGCATTTTTTTGCAACTTCGCATGGAAAAGGCCCAAGCGATGGTTTGGGCGGAACAATAAAGCGATTGGCTAGTCGAGCTAATCTTCAATTAAAAACTGAAGAGCAAATTCAAACACCCAATGAGCTTTGTAAATGGGCCAAAAAAAATGTCCAAGGAATCATTTTCGACTTCGTCTCGGATGAGCAGATTCAATGCACTCAAAAGAAAGTGTACAGCAGATTTCAAAATGCTGTGCCAATACAAGGAATACGTAGTTGTCAGGCCGCCGTTCCTATTTCGAATGAACTAATAAAAATGGAAACCTTATCATCGTCAGAGGAAGGAAAAGATTTTCTATTCAAAAATAAGGACATTTACGATTTCGTCGAAGAACCAGCAATTAAAACCAGGTAAAAAGACGGGAATATTGTGTATTAGTAATGTATTGATATCAAATTTTGACTTAAAGATTAATAAAACCCTTACTTTTTTCAGATTAAGAAAAAGAACTGAGGCACTTACATCAGAAAAGGATTGTAAAAAAAAGACTTACGTAATAAAATGTATATGTATAAGTTTACGCTTTAATTGCTTTATATATAAATTAAATCATAAATATTAATTTTCTTTTCTCATTCATTGCAATTTTTACTGCTTAAAATTACAAAATTATATGATTGCTTAGCTTAACTTAACATAAAGGTACAAATAAAACATTTATATTATTTGCCAAAATTAAAAAAATTATAATTTTGAAAAAAAAACATAATTTTGAAAATTTCAGAATCTTTTAAGACCAGTTGCAGGTATTCTACAAAAAAAATGAGCCAAAAATTTAATGATCATCGTGAAGTTTGACGATTTTTAAAAACTCAAAATTCTATAAATGAAAGAAAAATTGAAAAATGCCAATTTCAATTTTTTTTTTCTAATTTTTTTTTTTCATAGCCTCAAGTATCCTCTTCAAAACGAACCCTGGTCTTTTTTTGTAGCTAGAATAGTTTTTGAGATATTCAAAAAATAAAATTGAACAATTTAGAAAAAATTTAGTGGAATTTTGAATAACTTTTGAAAAAAATTTTTTTTTTTTCCTTTAGTAGAACTTTGTTTTCTGCTAAAAGAAAACTTCCCACCAAATTTCATCCAAATTGAAAGGGGTCGATTCCAACTATTGGTCGATTTGACATGGAATTACCTATATATATATATATATATATATATATATATATATATATATATATATCCTCCTCGGGCCCACTGTCCCCTGTAGGGGACACAAATCTCGTTTTACAACCTTGGCTATAGCTAATCAGCTATTTGAGCTGGGAGGTTGAATATTAGTTCTAGAATCTCTCAACAAATGCCCCTAGTCGTGACAAACTGTTTGTTCACCCACGTGTTTGGAATCTGGTTGTTTTTTTCAATCAAAATGGCGACACCTCCAGAGCGACGTTCTGAACGGGTTTCTTTTTGTAAGTATGTTTTTTTTTCACAAATCATTATAGTTTATTTTAGTTATTTTATTGCATTATTTACCTAAAATATAACGGAATGAAAGAATGTTTTGGTTGTTTTGATAACTGTTATCAGTTTTTAATAAAACAAGAAAACATTTTAATGTCCCCAGTGGGAGACACTGGGCTTTATGTTCATTTTTTTTTATTTGTTTACAATTTATATTGTGCAAAATATTTCAATTTGTTCTTACAAAATAGGATATAACTTATTTCATACTTTGGTTTGCAAATTAGTAACATATTTCATGATACATTAGATTATCAATTTTATCAAATCAAGTTTCTTTTTTGATGGAGAAATGAAATATTTTCAGATTCTGAAAGGATTGGTGAAATTGTCGATGAGGTGCTAGATGGTAATGTTAGTGATTGCGATCTATCTGACGACGATGATGGCGATGCAGACTATTTGCCTGAGATTTTTAGATTGAGGAAAGTGTGGATGAGGAAGGTGAGGCGGAGGTAGGCAATATTGATTTGGATACCCCAGGTACTTATTGGAATAAAACAGATGATTTCTTTCTTGCTTCGCCGGTTCCTGAGTATGAACCACCGCCAAATACTCCAATAAATTTATCTGTGGATGATTACGTAAGGAAGTACATCCCAGATGATTTTTTTGATTGTGAGCGAATATACTAACAGAAAATATTTGCTGGAAAAGGGCGGGCCTTTGAAAACAACACCACAAGAAATGAAAATGTTTTTTGCAATTACCATCAAGATGTCATACCTGGGATATCCTAGGATTAGGATGTACTGGCAGCGCCAATTGAAAACTGATGGAATTGCTGGGGTAATGCCTAGAGAAAGGTATAAAACAATCAGATCACATCTGAAATTAGTAGACGACGCTGAAGTCTCTGATGCAGATAAGGAAATTGTGGAAATTTTGGAAAGTCGAACCACTTTTCCAAATGATACGGACTGGATGTAGATTACATTTTCGACCTCGGATAATTTGTATTGATGAACAGATGGTACCATTCTGGGGACCAATGCCTGCACGGCAAATAATTCGAAATAAACCGAATCCGTGCAGGATAAAACTTTTTGTTTGTGCAGGGGCAAATGGTGTTCCACTTGATATATTTTTTGATCAGGGTAAGGGAGATCCTATTACCTCTGAAAAATATACTAACGCGTTGGACGTAGGTGGAAAAGCAGTTATGAAGTTACTAGAAACTGTTCCTCCTGGTTCTTCAGTTTTCATGGATAGGTTTTTTACTTCTCCACTACTATTAGATCTGATGTTTTCTGAACGTAACTGCCAAGGAACAAGTACAGTACAAAAATCTCGTGTACCTAAAGCTGCGGATAAATTGTTAACTGATGACAAACAGTTCAAGAAAGCAGGACGAGGGGTCATTGAACAGGTCGTGAGCAGTAACGGACAGGTTGCTATAATAAAATGGATGGACAACCAACCTGTTCGACTAATGTATAAGGAACATGGATGCAATCCTGTAGGTCAGTGTTCCCGGTGGAATAAAACAGAACGTCAAAGAATACAGGTACCTCGCCCATTTGCCGTAAAGGCCTATAATATAAACATGGGAGGTGTTGACTTTTTAGACAGAGTTGTGAGCTTTTATCGCATTTCGGCTAGGACCCGCAAATGGACTGTTAGAACAATAATGCATTTTTTTTGATTTTGCAATCTCTGCTGCGTGGATAGAATACCGCGCAGATCAAATTGCAATGGGACTCAAAAAAAAAGAAATAATGGATAGTCTGGATTTCAGAATTTGTTACGAAGACTATCTGAGATTCGGAAGAGTTCAACATGATTCAGTATCTGAGGAGGAGGAGGATCCTGAATACATCCCAGAAGACATGGTACGAGAGGCGCCTAAAAAAGAAGAAAAACAACAGCGCATCCGCCTGATGCTTTCAAGACCAAAGAATCAATGCATCTCCCGGAATTTCCCCAACCGGTTACTAAAAATAGATGTAGGTATCCGGGATGTTCCGCTAACAAAGTGCGTGTTCGATGCAGTTCTTGTAAAGTATGTCTTCAACCCGAAAAAAATTGTTTTGCAATGTACCACACATTTTAAAAATTGTTGTAACAACTAATATTATTTATTTTATTTTATTTATTTCTTATCTAATTTTGCATTAGATTTTAGGATTTTTTTAACACAAAGTAAACGTACTTGCAATGTACCATAAATTAAAAAAAAATTGTATAATAAGCTGTTCTTGCATTGGATTTTGGGATTTTTTTTAACACGAAATGAGTGGTAAAACAAAAAAAATAGGTTGTTTAGAGCCTGATGTCCCCTGTAGGGGACACTTAAAATTTGGCCCCACTGCCAAATTTCTTAGTAGAAGAATTTTTTAAATATTTTTTAGGAATCTTTTTTAATATACTTGGGCCGAAACTGAAAAAACGCGAAAAAAAAAATCATAAAATTTCCCTGGGCCTGAGGAGGATATATATATATATATATATATATATATATATATATATATATATATATATATATATATATATATAAATATATATATATATACATATATATATATATATATATATATATATATATATATATATATATATAGAAATGATGAAATAATAGATGAAATTTGGTGGGAAGTTTTCTTTTAGCAGAAAACAAAGTTCTACTAAAGGAAAAAAAAAATATTTTTTTCAAAAGTTATTCAAAATTCCACTAAATTTTTTCTAAATTGTTCAATTTTATTTTTTGAATATCTCAAAAACTATTCTAGCTACAAAAAAAGACCAGGGTTCGTTTTGAAGAGGATACTTGAGGCTATGAAAAAAAAAAATTAGAAAAAAAAAATTGAAATTGGCATTTTTCAATTTTTTTTTCATTTATAGAATTTTGAGTTTTTAAAAATCGTCAAACTTCACGATGATCATTAAATTTTTGGCTCATTTATTTTGGAGAATACCTGCAACTGGTCTTAAAAGATTCTGAAATTTTCAAAATTATGTTTTTTTTTTCAAAATTATAATTTTTTTAATTTTGGCAAATAATATAAATGTTTTATTTGTACCTTTATGTTAAGTTAAGCTAAGCAATCATATAATTTTGTAATTTTAAGCAGTAAAAATTGCAATGAATGAGAAAAGAAAATTAATATTTATGATTTAATTTATATATAAAGCAATTAAAGCGTAAACTTATACATATACATTTTATTACGTAAGTCTTTTTTTACAATCCTTTTTCTGATGTAAGTGCCTCAGTTCTTTTTCTTAATCTGAAAAAAGTAAGGGTTTTATTAATCTTTAAGTCAAAATTTAATATCAATACATTACTAATACACAATATTCCCGTCTTTTTACCTGGTTTTAATTGCTGGTTCTTCGACGAAATCGTAAATGTCCTTATTTTTTAATAGAAAATCTTTTCCTTCCTCTGATGATGATAAGGTTTCCATTTTTATTAGTTCATTCGAAATAGGAACGGCGGCATGACAACTACGTATTCCTTGTATTGGCACAGCATTTTTAAATCTGCTGTACAGTTTCTTTTGAGTGCATTGAATCTGCTCATCCGAGACGAAGTCGAAAATGATTCCTTGGACATTTTTTTTGGCCTATTTACAAAGCTCATTGGGTGTTTGAATTTGCTCTTCAGTTTTTAATTGAAGATTAGCTCGACTAGCCAATCGCTTTATTGTTCCGCCCAAACCATCGCTTGGGCCTTTTCCATGCGAAGTTGCAAAAAAATGCCATTCAGCTTTGATTTGAAAATCTTCTTCATGATATAGCAAGTTGACCAAATTATAGCGTTTTTTATATTGAGCTACTGCGCCATCCGAAAAATAGCATATTTTAGAAATGTTCGGAACTTTATTTTTTAGAAATTAAGTTAAAACTTCTTGGAAACTGTAAACTGCAGTTGTGTTGTGCGTCAAGCAATCTGAAATTATTACCAAACTTAAAGGTACTATTGTATCATCGCCATTCTCAGTAATAGATCTATAATAGCAAGCGAATGGATGGATTGTTGCTTGTTTATTATTCCAATAAACTCCTTGGACACTATTTTGAAGTAAAAACGAGTAATTTTCAGAAAAGTCAGCAACAACAAGTACTTGTCCAACTTCCAGGTTTTTTTTTGTAATTTGAAAATGTTTAGCCTGTTTTTGAGCAATGAAGTCATGCTGAAGTAATTTTCGAATCGATTCTACCAAGTGATCAACAAAGTCATCAGTTGTTTTTATAACCGTCTCCAAAGAACATCGATCCACTTGAGTCCATTGTTTATACATTACTTCATCTACAAAATTATCGATGAAAAGACTTTCGATTGTACTTCGCAATTTTGTCGAGCCGGGACAATTACTGCATGTTCCAAAGTAGCAGTCATTCGTTGGTTGTTGACAAATAACAATTTTTAAACAATCCCGATATGACGAAAATGGCTGACTTTCGTCTTTAAGTTTCAGTTTTTCGAGTTTTGCACCATTAAATGTAAGTTTGAAATTTTCATGAATGAGACAAACACATACCACATGAGTACCAGATGCACCAGCAAGAACACACTCAGGTGGCCTAAGACTTGCAAATTTTATATTTTTTTTATTTTTGCTTGAACGAATAATAAATTTCGTTCAAGTTACCTAATATTAGCCGTTTTTGTTTCTGTACTCGTTGCCCATTTTCATGAACAGATTTATACTCTTTTTTACCCGGTAATTCTCTGCTGACATCTTGATTTCTATAAAATTCTAGAATTTTGTCTTCAGTACTTTTTAATAGTGGATGACCTTTGTTTTTGACCGGAGTAAATAAAATACCGTCTTCTGTTACTTTTTGTTTTACCTTTTTTACCATGTAAGTTGATGCTCCAAAAACGTCAACAATTTTTTCTGCCGACCAACTTAAGGTAAGACAGCTAAAATTTTTATTTTTTCACTCCCTTTGCTGCTATTATCAAATTTTTCTTTCAACTGCATTACTATTTCTTTTCCGGTTAATTCTGGGTTATCATCATTTATCAAATCTTTATTTTGAATCGTAATAAAAGTATCTTCCATTACATTTTCAAAGCATAATTGCAATTTAGATTTTATGTCATGATATTTCCTTTGAACGTAAGTTTTTGATCGATCTATGTTTTTCTTTTTAATCGGAGATAGATTGAATGTTTTGGCGACAGTATTGAGGCGATCAAGATTAATTTCAGTGGGAGTAAAAGTTTCGCTGGTTGAGCTGCAGATGTCAGATGTTGAAGTTGTAGCGTTTGATAATTGCAAATTCTCAGATAAATTAGAAGACATTTTTTCCTGCAAGCTTTGAGTCAGTAGTGGGGTTTCCTCTTGGTCAGGTGTTTTATGTGGTTCAGATGGAGTAAAACTTAAATTTCCAGAGACACTTTCTGAGCCACTGTTCTCAGCAGTTATAGTTTGTTTAGATGTTTCTAATTTATTTTCATTATGTTTTTTCAATTCTTCATAGATTTTTTTCATACACGACATACACAGTTTACTTCCTGGTATAATAGAAGGTACACTAACCTTACACTGTTCAAACAATTCAAAAGTAACTGGTCTTAAAGATTTACGTACTTTAACACCATGAATTTTGAGCTCTCAGTATGCGTCTAACGGTTGACCCGCACGGACGCATATATCTCTTGAGAATAGCGAATGTTAGTTCGCCGAAACGTCGAGAATCCGGTTCTTTACAGAGCCAACCCTCAGCATCAACGCGGAATCCCCGAGAAAACAATACAACACAGGTATCTATCCGCGAAAACCTCAAATACAACATATATATATATATATATATATATATATATATATATATATATATATATATATATATATATATATATTGGTATATGAGAGTTTTTGAGATCGCCGATTATGAAACACATATCCAGTCAAGGAATTACAAAGCTTGAATTCAATCAAGATATTTGAGTTATAGGAGATAAACTGCTGAGTAAATGTTTATATTTAGACACTTGAATTACAAAAAGCGCGAACGTGGTGGAAAAGTAAAAAGTTTGAATTAATAGCACATGAGAGATTAGGCAAATATTTAGGCTGTAGGGCCACATTGCACATGAAAATTAAATTGGGGAGCGCATTAAAAAAAATTCTGTTTCAATAGTTATTTTAATGAACAGTGTCTATGAAATTGTGGCAAGTATATTAGAAGGAGGCCATGAAGAAGTAAAAACTACTTTGAACAACATGAAATCTAATAAAGCAACTGGAGATGAGAATATCACGGTGGAAATTGAAATGAGGTTTTAATAAGGTGAAAATCGTGATATTCGCATTTCATGCAAGGCTTGGAGTAAAGCAAGCTAAGAATAGATAAGAGAACTTTATGACCTTGTCTGGTTTATTCATAATCTAATGTATGTGACTTTTAACAAATCCAAATGAAAGCTGCGTTTTTTGTTTGCTAATAATTTGATTTGACGTTGTTTGCTAATAATTTGATTTGGCGTTGAACAGTCAAATGAAACGAAATCAGTTTATTTAGTTATTGCAAAATTTATTTCGCTGAAAAACTTTTCGTTTTTTTCAAGAAAATATATTCAAATTGGTTTAAATTTTCACAATTTCGCTTGGATTTGGTTGATCACTGGAGTTTGGGTTCTGTCTCGAGTGGCGAATTTCTTGAGGAAGTTTGGTATGATGTCCTTGTAAATCTCGGGATGGGTGAGGTGTCCGTGATGCGCTTCCAGAACTTCGTGGAATTCGAAACGCGGACTGGATTTCTTCAAAGTCTCCAGAATCTCCGGAACGCGATCACTCTCCGTGAAAAACGGGCTGTTCTCAGCCTTGCTAATAAACAAGGGAAAACTGACTCTTTTAGCGGCCTCTAAAGATTCCTCCATTGTCCAAACACCCAAATATCTGACTTTTATCCGAAGATCCATGCTGATGTAATACTTCCCCGGATGGATTTTCGACGCCTTCGCGGTCCTCTCCAAAATATGCTTTATTTTCTCCGGCTCGATAGCACTACGCCAACCCACTCTAAACCTCGCACTCAATTCTTCCATTGTGTAACTCGGCGGTTCAACGTCGCTACTTTTATGCCCTTCATATTTCAAGAACTCTTCCACGACCTCCAAGTACCTTTCAAAAGTCTTCGTGAACGACAACTCCTGGAATCCCTCGATGCAAACCATGAAATCGACCGCCGACGGGAAAAGGAAACCGTACACGTACGACGTAAGGCCTCCCTTCGAGTGCCCCATCAATGATACCTTGTCCCACTTGAAAAATTCTTTAATTCTCTGAACCGCGATGACGTCGATCAAAGAGTGGTAGAACATACCTGGCGGTAGAGTCGAGGAAAGTCCATGGCCGATGGAATCAATTGCCAGGTAGCTCAGGTTTCGCGGTAGCAAGGGAATCAGCAGATCGAAGGACCCACAGTTATCCTAAAATCGAGTTTCAAATTTTGAAAAAACGGCTTTGATTGTTTAGTTTAGAAGACACAACACCCTTGATCAAGGTAAATTTAATATCAATTACGCTCATTTGCTTACTAGCCATCCGTGTAAGGTTAAAATGGGTCTTTGATCCGTGGGGCCCCACCATTTGCCGGCGATGTGGCCCCAAGGCACCGGAATCCTTACTTCTATGCAACTGAGTTCGATTGGAACGGAACGCTCGACGGGGGTTCGCGCTGCGAAGGACATTGTGAACTGTAGTCGATAGAAAGTTGAAATGTGTTATAATATGTTTTGTGTCAAAGGTTAAAAGCGATAGGTTTTATTCATAAATAGCATCTTGCGTTTTGCGTAAATTATAAATAAATTATTAATAAAATGCGTATTATAATTCCCTCCATTCACCCGGACTATACATTATTTATAGCCCGGATGAATAGACGGGATTAACCCCGTGGTCTGGATTTCAGAATAATTAGGCAAAAATAGAACAAAGTTTTATATTTAAACGTGAATTAGTATATAAGGTATTCATTTTACGTTCTTTAAAAGTGCATGAGATTTCTCTCTGTTTGCCGACTCTGTGGAGAACTTCCCCGTTGGTGATGTGATCGGTCCACGATATTCGTAAAATGCGACGGTAAACCCACATTTCGAGGGCCGCCAGTTTCTTCATCATTCGATCTGTTGTTGTCCATGCTTCTACCCCATATAAAAGAATTGAGAATATGTAGGTAGCACTTAGCTAATTTGATTTTTGTCTTTAAAGATATACCTTTGCTAGTTAATTATTACTCCAGACTCCAAAGAGCAATGGAGAGAGCAATGCTGGGTCTGTCTCTGAGAGACAACGTTCTCAACACAACTGTGAGGGGAAAAAGTGGAGTAACCGACGCCATCGAGAGAATTGCCAACCTTAAATGGAATTGGGCGGGACACCTGGCGAGAGTTAGTAATAATGGACGGACGAAGAGGGTGGCGGAGTGGAGACCGCGTAACGATGCAGTCCGAAATAGAGGAAGACCGCCCACTCGATGGTCAGACGATCTTAAGCGTATCCATCCCAATTGGATGAGAGCAGCAAAGGACAGAGGGGGTTGGAAGTTGTTACGGGAGGCTTATGTCCAGCAGTGGACAAGAATAGCTGGATGGTGATGGTGATGAAATATTGACTTGTTATACTCTGTTCTCGCTTTTTCAATTCTTGATCTTATTTCTAATGATCTATAACTAATGATCTAAGATAGCAATGTTTCTCGACCTTCTCTACTGGCTCGGTGTTAAGTATCAGCTGTTCTGCTTTTTGTTGTCGTTTATTGATAACCATCCATTTGGTTTTTGAAACATTGAACTTCAAACCGTACTGTTCGCTGATGGCTTGGATCTTTCTCAGTAGGTACTGAAGTTCTTCGATACTGCTGGCAAGTATTGCAGTATGGTCAGCATAACGAATGTTCTTCATGGGTTCACCATTTAGTTTTATGCCCGCATCAGCGTCGTGTAATGCTTCCCTGAAGATTTCCTCTATATATTTGTTGAAAAGGAGGGGAGATAGTATACATCTCTGGCGTACTTTCTTTATTTTGACTTTTTCAGTAGAGGAGTTACCTAATTTCACACCGGCAGTTTGTCCCAGTACAGGTTGTCTATCCTACTGCCGAGACCTACCTTTCTTAGTATGGATATGAGAAATTCGTGTTGACACTATCGAAGGCCTTTGGAAAGTCAATGAAGCAGATGTAGACTTTATTTGTGTCTCTGCAGCGTTGGATTGAAACTTGCAAGGCAAATTTGGCGTCTCTCGTACCAAGTGCATTACGTTCATACAGTTCTGTATCACATCTTAGTTAAGTGATTAATTAAGTTTATTAGTCAATGTTGGTCGCCGGTTTTGGATTTGGTTTCTTTGGTATGGCGATAAATGTCGAGTGCATCCAATCATCAGGTATTACGCCTGAGCCGTAGATTTTTATATTATGATTTGAATATTATTATTGCGAAATGTAATAGTATATTACGTGACAAGAGTTGTAAGAAGCATATTACACAGAAGCATATTACGTACGAGCGGAACAGTTACACATGATCCGCGTAGCGGGGAAGGCGTAATTCCGCGAGTACGTAATTGCCTTACAACTCGAGTTATGTACTATACTTTATCTACGACCACACTAATTTGTTTCTGTTTAATAAGAAAAATATGTTTGATGTAACACCTTCGACCTTATTTAACTTGATAGAAATTAAAGAAATACATTCATAATGGATACTTACCTTTTTATTTAGTACTTATTTGTAGTTTTCGTTAGATTTAAACGTGAAAAAACGAAATGAATGAAAGCTTCTATGTGAATGATGTGACGTTTAATGATTGTTTGGAAATCACGGAGTACTATATTGAAAAATAGTATCAACGTGCAGCTCTCAACCAATCAACGAATCGTAAACCGAACGTTCATGGGTGATTTTGAATTATTACATAACATTTATCGCGGATTGTTACATATGGGTGTGGTATGATGTATTTACATAGTCCACGAACCGTATAATAATGGGCATTTACAATAGTGATCGTAGATAAAACAGTTTATATGTCCGATTGATTTCTATTTAAAAAAAAAATCGGAGTTGTGAAAAAAAAATGCATGGATACTAAAATAATAATGTAATGTCACAGAAAGTGAGCGAAATATAGGTTGGGTTAGAGCAAATATAGGTTTCTAGAGATACAACGCCATTATGAAGAAATATGAGGAGAGGTTTGGAGATGCTACATATGTTATCCACCAACATAGTTATTTATGTATGTTGTATTTCAATGTTTCAAATATCAAGAACTCTATATATCTAAAGAAAAACAATATTCAACTTATAATTAAAATTTATAAATTTCAGGTCTAAATTTCACAATTTCGCTTGGATTTGGTTGATCAGAGGAGTTTGGGTTCTGTCTCGGGTGGCGAATTTTTTGAGGAAGTTTGGTATGATGTCCTTGTAAATCTCGGGATGGGTGAGGTGTCCGTGATGCCCTTCCGGAACCTCGTGGAATTCAAAACCTGGGCTGGATTTATTCAAAATCTCCAAAATCTCCGAAAGACGATCAGTTAGTAGGAAACCCGGGCTTTGCTCAGCCTTACTAATAAAAATGGGAAAACTGACCCTCCTTGCGGCCTCGAGCAATTCCTCCGCTGTCCAAATACTAATATATTTGACTTTGACGCGAAGATCCATGCTGATGTAGTACTTCCCCGGATGAATTTTCGATTCCTTCACGGTCCTTTCCAAAATATGCTTCATTTTATCCGGCTCGACAACACTACGCCAACCCGCACTAAACTTCCTGCTCAATTCTTCCGTTGTGTAACTCGGCGGTTCGATATCGCTGCTGTTAAGCCTGTCGTACTTCAAGGAATCTTCAACGCCATCCACGTATATTTGGAAAGTCTTCATGAATTTCAACGGCATGAATCCTTCGATGCAAACCATGAAATCCACCGCCGATGGGAAGATGACACCGTACATGTACGCCGTGTGCCCTCCCCGCGAGTGACCCAACAGCGACACCTTGTCCCACTTGAAAAACTCTTTAATTCTTTGGATCGTGATAACGTCGATTAAAGAGTGGTAGGACATGCCTGGCGGTAATTTCGAGGAAAGTCGATGGCCGATGGCATCGATTGCCAAGTAGCTTAGATTTCGCGGCAGCAAAGGGGAATCAGCAGATTGAACGACCCACAGTTATCCTGAAATCAGGTTTGGAATAATTGAAATCTTAGATAAAACTAGCTTTAGTAACTGCTGTGGAGGGGCGCGTTTACATTACTTGTGGCCCTAGGCGCAAGGTGACTATGTGGCCCTAGTCTAGGGAGTCCCAATTCTTAATATGCGAGATTATAGTAAAACCACATTATAAAATAACAATTAGGTACGTAAGAGTATTTTACGATACGTGTATCGAACAAAGTTTTACCTACAATATAAATTCATAATTTACTTTTTTTGTAAAAAAATTATAATAATTTGATAATGTCAAGCATGACTTTTAATAAATTAATCAATGAAACGTAAACATTTCAATCGCGAATTGTTATGACATTTTTTCTATTTTGCATCTATAATGGACTCATAACAGCAATCATATGCGGGCGGTTATGGCTCGCCGAGTGCTGTAATGAGTTAATTTTTGGCACGGAAATTCAGAGCTGTCAGTGTCAAATTTTCGATTTTTTAAGGTTATTTGAAGTGTGGTTTTTTCAAATCGCGTATACACAAATTTAATTAATTAATGGTAATAAAAAATATAACACATTTAATTTAAATTCTGTCCATAAATGGTACTATCATTAAAAACGTTTATAGTCACATTGAATGTTTCTTGTCCATTAGAAAACTTCTCGCTACACTCGTCTAAAATTGGACGACGTGGTGGAAGGGACATGAACTACATTCTTTGGGTTTGAATCCTCTGTAAGATTCTGTGTGTGTCCTTTAGTAAAAACATGCGATTAGTTTTCAATAACAATACAATAAAAAATAACAACAATGGAATACTTCTTTAGTTTTTTTCCGAATATTTTTTTCACTATTAATCACCGAAATCACAAAGTTGCCAATTCACATTCAAGTTAAACCATTAATAACAAAGTGCCAATTTATTCACCACACTTTGTCAAATTTTGCCGCTTATTGTCGTCAACTACCAAAAGTTGGTTTGACCTTGCTTAGTTGGCAATTTGTGGCCCCCTAAAATCGGAGGCCCTAGGCGCGCGCCTATGCCTAAAAGCGCCGCTGCTGCTGTGGTTGAATAAGTTATAAGGACGCAACACCGCTAAATTTAATATCAATTAAACTGATTTTCTTACTTGCCATCCGTGTAAGGTTAAAATGGGTCTTTGATTCGTGGGGCCCCACCATTTGCCGGCGATGTGGCCCCAAGGCACCGGAATTCTTATTTCTACGCAACTAAGCTTAATTGGAACGGAACACTCGACGGGGGTTTGCGCTGCGGTGGACATTCTGCTCTGGAGTCGATGCAAATGTATCCTAACTGGATTTGTGTTAAAGGTCAAAAGCGATTATTTTTTTATAATCTGCGTCAGTCCGAATGAAGCGTCGCGCAGATTGGTCTGGATGTAATTAACGTAATTAAAATAATTAACCAAAAATAGAAAAGAATATACAATATTAGACATATATACAATATTATACAAGTATACAATATTATACAATATTACATATTAGGCAGAGGCCGCATTACGTTTTTTTTCCCAGCGAGCGGTTAGCCGCTATAACTGCGAAACCGCTGCACACTACGCTATTAAAATCAGTCGCGGGAAAACACCGCAAGTGAGGCCGCTTGTATTAGCTTGCTCGGCTCACAAAATCACACGATTAAAAACCGCGGCGTTTATTCTGACCTCTAGGGTGTCCAAATCTTCACAAACTAATTTGATATTTGTAATCTCTCCAAATAACCTCTCGTTCTCCTCCAGCATGTTACAATTAGCAATTTGCGAATTCCTTTGCTTCAACTCGTTCACCTCGTCTTCAGATTGTTTCAACCTTCCCAAAATCTCGACATTTGAAGTGACTATTCCATTATATATTCTTGACCTTCTCCTGCAGGCTCTGTCCCTTCTGTTGGATTTCTTGCAGAGTCTTCCGGACGCCAAAGAACTCATCGCTCACTTTTTGCATATCGTCTTTGTTAACCAACACTTCTCCCTTAGATTAGATTTAGATTAGATTAGATTCCCGACTTCCTCTAAGGGTTTGGCGCACGTCAACCTTAAGGCTTATTGTGCTGTCGGTTGATATCAAACTTGCAGTCCGACGTCTGTCACTGACTAGTTTCCTTAGTTTTCCTACAAGTTTGGGTTCCCATGTGGTTTGTTGGTTCCAGTCGAGCTGGTGTCGCATTCGTTCTAGGGCAGGGCATTCGAAGAGTACGTGGTTTGCTGTTTCATCTTCCTCTCCGCAGAGTCTACATAAAGGTTCGTCTCGGTAGATTTTTACTTTATGCATGAATTCTCTAAATCCGCCAGTGCCTGTTAGTAAACTAACTATCTGCTTCGTGTGAGCTTTGTTTAGTTTTAACAGGTCCTTTGCTATATTGGGATTAGGTGAGTCTATTAGCTTCCTGCAATGGATTGCTTTATCATAGGAGTTCCATCTGAGTTTGTGTTTATTTTTCATCCAATCATTGATGGATGCTCTGGCGCAGGCTTTTTCTATACCTATGCTCGGTTCGGGACCAACTAGTTTCTTGCGGGCACCTTGTTTTGCTAGGTCGTCTGCATGTTCGTTTCCCTCTATACCACTATGCCCGCGAAACCAGATGATTTTTACTGTGTTCTGTTGGCCTAGTGTATGTAGTATTTCTTTGCATTCTTTTATGATTCTTGATTTTGTACTGCAGGCCTCTAGTGCTTTTAGCGCTGCTTGACTATCAGATATAAAATAAATGTTTCTGTTCCGATATTTTTGTCTGTGGCATTCAGTAGCACCCAATAGTAATGCGTGTACTTCTGCTTGGAATATCGTGCAGTGTTCGCCTAGGCTGGCTGATTCCCTAATTTTGGGATTTTTGCTGTACAGGCCCGATCCGGCCCTTCCTTCAAACATTGAACCATCCGTGTAAAAGATTATGTTCTTGTTCGTAGGGGTGGGAAGCTGGTCCGGTTTCCAGCTTGGATCTATGTGTACGGTGAATGATTTTTCGAAATGGAATGACTTGTTGGTACTGTCGGTTCTCATTTCCATCAACGGTATTCTGACTGCCGTCATGATTTTCGTATGCCCGATCCTACTTGCTGCGATCCATTGACCCGCGCATTGTAGTCGGTATGCCGCCATTCTTGCTTCTCCTTTTAGAAAGATGTCTAATGGCGGTGTATCTAGTATCACGTCTAATGCTAATCCAGAGGTAGTTCTAAAGGCTCCTGTGGTGCATAGATTCGCTAGATGTTGTATCCTGCTTAATTTTGCAACAGCAGTTGATTGTTGTAGTTTAGGCCACCAGGTTACTATGCTGTAGGTTAGTATTGGTCGAACTATAGTTTTGTATAGCCAGTGAGTCAGTTCCGGTTTGAGACCCCATGTGCTACCTATGGCTCGTTTTCTTATCATCAGCGTTTGTTTGCATCTGGAGATTGTCTTGTTCATGTGGGGATTCCATGTTAGTTTGGAATCTAGTGTAAGTCCTAGGTATTTGACTTCGTTGCTCCATTGAACAGGTTTCCCAAATATTGAGATATTGGTTTGGTTTGTGATTTTCTTCCTATTTGTGAAAGGGATCAGGGTGGCTTTCGCAGGGTTGATTCTTAGGTCTCCTGTCGAACACCAGGTCTCTGTAATATTCAAGGCTGCCTTCATGATTTCTTCAACCGTTCTTTGGTGTTTACCTTGAATCAGTATGACGATATCATCGGCATATCCTTGAGTGAAGAACCCTCTTTTGTTAAGGGTGATTAGTAGCTCGTCGACTGTTAGGCACCACAAAAGTGGTGACAGTACGCCGCCTTGGGGGCAACCTCTTGTTGTTGACATGGTTATCTCTTCTTCCAGTAGTTTAACTTTTACAGTTCTGCTGTTAAGCATCGACATGGTCCATCTGGTCGTAGTGTTATCTACGTGGTGATTGACCATTGCGTTTTCTATTGAGATGTAAGATGTGTTATCGAAGGCTCCTTCTATATCTAAGAAAGCACCTAGGGCAACTTCTTTGTTCTCCAAAGTTTTCTCAATTTTACTTACTAACTGGTGTAACGCTGTTTCGCATGACTTTCCTGTTTGGTAAGCGTGTTGGTATGTATGAAGCGGAGATCTAATCAGCGCCTCTTCTCTCCAATGTCTGTCTATCAGTCTTTCTAAGGTTTTTAGAAAGAATGATGTCAGGCTGATTGGTCTATAGGATTTAGCTTCGGCATAGCTAGATTTGCCTGGTTTTGGGATAAATACTACTCTTGTCTCTCTCCAGGTTAATGGAACATGTCCTAGTGCTAGACTTGCTCTAAATAGGTCCTTAAGAGGGTGGAGATATTCATGCCTTTCTGAAGCATTATTGGATATATGCTATCTGTTCCAGGAGATTTGTAGGGGCTGAAGAGTTTGATTGCCCATTTAATTCTCTCTGTTGTGATAATTCTTTTTGCCACATTCCAGTCATCTCTGGTTGCTCTCTCCCTTAAGTTCCTTGATGTTTTCCAGTCTTAACCTCAACTTCTGCATAGCACCATTTTCAACAGATTTTATTTATGAAAGAAATACATTTTTCACAAAAGAAAAAAGAGAATCATTTTGTGTTTTAAAAGCGTTTTTGATCCCAAAATAGAACTTTATGATACAAGTGTGTGAAGAAGCCTTTCATACACGTGTGTCATACATTATTTTATCTACGAAGCATGTTTAAATACTGTTAAATCTATAAAGAAATTCTTAATTCTTACCGATAATATTGAAAAATTATTGACCTATAGAAAATTGTTTCTGTTACAACTGACGATGCATCTAATATGGTAGGGAAAAACATTAGTTTTGTTCAATATCTTAAGCAAAATATTCCTCATCATATAATTGGATATCAGTGTATAATACAGCAGGAAGTTTTATGGACTTATTCATTGATATACATTTTTTGACTTCGAACCTTATTTTTTGCTCTTCACTTCCAAAGTAGAAGTTGTAAAACAGAAGGAAACTGGAATTTTGTAAAAGCCTATAAAAGTGAGAACAAAAAAAATAGTCTTTGACCTGACATCTCTTTTCCAAGTGATGTACAAAAAATTTCCTTGCTGTACAAAAAATAGTACAAAAAATAAAATGAACAAAATTTGACCCACTACTCAAAAAGGTTCGTTCAAAACGCCATCCCTGCCTTAGTGGTTTAATATCTTCTACTCTGCTTTCCCAACGTATAGCACTAACGCATTTTACAGCAGGGACTAAGAACGGAACGAAAACGAAATTAACTGAAATATTTGAAAGAACGGTAACGGAAACGAAATTTCAATTTTACCTTCACGATTGAAAACGATATAAATAATTTCGGTTACCGGTTTAAAGCGGTTCTATTTTTAAATCGTTTACCTAAATATAAATTAAAAATCAAAAATTTTGAAATCTACCACATTTTAGCATGTTTCAGCATCCGCTGTAACGTCACTGTATAATCTGAAGTTCGATTTATGAATAACCATAACGTTCGGAATTTTTTTTTTCCTTTCCGTTGATACCACATTGATATCGTCTGAACGGTAATTTTTGTGGAATAAGATAAAATCTGTGATTTCCCATAAGGATAAATGGTAAAGGCAATTTTTTTTTAATTATTAATATTTTTTTTTTAATTAATTTAATTTTAATTAATATTTTCTGGTTCTCTGCAGCTCTTTATTATCTTATTATAATGTACGAAGTTTCATTAAATTCTGATACAGACAGTACTACCTTAATGTAAGGGAGTTTTATTTCCAAACGGTCGCTGAATATGGTCCAATGGATTTGTTACACAATTTAGTGACATTCTGTTGTATCGGTCGATCTGTATTTTTTTTTCTGTTTGTGTTCTTAAGATACTGTCTAAATTTCGTAAATTGGTTATTATACATAGAATGGTAAACTTACGAATTAATAATATAACTTAAACTTTTTTAAGCCGCCTTAGAATGGGAAGATATCAACATAATCCATTCCAAAAAAAATTGTATACGGCTCAGTAACATATTAATCAAATTGCAAGGTTGAAGCTGCGATAAAGGGAAATCATGCAGGGACAACATATCTGCAGGTCCATCACGTGCACCCTCGTCCAATTCATCACCACCAGCTAAAAAGAGGCACCTACATATTGAAACCACTTTAGATGATATATTATGATGATTATAAAACGAAATACCAATTTTTCAGTCAACATTACTACTGATTTGTCGAAGGAAGCGTGTTAACTAGTAACAGTTAACGGGGGCCAATCAGTATATTAATGATTCGGGTTTTCGAAAAATTTTGGATCCGATAATAAATGTGTTAGACGATACAATTTTAAATATTTTAAAAACGCTAAAAAATAAAGAAAGAATTGATGGGGAATTTATTATCTTTAAAGTAGAAAAATAAATATATTTATCTCTAAAAGTTGATGTCGCAAGTAGTTTTGATAGAAGTATATTAGGAATCAACGTTCAATTTGTTGGAAATTATAACTGTTTAGTTTTAAGGACTTTGGAGATGAGGGAATTGAAGGAAAGGCATGCTTCCTCATACCTTTCAAAAATAATATTAGCGGTCTTAGAAGAATATGATGTTGATTTGAAGCAAGTCTTTAGTATAATAACATACAATGGGGCAAATATGCTCAAAGCGGTAGGTTGTTAGGGGAGCAACAAAGCAATATTAGTGGCGACGCAGAATATGATAAAAAATGAAGATGTGATAGTATTCTATGTAGTAAAATTTGAAAACGAAAATGAAACTTACCGTTTTCGTTCTGATCACAAACGAAATATTTTTCGTTTTTAGTCCCTTGTTGAACACGCTTTGTTGAAACTCCAGTTTTCCTACCCAGCATTACACTAGCCCCATCAGAGCAAAATGCAATAAGATTTTCTTTCAAATATTTGTCAGAAATACCGTGCTTATTTAAAATTTTAAGCAAAACAGTTAGTATATATGCAGCAGTTGCATTTTCTAGTTTAATTAGATCAACAAATATCAAGCAAGGTTCAGAAGGTTCAATACGTAAATACAAAACTTGTTTTTGCCAATGTCGCTGATTCGTCAATTATGATGCAAATTTTGGCATTTTTTGTTATTATTTTTCCAAATATTTCTTTTCTTACTTCTAATGCTACGTGAACATTGTTTTTAAGATCATTTATTAATATTTAGATTAAGTGAATAGCCATATGTTTAAGTGAATAGCCCTAAAAATTCACTTAATCTAAATAGAAAGAAATAATCTTATTTATCTGGTTTTCGTTTAGTAACACGAAAGTGTACTGGGGCTAGTAATAACATTCAAATGTCTGTTGTATAATTCAATATCCTGCTTGGTATTACCAAGGGAAGTAGTTGTTTCATAATGGGATTTGTTTGGTAGTCTTAATAAGACTTAATATTATAGAGCTACGAACAGGTTTTGAATATATTTATAGGGCTGCGTATTCAGGCTGCATTTCATCTTCAAATTCTACTATGTTTATTATTAGTTTATGTGAAGGTATAAACACAAAATAGAAATTTTTCAATAAAAACGATAACAAAGCTTGGTTTATGTTTTTATTATACCTTGGTTTGGTGGAAACTGTGAAAATCTAATTTTCAAAAAACCAACAGTACGCTCGCAAATTTATAAAAAAATTAACAATGGGCACGCCAATTTATACAAAATTTAACAATTGGCTCGCGCGAGCCCCAGCCCGCTCCAGCGCACCACTGGACTTAGGTCTTAAAAGGCTTTTAAAGTTCAGTTAAAATAAGAACTCACGCCTACCGACCATCAACAACGTCGTGTCTTTGCTGATTGGGTTCTTGAAATGCATCAAACAGATCCGAAATTTCATCGAAAAAACATCTTGAATGATGAAGGCCCATTTTCACCTCGTCGGCTACGTTAACAAGCAAAATTGTCGCATTTGAGACTCGGAAAACCCAAGATTAATTGTTGAAAAGCCTCTCCATCTTCAACGTGTAACTGTTTGGTGCGGTTTTTGATCTGGGGTCATTGGACCTTATCCTGTACCTTGGCGCTATCGAACGATGATTAATGATTTTGTATGGCTGGAATTGGAAGATATTGATGTGGACGACGTTTATTTTCAACAAGACGGCGCTACGTGCCACACAAGTAACGATACCATCGCTCTTTTGCGTGAAAAGTTTCATTACCGTGTGATTTCTCGAAGAGGCGATCACAATTGGCCACCGAGATCTTGTGATTTAATACCTCTAGACTTTTTTCTTTAGGGGCTACGTGAAAGATAAGGTCCATGCCATTGGCCCACAATCTATTCAAGACCTCAAAGATGGAATTCGTGAAGTTATCGAGAACATATTCTAATTGGTGATGAAATTTCATGAAAAGAATATGGTCAATGCAAGCGTAGTCGTGGCGACCATTTGGCTAATATTGTTTTCCATTATTAATGGATTCCTCTTTACTATGAAATAAACATCCGATGATTTCTCTTAAATGTCGTTGTTTTCTTTTACATATCAAAATGAAACCCCTTATTGGAAGACCCTATATAATTATGTTACTTATAGTGGAGCGAAATCGGCCATAAAATGTGTGGGTTTTTTTCGACGTAAAACCAGATGAGACCCCTCGTACACAACATTTATAACAGAACATTCTATATCCGAAATTTTCTAAATAAAAAAGTTCTGCGCCTCAGAAAAATGTCGTAAATAGAATTTTTTACTTTATAAAAATCCCATCCCAAAAATCCCATCTGGTTCTACGATCATTCTTTTTTGCGAACAACATATAAATAGTGGAGCGATATAGACAAGAAAAGTCGCTCCTTTCTTGTCTATATCGCTCCACTATTTATATATTTTTGGCAGATGTCCAGAGTATCTAGTCAATTCTAAAGCCCCGCAGGTAACGATTGCCCGGTGCGGTAGTAAGGAAAGGGGTAGAAGATATTGACTGGCTGCAACAGATAGGACTTGTCAAACATGTGGAAAAGGGGAGGAGCTGTGGAAACATTGGGTGTTAAGTTGTAAGAAATGTGAATGAGCGAAGAGGAAAAGTCGGTGGCGAAAAACTGGAAGAAGGTTATGGATGAGAGTGGCTCGGGTTTTGTGTACATGGAAAAAATATTGTATTAAATGCAAAGGACAGGCTTTTTTGATAAATTCAGTCATTCTCAATCCAATACTTTCTTGTTTATAACATCTTCCTTGTTTATTATCACACATTGTCTATCACATATAATTGTTAGCAGAATGCGGGGTTCAAGGGTAGTGCATGCTCACCGCACGATAACCGCACAGGAAGAGATTGACGCATAGCCTCTCCTACCCAATTCCAACTGACACCTCTACGTGGTGAAGTCTGGTAACCTGAGTAACCTCGCCGGAGGTGCGGTAACCAATCCGTATGGAAGGCGAGGTCAGGGCGAACATGAGCGGAAGTGGCCCTCGGATAAGGGGGTTTAGCCTGGAGCCAACAACCCCATCTTAGAGAAAAAAACGTTAAAAAAACTCTAAGAACAAAGACCGGACTGAATCTACGACGATGAATTGGCGAGAAAACGGACAAAGATCTGACCCTACATACATGGAATGTGCGATCACTATACAGGCCCGGAGCACTGCACAATCTACTACAAATACTGAACAAATATAAAACGGATATCATGGCAATACAGGAAATGAGATGAACCGGCAATAAGATCATCGAGAAACGGAAATACACAATATACTAGATGTGACCCAAGCTAACATACCTTTGGAACAGGATTCATCGTAAACAAGAGAGTAAAACATCTGATAATCGACTTTAAAGCAATATCTCCACAAATGTGTACTATCAGAATGAAAGGAAAATTTTTCAACTACAGCTTTTGCAACTAACAGGCGACCAAAATGCAAAAGTAGGACAGGAAGACCTGTATGCCCGACGATAGGCAAACATAGTAAACATAATGAGTCAAACAACAAGGGAATAAGATTAATACACAGTTTCGAGCATAAAGATATACATAAAGGCACATGGACATCCCCAGATAAAAAAAAAACCGTCAAACAGATAGACCATCTGATAATAGACGCTAGACATTTTTCCGACATAATAGATGTGAGGAATATTCGAGGGGCTAATATCGACTCCGACCACTTTATGATAGAGACACGAATACGAGCTAGGATATCTAATGCAAGAAAGAAAGAAACAAATAACAAAAAAGGGCGGTATAACATAGCCATTGACATAACATAACAGGCACAAGTGACTGAGATGCCAAAAACGATCAACGAAAGCTAGATAGATTATAAAAAAATCAGCAATCGAGGTCATAGCAAAGCAAGAGAGCCATAGACGCAGGCCAAATGATAAGTGGTTTGATGCGGAATGCGAAGAGGCAACTAGAAACAAAATTCAAGCATATCTAAAGCTACAACAGACACATCACACAAGGGGAGCTGAAACTACCTATAAAGAACTGAGAAAGAAAGAGAAGAAAATCCACAAACGAAAAAAGAAGGAATTCTTAAAGCAGCAACTGCAAGAGATGGAGGATCTAAATTCACAGGCCGAAACTATAAAATTTTACAGAAAACTGAATAACAGTAGAAAAGAGTTCAAACCAAATACCACTATATGCAGAGACAGACAAGAAAACATTATCTGTGAAACATATGAGATACAAAACCGGTGGGCGGATAATTTCATCGATCATCGATCAAGTCATCGATCGGGAAGACATCGATCAAGTCAGGATGAACCCAAATCTAGATGACAGAGAACGAAACGAAATACCAACTACCATAGATATAGAGAAAGCCATTCAAAGGTTGAAGATCAACAAAGCACTAGGCAACGATGGTGTAGCAGCGGAGCTGATCAAGGAAGGAGGTAAAGAACTAGCCACACACATCCAAGAACTTATAGCGGAGATTTGGCAACAAAAAACTATACCAGAGGAGTGGAACACGGGCATAATCATTCCTAAACATAAAAAGGTGACCAACTAGACTGCAACAATAACAGAGGCATAACTCTCCTCAATACTGCCTACAAAGTACTAGCCAATATCTTATTCGACCGCATCCGAGCTTATGCAGAGAAGGAGATCGGCAACTACCAGTGCGGCTTCTGTCAAAATAGGTCCACAATAGACCTACTAAATAGGTCCACAATGGAGCAGATATTTACACTACGGCAGATTCTAGAGAAGACTCGGGAATATAACGTTGACACGCACCATCTATTTGTTGATTTCAGAAACGCGTATCACACTGTCAATCGAAAAGCATTATTCGAAGCAATGATTGAACTAGGCATACCACAACATCCGGTACTTCTTACGAAGGTAACTCTTTCAAAAGTGGAAAGCAGATTTACGATCCAAAATAGTGTATCAAGATCTTTTACTACACACACCGGATTACGACAAGGAGACGCCCTATCGTGCATCTTATTTAACATCGCCCTTGAAAAAGTAATCAGGGAGTCTGGAGAAAACAAAATAGGCACGTTAATCAACAAGTCAGAACAGCTACTAGCATACGAGGACGATAGAGATATAATAACTCACTCGAAAAATAAGATGATCCAAGCATTCTCGGCCATTGAAACAGCAGGAAAAAGAATGGGTCTAGTAATAAACACAGATAATACAAAATACATGTTTGTTTCTACGCGGGATGCACAAATACAAACCGTAACTATCGAGACACGTAACATCGAAGGCGTATTGGAATTCTTATACCTGGGCTCCCAAATTGCGAACACTAACAGCTGCAACAAAGAGATAAAAAGAAGATTATACCTTGCAAATAAAACATATTATGGAGTAATGCGACATCTAAAATCCCAGACTATATTCACAAACACCAAATGTCAAATCTATAGGAGCCTAATAAGACCTATACTGATATACGCAGCCGAAACCTGGACCCTAACTAAAGAGGAAGAAAGATTTTGGGGATAAAGGCGTCATTGTGCCATCCATCGAACAACTCATTCAGAAAGAGTAGGGAAATATGATTTCTTCTGGAACTTCCACTTCCGGTCCCCACCCCCACCTTACTTCTGCACCCCCATCACCACCACCATATATGGATACGAAAAAGCTGGTCTATATATGAACATGAGTAAATGCGAATACCTGACAATAGGTTCAAACAACCAAAATAATCTTCTCTTAGAAAATGAATTCATAAAAGGATTAGAAAAGTCCAAATACCTAGGGGTTGTATTTAACAAAGAGGGCAATAGCAGGGATGAGATAACAGAAAGGAATAATATAGCTAGAAAAATCATAGGAGCCCTAAATTCAATCCTTTGGGAAAGGAATATAAGGAGAACAACAAAAAAGCGACTATATGAAAGTATTGTTCAAAGTAGTGATGGGTCAACTCGATTTTTTAAACCGCGTTAACTCGAGTTAAGGATAATTCGAGTCAACTCGATTTTCGATTTACCAACTCGAGTTGATACGCTGCACACCGACCGACTAATCGGTTCGGCTCCTTTACGATCATGGTCAACGGTGTAAACGCAATGCATCGTGGTGCGGATATACCCGACATAAAAATAAATAAAATCAATCAATAATAAAATCAATATACAATAAAATCAACAAGTCAATTTAAAAAATCAATTTTAGATGAATCGCCGATGCCGGCGATGCCTGTTCCGGTTTCGTCAAATGATGTCGAACCTCCAACAAAAAATTTAAACAAAGCCGTTTAAATTTGAATCTATATAATAAATCTGTGCAGAAATCTGGGGACGATGCCTTAATGTATATGATAGTCAAAGATTACCAGCCATTACAAATCGTTGAAAATGAAGGTTTTCGCAAGTTTACCAAAACATTAAACTCCGAGTACGAAATTCCATCTAGAAAAAAACTTAGAATAATAATTGAAGAAAAATATGACTTAGAGTCCAGAGCTTACAAAAAGAGATTGGAGGATATTGAATACATTGCAATAACATCTGATAGTTGGTCCTCAGATAGCAATAAAAGTTTTATAACTGTGACAGCTCATTTTATACAAAATGTAAAATTACAATCATTTGTTATTTCCACTTCAGAAATACTAGAAAATCATATGGCTGAAAACATAGCAAATGCTATACAACTAGTATTGGATGATTGGAAAATAGATTCACAAATACTCTGCATAGTCACTGATGAACGCTGCACCTATGAAAAAGGCAATTAGTGAGATTCTTAAAAAACGAAACCATTTATGTGTTGCTCCTACACTTAACCTTGCTGTCAAAAACTGTATAGATAAAGAAAGGGCTGATTTAGAAAAGAATCTGGATAACAGTCAAATATTACAAGTATTAAAAATGTGCCGTTCGATTGCTTCCCACTTCAAGCATAGCAGCAAGTCGTCCTATGCTTTACTTGACATGCAAAAACAAATTAATATGGATTTACTAAAAGTAAAGCAAGATATTCGTACCAGGTGGAAGAGTACTTTTTACATGCTGGAGCGCTTAATCAAATTGAAGGTACCGGTTTCTGCTGTTTTACCTACATTGAATTTACCACCATCAAATTTAGAGTCTGATGAGTGGTTATTGGCTGAAGAAATGGTGGCGCTTTTACATCCTTTTGAACAGGTAACTGTCATTTTATCTGGAGAAAAATACCCATCCCTGTCTTCTGTTATACCTCTTGTATTTGGTCTCCGGAAGGATGTTGGTCTTTGAAGGTTTCTTTCTTCTTTAGTCTCTGAAGAACAGCAAAACTCCACTGACAGAGTCAGGCAAGTTTTTACAACAAATTCTTGACAATGTAGTTGAGAAACGACTTGGAATTTATGAAAATAATAGAACAGCAGTCATTGCTACCTTTCTTGACCCTCGATTTAAGAAAAGAGCATTCTTATTACAAAGTAATGCTAAGAATGCACGATTGTAGATAATAAATGAATTACAGGACATAATATCAGTTTCAACAAATACCTCACATTTACGAGAACAACCATCAACTTCTACTGCTACTGTATCTAAAATGACCTGTTCAGATGATGACATTTAGGTTGTTGTGGATAAAAAAATAACAAAATTGAACGAAAAGTGTACTCCATATTCTTCAGCTGCTATGATAGTAAAACAGTACGTTGAAATGCCATATTTAGATCGCAAAAATGATCCACTTCAATTTTGGAGTGAAAAAGAAAGTTTTTATTTCCAGCATTGTTTAAAATGGCGAAAAAATACCTTTGTATACCGGCTACATCAGTTCCCTCAGAAAGATTATTTTGGAAAGCTAGCATTTTATGCAATGAAAGACGAAACCGTTTAGCACCAAAAAGAGTAAACCAAATATTATTTCTTAATACCACACAATAGTTTGATTTAAAATAGTTTTTCTTAAAATAGTAGCTTTCAGTTATGTAATAAAAAATTTGAGTTCCATTTAAGTCATATTTAGGTATTACAGATTTTGTTGATATTTTTGTTGCTTGTTTATTTATAAATTCATTTATAATGTGTATTTACAAACATTGCGTATTTTCCTGCAAAAAAAAAAACAGTTTTTCTATGAAAATTAATGGCCGAAAAATAAAATGGTTGGCTTATAAGTGCCAATTAAGACCAGGGGCGTCCAGAATCTAATTTATAATAAACTTCATATTTTTCTGCTAACTCGGTTTGAAATCGGGTTACGCAATTTTTTAACCGGAGTTAACAACAATACGAGTTTGCCCATCTTTAGTTCAAAGTGTGATAACGTTTGGAGCAGAAGTATGGGATATAACAACTTATTTTATTACTAAAATATTTTTTTATATCCTTGTTTTTTCGTAAATTTTCGTAAAAAAAACTAAATTAAATAACGCCCCCTTAGGGCACAAACTCCCTCCATCGCCATCGATCTTGTGCCAGTCTTGATCTCTCGCCACGTTCCTTTTGATCTCGAATCGTTGATGATCTCATCCATATAATTCGCGGGCGGCCAGTGCGGCGCGTATCTTGGGGGTTCCATTCGAAAGCCACTTTTGCAATGTCATCGTCCGGCTTCCTTAGCTTGAAGAAATATGGTTATTCACAATTATCTAAATTAACACTTAATTTTTAATAATGGGTATGACCCCTCTTGCCATAATAACATCGATTAGGCATCTAATCAAGTTCGCTATTGTTTCTTGTCCGATGTTAAGCCACTCTTCTTCTACTGCAACAATAAGCTCTGGGATGGAGGTTGGAGCACGAAGCCTTCGAGCAAGCCTTCTTCGTTTAAGCTCATGCCATAAATGTTTTATCGAATTTAAGTCCGGACTGTATGCTAGTCACTCCATAACCCGATTTCTGAAATGTAATCTTGCACGATTCTTGGGTGTGCGGCTTCGCATTGTCATGGATAATGATAAATTCTTCTCGAATGTAGTCGACGTAAGATACCACATGAACTTCTAAAATCCTCCTCCTCCTCCTCAATAAACCTCCTCTCCCGTAAGATATTAAAAACCTCATCAGCACTTGGAAAACTTATACCAACTGTAGGTGGTCCTAAAAGCACCAAATGAAGGCTCTTGTGTTCAGTTGTCGAATCTGCCATGCTCTACGCAGCGCCAATCTAGAAGCGAGCCATTCAGAGAGCAAATCTAAGGCAAAAACTGCAATCCATTCAACGCAAAATGGCGCTACGCGTGTCCAGCGCATATAGGTCCGTCTCAGGTGACGCTGTTCTCGTTATTGCGGGAATAGCTCCTATAAAATTTCTTGTTGAAGAGAGAAACACGCTTTCTAAATAAAGGAGCAGTGGACAGGGACAGGGATGGTTCCACAAAAAGGAACTGAGAAAAAAGGCAAGGACCCAGATGCTCGAAAGTTAGCTTGCCAGTACGGGAAGCCTCAGAGAGGGGTGAGTAGACGAGACTCCTGATTCTAAAATTGGATCCATAGGTCACGAGAAGGCACGGAAAAGTTACCTACTACCTGACGCAGGCACTGAGAGGCCACCGGTGCTTCAAAGACTACCTGCACGGTATTGGGCGCGAAGCAGACTACCAGTGCGTTTATTGTGATAAGACAGATAGTGTGTATCACACATTTCTCGAATGCCCCAGGTGGTCTTAAGAGAGGGACATATACACTTCAAAAACAAAAAGAGTTTCAGAAACTAGCACAGTCACGGAGACAATGCTTAGGAGTGAAGAAGACTGGTCTGCAACAGAAATGACGATAAGGGACATATTAAGCATGAAAGAACAGGATGAACGGACAAAACAACATAGACAACAAAAACTGAAAATAACATGAACTTCTAATCACCTTCTGTGGATGGTGGACGTAAGGACATCAAGTAAGGTCAAAGCCAACGCCATCTTGAAGATATGCGAAAAGCGGTTCAAAGATGCCCGTGAGTTTCCAGGGGTGGGGGGGGTCACTTGTCTAGTTAACTGAATGTTACGCCCCCCATATTAAAAAAAACCCTCTCCCGTGGCCACGGGCGCCCCTGATGATTAGTAACGACCCGTTACGACCTAACGATCGTTACTACTAACGACCCATTAGCTTATGATTCTCAGGTCCCGAGTTCAATCCGAGCGATGTCCCATCGCATTTGTTCGAATAAAACAAATGTGATTACTAACGTACCAACTTTACAGAGACAAACTTAGACAGATAGAAGAAACAAACATTTCAAACCTAACAACGATAAGGGATATGTAATCTTTGGGACCATTTCATAGACAATGAAAAGGGAGGCAGCAACTTTAAACAACCTAGCGCAAGCAATGATAAGGGGCAGTACTTGTACTGGTATCATCACAATGGTAAGGGGCAGTAATGGTACCATATTAAAAAGATGAGGGGCGATACAATCCTTGTACGGGTACCGCATCATAGAGTAGGGGGGAAAATAATCTTACAAACCAATCATAAGAAAGGATAAATGGGGCAAGATACTTTGAACCATCAATGCAAAGGGAGAAAGCAACTGTCGTATTTCTCATACACTCTCTCTGTATAAGAACAACCATCCAATGGATGAATTATCGAAAATGTGGAAAAATACAATAGGCCACAAGGCTGGAGTCTGTAGGCCTGAAAAATAGCCCCGATATCCACATTGGGGGAGGAAAAAAATGCAAGAAGCACATCTGTAAGCAGTCCGCTCTTCAATGCAGCATTCTGCAAATCACTCTCTTGGTCTCCGGTACACTTCTCTTCTTCAGTCGCTACCTTAGAGGCATATTCTGGTCTCATCTGAAAACAGAACACACCCCTATTGTTCCAACGTCCAATTTAAATGATCCCTTGCAAAACTCAGGCGTGCTTAACGATGAGCTGGTGTACGTTTTTGTCAAACCGCAAGTGTCTTAGGGGTCAAGTTACTTTCTTGCAGCCTTCGTCTTACTGTGCACTGACTAATAGCCGCTCTTCATACTTCTCGGAGCTGTTGTTGCAGTTGAACAGCATTAAGATGACGATTTCTTAATGATATTGCCACAATAAAGCGGTCATCCGGAGCCTTTAAACCTCCTTCCGCCTGTACCAGGTCGTCTATGAAAGTATCCATAACGTCTCCCCATAACGTTGGAACACTCTTCGAACCGCGAAGCGTGGTATATGCAGTTTTCGAGCAATAGCTCGCTGGCTCAATTTTCGATTACAAAAAAAAACTTGGGGCGGCTTATTGCGGTGTAGTATTCATTAATCATTAAACGAACACTCTTGAAAACCAATCAAATTATGAAAAACGAATAATGTGAAAATTTCAATTGCAAAGACAATAATAACAATCTTTCACAAGTTTGTTATTCTAGTTATAACCACCACATAAATACGTTCGTTTTTGTTTACAGGTTGTTACGCCTATAAACGATAAGCTTTCTTGATAAATTTAAACTCATATGAAAGCATATTAAATTGTCTTTCAAACGGCATATATAAAGTGGCAAGGTTTTCAGTCGGCCGATTTCTATGCACGCAAGTTTATTTTGGCGAGAAAATCATTTGGTTTAAATTTGAATTTCCTTTGCAATAATATTTCTTTCCGTACGTTTTATGCAATAATTTCCATTCGAAACTTTTCTCTAGAGGAAAAAAACTGTGAAAAATTAAACTTTCCTGGAACGTATTTCTTTTCATTGAAAAATTATTTATTGTATAATAATTTGTTTTGTAGTTTCAAATTTGTTTGGTATTATGTACAAGTTAGGAAAAGGTGGCGAATATTCATTTTATACATGATGTGCTGCTACAAAAGTAATTCGAGGAAATTAAAAAGTAATTCTAAAGTAAAAATAAAGTTAAATAACGATCAATCGCAATATAAAACGAAAATATTAATAACTAATAACATCACAAATAACAAATAGCTAAGTTTTTATATAAAAAAAGGTTTTGTGTAATTTTTTTTTTCTTAAAATATAATAAGAAATATATAATTTATTGAAGTTTTGTGACAAGAAATTTCAGAATTTTAATGAATTTGTTAAATAATAGTTTCCAAATTATTTTGTTCTTAAATTTGAGATGAGATTTCTAATAAATTGAAATTTCAAATTTTATATCAAAAGTAAAATTTTAAAATTTCGAAAATCTTGAAAATATAAAGTTTAGGTTCATATTCGGTTTAGGTTCCATTGCCGATTACATAGGGAATTTGAAAATTTTCAAATTGTCGATAAAAATCCAGACACCAAAAATACATAAAGTTCGATGAACCTGAAATTGTCTGAAATCATCGCTTCATAATATAAAATTCACCAGCAAATGCAAAAAGAAAATCGAGCGATTAAAACGGTAATAAAACAGAATTTTGAATTCTTGTTTTGATATCTCTTGAAAAGCAAGAAATGTTTGCAGAGAGAGTCGCTAATAAAAAAAAACAAAATCATTAAATAAAATCATTAAAATAAAATAAGTTCATTAAAGCTCAAAAATAAAAAAAAGAGTAAAAAACTGTGATTTTGAAAACAGAAAATAAATTCAATACAAGAAAAACTTCATGTCGCAGAAAGTGTCTTTTGGAACACTGAAAACAGTGAAACTTCGTTTAATTTTTTTGTTGGGAAGTGTTGACATTTGTGTCGACCGACACTTCGTTTGTTTCGGAAACACTTCGTTGCGCTTCGACAACACTTCGTTTATCTTCGAAACACCTCGTTGACTTTATTTTCACCAGGGCTGATATAATCACAAAAAAAATCTTTCAAATTCAGCAAAAAAATCACCACACAAATTAAAATGAAAACGAGACATATTCAGTTTTTGAATTTTTTGTTTAAATAAAATCAAGGAATGTGAAAAATTACATTCAAAAACTATATTCAAATTGAGAAGATTTCCATAAATATTCAGAAAACCAAAGTTTCTTTGCCGTCAAAAAACTTCAACGTAGTTGTCAATTTATTCATTTTGAAAATATTAAACTAAATAGTTTCAAAGTTATATTTCTAATTTCTTCTGTGAAAAAACTTCAGAGTTGTTCTGCAAATATTTAATAATAATTTAGTTGCCCTGGTGAAAATGAAGTGCCATCAAAGTGTTATTGAGACAAACGAAGTGTGGGGCGGCACTAATGTTAACACTGCCCCCATTTCGTTCAGTAAGCTAAAAAAATAAAAATTGAAAATCGTGCGATTAATATATGAAAAACAATGATAAAACAGAATTTTTAATTTTTGATACGATATTTGTTGAAAAGCAAGTTAAAAGCAAGCAATTTTTGCAGAGAGAGTCGCTAATAACAAAAAATAAATAGTTCAAGTTCATTAGAGCTCAAAAATATACGAAGAGTAAAAAAACTGTGATTTTAAAACAGAAAAATAAATTTAGTTCAAGAAAAACTTCGTTTAAAAAGTTTGAAATAAACTCTAATTGTAAGTCTCTAATCGAAGAGTCGTCAAAGTGCCAGGGAAGTGTCTTTTGGAACACTGAATATCGCACACTGAAGCTTCATTCAACATTTTTATTGTGAGGTGTCAGAGAAGGGTTGAGATTTGTGCCGATCGATACCTCGTTTGTCTCGGAAATACTTCGACGACACTTCATTTGTCTCGGAAACACCTCGTAGCACTTCGACCACACTTCGTTGAAATTCGACGACACTTTATTTTCACCAGGGCTGATATAATCACAAAAAAAAAACAGTTTTTGATATTAAAAAAAACAAGGAATATGAAAAACGTAAATATTCTATATTGAAGTTGAGAAAGTTTAATTGTCGTCGAAAAATTTAGTTGCCAATATATTCATTTTGAAAATATTAAACTAAACAGTTTCAAAATAATATTTATCTACGACCATTATTGTAAATGCCCATTATTGTACAGTTCGTGGACTATGTAAATACATCATACCACACACATATGTATCAATCCGCGATTAATGTTATGTAATAATTCAAAATCACCCTTGCTTGTTTGGTTTACGATTCGTTGTTTGGTTGAGATGCAGGTTGATACTATTTTTAAATATAGTAGTCCGTGATTTACAAACAATCATTAAACGTCACATCATTCACATAGAAACTGTCATTTATTTCGTTTTTTCACGTTTAAATCTAACGAAAACTAAAAAAAAGTACTAAATAAAAAGGTGTAACCATTATGAATGTATTTCTTTGCATTTCTAATAAGTTAAATAAGGTCGAAGGTGTTACATCAAACATATTTTTCTTATTAAACAGAAACAAATTAGTGTGGTCGTAGATAAAGTATAGTACATAACTCGAGTTGTAAGGCAATTACGTACTCGCGGAATTGCGCCCTCCCCGCTACGCGGGTCGTGCGTAACTGTTCCGCTCGTACGTAATATGTTTATTACAACTCTTGTCACGTAATATACTATTCTTATTTCTTCAGTGAAAATACTTCATGGATGTTCTGCGAATATTTAATAATAATTGGGATACCCTGGTGAAAATGAATTGTCGTCGAAGTGCATCAGTGTTTTTGAGACAAACGAAAGTGTCGGGCGGCACTAATGTTAACACTTCCCCGATACTCACAGAAAGTCAGTTCAGCGACCCTTCAGTGTTCCTAACGACACTTTCCCGGATACTGACGATACTTCTTCAGTAAACTTTAAAAAGAAAACTAGAAAATCGTGCAATTAATTTATAAAAAGCTATGATAATAATGATATGATATTTATTGAAAAGCAAGTTAAAGGCCAGAAATGTTTGCAAAGAGAGTCTAATAACAAAAAAAAGTTTCAAGTACTTTAGAACTCAAAAATAAACAAAGAGTAAAAAACAGTGATTTTTAAAACAGAAAAATTAATTTAGTTCAAGAAAAACTTGGTTTAAAAAATTTAGCTACTGAATAATCTAGCTACTGAAAATGAAATGTCTTCAAAGTGTCTAAACGAAGTGTGGCCAAAGTGTATAGAAAATGTATTTTGGAACAGTGAAATTTCGTTCAACTTTTTTATTGTGAAGTGTCGAGGAAGTGATGACATTTGTGCCGACTGACACTTAGTTGCCTCGGAAACACTTCTTTTGTCTCGGAAACACCTCGATGCATCTCCACAACACTTCATTGAATTTCGGCGGTGCATTATTTTCACTAGGGCTGATATAATCACAAAAAAAACTTTCAAATTCAGCAACAAATTAATATAAAACGAGACATCTTATATTCAGTTTTTGATATTTTTTTAAATAAAATCAAGGAATATGAAAAATGTAAATATCCTCTATTGAAGTTGAGAACATTCGAAATTCCTCAAATATTTAGAAAACAATAGTTTCATTGCCGTAAAAAATCTTCAATGTTATTGCCAATTTATTCATTTTTTAAATATTAAACTAAAAAGTTTCTTCAGTGAAAAAACTGCATTGATGTTAAAAATCTGCGAATATTTAATAACAATTTGGATGCCCTGGTGAAAATGAAGTGTCGTCAAAGTGCAACAAAGTGTTGACAAACGGACGTGTCGGGCGGCACAAATGTTAACACTTCCCGCACACTTAAAAAAACCTTTCAACGACACTTCTCTGATACTGATATTGTGCGAATGTCAATACTTCATAGAAAATCAAATCAGGGACCCATCGTTTTGCAAACTTCTGTGTACCAAAAGACACTTCCCTGACACTTTGGCGACACTTCGTTCAGTAAGCTCAGCGACATTTCATTTTCACTAGGGTGAATTATGAGATAGTAACTGAAGTTTTAACTTCCTCGAAAATTGAAGATAATAAAAAGTTCATTCTGTTAATTGAATACGAATTGAGAGAAAAAATACTTCACATATGTTCTCTTTTTTTACTGAAGTTTAAATTTTCCAAACTAAATATTTAATAACAATTTGGATGCCCTGGTGAAAATGAAGTGTAGTCAAAGTGCAACAAAGTGTTGACAAACGGGCGTGTCGAGCGGTACAAATATTAACAATTCCCGCACACTTAATACTGATATTGTGCGAATGTCAATACTTTCAGAAAATCAGTTCAGCGACCCTTCGTTTTGCAAACTTCTGTGTTCCAAAAGACACTTCCCTGGTGCTTTAACGACACTTCGTTCAGTAAGCTTTTAAATTCCTTGAAAATTTGAGAAAATAAAAAGTTCGTTCTGTTATTCCAATAGGAATTGAGAGAAGAAGCTCACACACTTACTCAAAGAAAACTTACTGAAGTTTACACTGAAATATAAGATTTATAAAACCTGGAAAAGCAGTTCAACTATGAAAAATTTAAAAGTTTTAAAACTGAAAATTGTAATAATTTTCAGAAAAACAGCATTAAAAGTTTCAGCTTGAAAGAAAGAAAAAACTTGAAAAATGGCGTTATTTCAGGAACTTTACAAACGTTCAAAACTTTAAATTTAAAGTTTAAATTTCTTTAAAGCTAAGAAAGTAGCAAAAAAAAATATTTTTTTTAATCAATTTTAAAAATTTATCAAAAAACTTCGAGGTATGAACTCGAACTGTATTAACAATTTTTTAAAAACTAACTCTAATCCCAACTTTAAGTCGTAACAAATGAGACAGAATACTAAAAATTATGGGAATTATAATGGTATATTAAAGAACGAGTTCAATAAGCGCGATTTCATGTTTAGAAAACGACGAGCGTAGTGACGAGCGCACGTTTTTTTCCAAAAAAAATGTGCGTCTTATACACCGGCAACTACGGTATACGGTAAAAGTGACGTGTTAGTGACAGAAAAAAAATTTCATTACAAAATGAAAATTAAAGAAAACGTTTTAAAATGAGTGTAAATTCTATGGTTATACCGGGGACTGATGAAACTTCTGATGGTAAATCCACACCAACGAAGGTAATTGAAAAAGAAAATTCTTCGTTTTTTAATCTTTTTTTATGGTCCAGGACACCAGGCTTGTAAGGTACGTCCCCTTGCATGAATAATAAAAAATATTATCTGCAACTCGTGAGGTATTGTCAATTGCCCAATATCGCTATCGTGGGCAATTGACAACTTACCTCCCTAGTTGCACAATATACTATTATTCAATTTCTCGAAGTAAATAAGTATTATCAAAGCAAGACACAATATAAGAATAGTAGTAATAATAGTATAGTTCAATATCCACGAAGAAAAAGAAACTGGGAGTAATAGGTTAAATAAGAAAAATTTGGAAAAAAAAGTTAACTAATAGTAAGTGAAAAATTCAAGGTATAAACTGACAAAATTAAACAAAAAAATAAAATTATTTAGTTTTTTTTTTGTTTCTTAATTAAATTAAATAATGAACTAAATGAATTTTAAGTTTAATTTTGCGAGTTTAGCCTAAAAAAGTCTTGTAATTAAATATTTTTTACAGTTTCGTTTTTATAATGTAAATATTTTGATTTTCAAAAATCTCACCTCAAACAAAGAACAAAGTCCGTCTTGGAAAAAGAATTGTAAACATTTTTTTAAAAATATCTTTCCATAACACTATCAAAACAATAATTTGAATTAAAAAAAAGGGAAATTAAATATTAATCAGTCCAAAAAAAAAAGATTCCTTTTCATAAAATGAGCTCGTTTTAGGGAAATCAAAAATTTCCTCATAAATTACAAACAGAAAAAGTTTTAAAAAAAGAAAATCAAAATATTTCAAACAAAATGTAAAAGAAAAATAAAATATATCAATTTGCCTAAAAAAATATATCAATTTGTATCAAAATACAAAGAAAACTTATCCGCACAAATCATAATTACAAAAATCTACTTCCGGATATTTCTCCAATCGCAAAACATTCCCAAACCGAAAATCCCACAAAAATTTAATAACAAAATCTAGATAACTACCACAAGAACACACAGATAACAAAATGTTAAATTTATATTTAACTAAATCAAAAGTTTTCACCCAACTAAAAATAATCTTGTAAACATACCAAAAAATATATAAATAGCTACCTAGATAACATTCGTACACACACAACTAGTTATCTATGTAGATAACATTTTTCAAGTACAATTTTAACTAGATAGATTAATACAAATAAAAATTATCTACCTAGATCCCATTCATTTAACATTTCAGTTCATTGTTATCTACATTACACATATACATTCATTCAGTCCGTTTAATAGTTATCTAGATTTTGTAATATCGACCATCTAGTTAAAATATCTTAGTATTACTATAGATTGAAATTTATCTATCTCTAAATCATTCATTTAACATTTCAATTCATCATTACCTACATTACACATATACACACATCCAGCCTGTTTAATAGTTATCTAGATTTTTTAACATCAACTGTTTAGTTAAGACGTATTAGCATTATCATAAGTTCAAAAATAAGTATCTAGATATAATTCATTTAACATTTCAGTTCATCGTTATCTACATTACACATATACAAACATCCATCCCACTTAAGTTATCTAGATTTTTTAACATCAACCATTTAGTTATGACGTCTAGTATTATCATAGATTGAAAATTATTTATCTAGATATCATTCAACAATTCAGTTATCATATTACACATATAATCTGTGATCTAGATTACTTAATGATGGCCACTTCATTAACTAGAGATCTTTGTTGTGTTATAGTATGAAAATTATCTATCTAGATATCATTCATTTAAGAATTTAGTTCTTTGTTATCTACATTAACACATACAATTAAGTTATCTGGATTATTTAAGATCAACCATAGATTAGTTAAGATGTGTTAGACAATTTAGTCAAGATGTCTTAGTACAGGGTGCGCCATGGGAAACGGACGTTTTTGGAATAGGCAGTACTAAACCGGAAAGGGTCGGAGAGGAGAGCCGAGGCCGCTGGCGCCCTTCCCTGACCTTGCAATTTGTGAATGGTTATTGTTTAGCTTCAATCATGCCGCTGTGGACGGTGGAGCATCGCGGTTTTGTGTGTGACAGTTTTGTGAGGAGCGGCGAATCAGTCACGGAAATTCAACGTCTCTTTCGTCGAAGGGTTAATGTTCCTCGTCATGGAGTCGTACCGAGCCGAAATACCATTTTGAATATATTGGGTTAATGTCCTTCGTGGTGGAGGCAGTTTCGTTCGAACTCCGGAGAAAGTGGAACGTCTAAGGCAGGCTATGTTACATAGTCCAAGGCGTTCAGCTCGTCAGCATACTGCAATACTACGAATATCTAACACTTCAGTACGGCGAATTTTCCATCAAGATTTACGTTTTCACCCCTATAAAATGGCAGTTGTGCACCAGTTGAAGGAGGCCGACTATCCACAACGTACAGCTTTTGCTGAAGCGATGTTCCCAACTTTTAGAAGATGAACCTAATGCGATTTTGATTTCATCGATTTTCATCTTAATGGTCTATTTGGGGGTTACATTAGACCGGACTCTGACCTACAGAAAGCATATTGATAAAACCAAGGCCAAAGTCAACACTAGGAATTACAACCTCCGGAAACTGACCAACAGCCGCTGGGGAGCCAACCCCAACGTCCTGCGCTCTTCCGCCGTTGCGCTATGCTACTCCGCAGCCGAGTATGCATTCCCCGCATGCGAGAGATCAACACACGATTGTAGACTGGACCCTGTCCTGAACGACACGTGCAGATTAATAACGGGCTTCCTAAAACCCACCAGCCTTGACCAACTATACATGCTAGTCGGGATTGCTCCACCTCAGATAAGGAAGGAAACCTGGGCCATGTGCGAACGAAACAAACAACGCGACGACTTCAGACATCCATTGCACGGACATGTCCCGCCTGTGGCCAGACTAAAATCAAGACGAAGCTTTATGCAATCCACACAGGCCCTCTCAGCCTCTAAAGTTGCAACCAAGGAGGCAAAATGGGAACAGCGCTTAGCAGACAATGATATCCCAACCTGGAATCCTAGAGAAAAACTTCGTACAGGTTCAGGTCTAAACTGGGGTACCTGGAAAACCATCAATCGACTACGCTGCCAAATGGGAAGATGCAAGAACAACATCCTGAAGTGGGGATATGCGGAAGAGGAAGCATGTGAATGCTCAGAATCCCAGACAATGGAACACCTTCTGGTGTGCCAATCCCTACAAGTTCCATGTACCCTCTGGGACCTATGGTCGTGTAACGACAATGCTGTGATGTGTGCTGAACATTGGAGTGATATATGAGCATTTTATAAGAACATTTTCTTTGAACAGTTGACATTTCATGACATGTGTGATATACATATATTTTTATATCTTGAGTAGCTCAGAAATGATTAAATAAATCTTAATGGTGTTGTGAATCGCCAAAACTTCCGATACTGGACCTCTGAAAATCTCCAAACAATCTACATCAAACACCACTACACAACCTCAAACTTACGGTGTGGTGCGACATCGGTAAGTTTGGTGTCATAGGGCCCTACTTTTTTGAGGAACACTTTGACCGTGACTGATTGTTACGTAAATATGGTGAACAACTTCTTGAGAAGTGAGCTGAGAGGACGACGAATCAATGTTTGGTTCAAACAGGATGGAGCTACGGTCCATACTGCCCGAGTGTTTAGACAACTGCTTTTAGACAACTGTTCCCTAGTCGGGTTACCTCCAGATTCGGTGATTTGCATTGGCCCCCTCGCTCTCCAGACCTTTCAATGCATGATTTTTTTCTTTTGGGGTATATAAAGTCTCGTGTGTATGAAACTAAACGTCACACACTGGCCAAACTGCGACAGAGCAAAACATCGCCCATATCGATCGTCAACTATTGGAGGAGTGGAAGATAATTACAGAGACCGTCTCCAAATTTGTCAGCGTGAAAATGGACACCATCTTAATGATGTTATTTTTATTACATAGGTAACTTAAACTGCATGTTCTGCCTACTTTTTTCTGCCAATAAAAAAATTTTAAACCCTGAAATAGTGGATTACCGTTCTGTAGTAAAACGTCCGTTTCCCATGGCACACCCTCTATTATAGATTGAACATTATCTATCTAGATATCATTCATTTAACATTTCAGTTGTTATCTGCATTACAAATATAACCTGTGATCTAGATTTCTTAATGATGATCACTTGATTAACTAGGGATCTTTATTGTGTTTTAGTGTGAAAATTATCAATCTAGATATCATTCATTTAAGAATTTAGTTCTTTGTTATTTACATTAACACACACATTTAAGTTATCTAGATTCTTTAACATCAACCATAGATTAGTTATCATGTTTTAAGACTATTTAGTTATGATATTTTAATATTATCATAGATTGAAAATTATCTATCCAGATATTATTCATTTAACATTTCAGTTGTTATCTGCATTACAAATATAACCTGTGATCTAGATCTCTTAGTGATGGCCACTTTGTTAACTAGAGATCTTTGTTGTGTTTTAGTATAAAAAATCATTTAAGAATTTAGTTCTTTGTTATCTAGATTAACACATACATTTAAGTTATCTAGATTGTTTAACATCAACCGTTTAGTTAAGATGTCTTAGTATTATCATAGATTGAAAATGATCTATCTAAATATCATTCATTTAACATTCATTTAACCTGTTTAGTAGTTATCTAGATTTCTTAATGATGGTCACTTCATTAACTAGAGATCTTTGTTGTGTTATAGTATGAAAATTATGTATCTAGATTAGAGATGAAACGGATAGCAGTTTAGCCGGATACCGGATATTCGGCCAACCTGGTAGCCGGATATTCGGCCGCCGAAAATAACGCGGAACGTTACCCGCTTGGTGCATCGCACGAAGCACGTTTGCGAAGGCGACGCACGAACGATCGAGTGGACACGGTCCAATTCGGGTCTTTTCGTTGATAAAGAAAAACTGACGATTCAAAAAGAGCTAAATACTGGAGCTTTATCCGAGCATCAGTTAGTGCAAGATATTAGCACTAGGTGGAAATTCACTTTTTATATGATTGAACGTTTGTTAGAACAAAACGGGCATTTCATTGTATGTTGCTGATCACGATACACTCATTAATTTGCCAGCTCAACATTGGAGTTTAATGGAGCAATGTATCAATTTATTAAAGCCCTTCCAAGAAATAACCAAAATATCAAGTTCTGGTTTGTCACCTGCGTGTCGGAGTAATACCAAACATTGCTGCATTAAAAAAATACTTGGATAAAGATGAAACTGAGCCTCCTCCTGATTTATCACATATGCGGACCTCGTTAAAAGCTTACACAGACCCGAGATTCAAAACAAACTACTTGGGGGTGCTTGATGCTGAAAAAGCGCGCCAGGAGATTTTATTGGGATATTTAAAACTGTCTTGTGAAAAATCCTCCAGTAGCAGTTCATCTTCAACACTGGCTAAAAAAAAAGAGTCAGCTGTATCTCGCAAAGTTCATGACACGTCCCACACAATCCCAAATTGCTTTGATGAGGTAACAAATGAATCAATACTAGCCAAAGAACTGAATAAAGGAACGATATAGCATGTGAGCTTGATTTTTATCTTATGTCAGTACGAATTGATCTCAATTGTGACCCTTATTCTTGGTAGGCAGCTAATGCAGAGAAATTAGTATTTATTCACCATAATTTGCCGTTAGTGCAGTTGGAGTACTAATTCATTTTCTATGTTGTAGAATTATCTTGTGATTAATGATTGTATTTCTTAAGTGATAGTAACTAAATAAAGCAATTAGTTACCTAAAAATTTTTTTTTACATCCAAAATTCGGCCGGATAGGCGCTAGTTATCCGGTATTCGGCCGGATAGTATTTAGGCCGCCGGATAGGCAAGATATCGGATAGTTACCGGATATCCCTTTCATCTTTAATCTAGATATCATTTGAGAACTTAGTTCGTTGTTATCAACATTAACACATATACATCACACTTTGGTAAGTAGATAGATTTAGTATTTTAAAAATCATAGAATGAATTATCTATCTCTAATTTGTAAATCCAATTAACAATCCATTTCCTCTTTATCTAGATTACACATATAAACTATCCCGCCCATCATGTAGTTATCTAGATATTTTAATGTTTTACACTTGGTGTGGAAGATGTCATTATACAATGAAACATATCTATGTAATGCTTATTCATTTAACATTTCAGTTCATTGTTATCTGGATTGGACAAATTCGAGCATATTTAATATCTTCTTCATTTTGACAAGATGTAGTTACAAAATGTAAATTATCTATCTAGATACTCATTTAACATTTCAGTTCCACAGTATCTCAATTTCAATCTATATATATTCGGCTCACAAAGTAGATTTCTTAATGTTGACCACTTTATAAACTAGATACTTAGTGTCCTTATAAAATATCCATCTTATCTACATCACATATATAGCCCACTTAGTAGTTACCTAGTTTTCTTAATGTTTGTTGACCAGTTTGTCAATACAATTCTTATTGTAATTACAGAATGAAAATTATCTATCTAGATATCCTTCACCTAACAATCAAGTATCTAGTCTTAAAATTTAGACCTAATTTCAAACAATGTTTCATTTTTTGTAAAACTGGTCATTGAAGTAGATTAAAGTCAATTAAAAAAAAACACCCTGTATATTTTTAGCTTTGTTATTTAGATAGATATCTCGAAACAGTTTCCGTTCTTATTTTTGTGGGATTTTCATGTTGTCGTCTGATGTGCGAGACTATTTGCGAAAACCTAATCTTACCTTAAATAATTCTTAAAGCAATTAAAATCTTGTTTTTTTTTTGTATCTACTTAAATATATAATATATACATGATTAATAACCCTTATGTTTTCTTTTTCTTATTAGTTCCTCTCTCTCTCTCTCTCTCCCTCATCTTGTTTTGTCATCTTCGGAAAAGGATCCTCAAAACTGAAAAAAAATTAAAAATTACTTTAACCAACTTAAAAATAATGAGTCTAGTTTTGTCTGGTCTCTCTAGACTTGCCTGTCTTGTCCGCTTGTCTGTTTAGACTAATTCAAAACAATTTATATCAATATTTAACTAAGTATAGTATGGAATTACAAACATATTCTAAGTTAAATGTATTGCTTGTATGAATATGATATAACCTTATTTTTATTACACCTTCGAAAAGTTCAAACTCTTCTCCATTGTATGGCTCAATTTTATTTAATAATCTGAATATCTGCTTCTTGAATCTCTTTATGTTATCTGTTCGTTTGTTTTCTCTTAGCAGGACATTGAATAGTATCATGTAAATATATGGTGGATTTCTTTCAGTCAGCATAAAGAAAAGCTTAGGTAACTGATAAAGTTCTTTGTTAAAGCTTCTTAGCCGTTCAGATGGTTTATCAAAATCTATGAAGAGAATCTTGATAAAGCTCCTCTTTATTCTCTCTACTCTTTATCTAGCGCTGGAAAAGTCCGAAGCGGTCCTGTTAACGGGATATAGAAAGTTGGCTCCTACTATGTCTTTTAAAGTGATGGGTGTGGACACTAAACCAAAGGAGTCGCTAAAATACCTTGGAATCACAATCGAAAAAAGACTGTCCTTGCAGAGCACATTAAAAAAACGGCGAAAACTGGCATGAAAACAACTGCAGCATTGGAAAAACTAATGCCCAATGTGGGGGGACCTAGATGGAGTAAACGCAGGCTCCTATGCTCTGTGGCCCACTCTGCTAAGCTTTATGAGGCTCCCATATGGGTGCAGGCCCTTAACAAAGTAAAAATAAACCAATTACCTGAATTTGAGAGGAAAATGCCGCTACGAGTCTGCAGTGCCTACCGTACATTATCGCGCGATGGAGTTTTGGTAATTCCTGGTATCCCTCCCATCGAACTGCAGGTGAGGTATAGAGATTATCGATATGAGGCTGGCAAAAATAAAACATATAGGAAGGAGGCCGGTACCAAACTCACTCAGGATTGGCAAGAAGATTGGATCTCCACAAAAAGTCAGTGGACGAGGATCCACGTCCGGGAGAGCATTCGACGCAGATTGCGTATACTGTAGGTTGGCTACTATATTTGAGTGTCCTAGATGAGACAACGAGAAGGCAATGTTTGAGAATGAAAATCTCGATCTCCAAATATGATGGCGCACCTATTAGGATCGCAGGAAGAATGAAACACTATGCACAAAATGTTCTAAGAAATAAAAGGAAAGTGACAAGAGAAAAATAAAACTAAAAAAATCGAACCCCTAATCGCACGCAGTGCGGAAGTGGGACGTAAATAGTACAAGTGTAAGAACATGTCATCCAACACCCAGAAGTAATGTGACAAGCGGTTCCGGAGTGTTCGAGTTTCAGGGGGCTCACTTGCATGGTTATCTGAAAAGTGCCATCTACACCCCATATTTTTAAACAAAAGTCAAGCCTGTCTAGTCTAACCTGTCTAGTCTACTCTGTCTAGTCTTGTCGGTCTTTTTTTTTAAGGAAAGTTTGGTTTTGCAAATACGATTTATAAAAATCAGCACTGCAAAAAACATTAGAACATTACTTTCGCGTCGTACTTTACACTGGCATCCGCTCTCGCATTTCTTTAGTGTAAAGGCTGTCCGTTCTACTTCCTGCTATCTTTCTCCTTTAGTTTCAATAATCTTTCGAAGGACGGTATGTACTTCTTTACATGAGTAAAGAGTCCTTCCAGTAGTATGAGCAAAGTCCTGTACAGTTCGGGCAATCAAAAAGCGTATGTTTTACATGGTCTACCTCCCCGCAGTATCCGTGTCACAGTCGTTCGTGTCCGCTCTCCTGCGGTCATACAGGTATTTTTTGAAAAACCCATGACCTGACAATTCTTTAGTTAAATAATAGTGTGTTTCACCGTGGTTCCTCCTTGTCCATTTTTCCATATCTGGAATTAAGAACCAAGTCTATACATGTAATTCTCTCTGGCTTTTATCTTTTCGATGTTTCCCGTCTTTCTTTGATTTGGAGCTCTACCAGAGGAATTCCTGCTATAACTCCCACCCCTTCTGCAGATATTATCCTGTGTGCGCAACATGCTCTAATACACAGCAAGCATTCTAGTAAGGCTCAGAATTCTTGTTGTAGTTTCTGTAACAATATGCCAGGCTGGTGTCCCATACAATAGTTGGGACTGAATAACACTAATAATTAGTTTTCGTTTGAATCCTTTGGGTTCGCCGATATTTGGCATAAGGCTAGCGAGAGCATTTGCTCTCGCAATTTTTTTACGCCTTCGAGGTAATTTTGTTCACGTGATGCACAAAGGTTAACTTGGTGTCCAGCTATACTCCCAGATATTTTACTGCTGTAGTAGGGGTTACCGTATATCCTATGGCAAGGATAACCAATTAGATTCTTGAGGGGTCCGTTTTTTAAATAAAATTACCACTGCAGTCCGTTTCTACCTGAGTTTATTAAATAAGCAAATGTAATGTACAGAAGTAGCAAGAAATTTTTGTACATATGAATGTGAAAGATGACATTTTTTGTCTTGAACTGTTTGTCTGAAGTTTGGAGTAAAGTTGATGCAAGTTATTGTCATTAAATCCTGGAGATGTACAACAGTAAGTCGAGATCGAAATTTATTTTTAATGAAGTTCATCTTCGAAAATGCTGCTTTACAAATACATGTTGACCCAAACATAGTTAAAGTTTCAAGGCTATTTTTTTTAATTCTGTGTAGTTATTACCACACAAATTTTATCCAGAACTCTTCACAAGAAACTTCCGTATGTTTGTGTTTTAATACTCTTTTCTTGGAAATCGATCATTTCCATCTGCAGAGTAGCTTTATTACTCCCGTAAACATTTGTGGCTACGTTGCTCCATTCTCAATTTCACGACATTCTCAATTTTCTTGAAATCGACGAATCTGATTTCAAATTCCCATTTAAGATTAACGAAGGTCTTGTATTGACCGATGTCAATTTCGTTGTCACTGCTGATTATTTTATTTAAATTAGGGAAGTGCAGACATTCATCACCAAGGTCATTATAGAAAAGATCAAGTTTTCGAGAAAAATGCTTTCCTGACATGAGCTCCCATATAAGATTCCCTTTGCCTTGAAGTTTAAGGTTCAAGTTATTAATATGTTTTAAAATATCCGTTAAGAAAGCAATAGAAGCTACATTTTCTTTTTTGCTTAGAAAACTTAGGTTGGCATTTGCTGAAATCTGATCACTGTTGAAAGGAAATGTTCTAAATTGCTGAACAATATTTGTAAAACGTAGCCTTTACTTAACCATCTCACATTATTATGCAACAGTAGATCGCCATATTGTGCATCAACTTCTTCAGGAAATGATTTCAATTCACGATGTTTCAGTGTTGATTTTGCACGAAGAAAATTTACTATCTTAATCACTTTTTGCATAATTATTCTTTCTGAAATTTATTATTAAGTTTGCAGCAAAGCACAGTTAGGTGTATAATACAGTGATCAAATTTTAAATACAATTTGGATTGGTCCTCATTAGGTGAACTAGCCATTTTTTAGTCCCGACCATTGCTGGCGCACCATCAGTAGTTACTGTTAAAAGCTTTTTCAGGTCTAAATCAACTTTATCGAAACAATTCATCACCATGTTGTTCATGTCTTCTCCTCGGATTTTTCCTAATAACAGAAAAACAACTCCCCCAACAAAAGTTTCTCTCATTTGGTTCAGGAAGCGTACAAAAATAACCACTTATGCATTATCAGTCATGTCGCAAGATTCATACATAGCTAAGGCGTAATAGCATTATTTAACTGCATTTTCACGTCACAATGATTTTCTTCTGACAAAACGTGTGTATTTCTTGTGTTAGTAGACACAGATAAAGGTATCTGTCGAATTGTATCAACAATATCTTTTCAGTTCTCAAACAGAACATTGCATGCCTCGACAAAGCATTCTTTAACTATGTCAGCATCAGTAAATGGTTTCATATGCTTAGCGAGAGTCCAAAAAATACGCAAAGAAGCCTCACCACATTTTTTCTGCTCAGTCTTTGAACGACTCATGATCTGGGTCGAAGATGCGTAGCTCGATAATAAACTTGCAATTTTAGATTTACGCAAGTTACTACCAAGTGTAAATCTTTCGATAAATGATTTATGTTTAGTATCATAATGTCGTTTAATATTCGAGCTTTTAATTCACGCCACTGTTTGTTGACAAATCAAGCCACTGAAATATATACTAATATTTCAGTGAATATACTATATATTTCAGTGAATAATGGGTTGGCTTTGAAATGTCAAACTGAATAGTTGAAATTTTTTCTACTCAAAAATTTTACAATGGAAATATTGTCTACATTTGTCCAAGAATTGAAAAAAAAGGAAAAAGTCCCTTATTTTTAATAAAAGATGATCATTTGACCGTTTGTAAAGACTGTGAAGAGATCGAGTCAACAGCAAGATTTTGACTTTGAAATGCAGTGGCAGTGCAGTTCAGTGCAACCGCAGTCTTGGTCAGAGTGTCCAGTTTTTATACAAAATGAATAAAGAAAAAAATCCAGGCAAAATTACTAGTACAAAGGATGAATGGTCAATGACGATCGCTTGAACGTTTGAGATGCGTAGAGACGGAATCAAGGGCGGGGTTTCGTGTTCGAAGTGCAGTGGCAGTGCATGTCAAATTTTCGATTTCTTTCTTTCTTTGTGGGATTAAAAAATTAAAGTAGAAATATATTAATATGTGGGAGGAAATAGAGGAGTAACACCTCTTTAAAAAAACCTTGGTCCAGCTGGCCTGGCTGGTAGTACCTTGTAAGGGTCCCTTGCCAGGGATACGGTGAAGCCCTCAACGACACAGACAGTGGAGTAGATGGACTACAGAACAGTGTATATGGCGGAAGAGGCAGCCCCGTACTCTGGATAATGAGTAAAAGGTATTTGGTACATGGTACCAAATATCATGTTAAGGGGACGACGGTTTCACATGTTAGTGGCGGTACCCCGACAGCGTCTGTTTCACATGTTAGTGGCGGCTGATACTATAATACTCAGAAGTGGAACTCTTGAGTTTAACTGACTGACATGTCAGTCATAACTTCAATTAAATCAACATGAATAGTGCACCTTCTAGAGCAATAAATTACCCCAGGGGTTTCAGTCCCCAAGTGGTCTATTCGGATTCTGGGGAGACCACAGATGTGTGCAAGGAGATAAGTCGGAGTACCTCAAATCCCGGTAGGAACATTCTTAAAGCAAAATCTCGGATTTGGATAATAACATTTAATGTCAATTCCCTTGTGAAAGCTCCGAAATTAAAAAATATCTTAAATAAAGCGAGAGAATGTAATATAAAAATTATTGCATACCAGGAATCACGGTACACAGATGAATGTCCTTTTGATTCTAAAAACTTTAGGATATTTAAAGGAAAGCCAGGAGAAAGAGTCATGGCCCACTGTCCACAATTTGGGACCGGATTTATATTGGATAAATCAATACTTGAATCAGTTGTGACATTCAAGTCATACTCAGGACGCCTTTCCACCATAACAATAAAATCAGGGAATAAAATCTAATACTCTAATTAATGGTCATGCACCAACTAACATAACTAACAAGGAAGCACCAGAGAAAGCTGAGCAATTTTGGAATCAATTAGATAATATTTTACAAAGAATTCCACAACATCATGTTAAAATTCTTATGGGTGACTTTAATGCACAAATTGGCAAAGAGAGGATATATCAATATTGGGTTGGGAAATGGTCTGGTCATAAAAATACTTATAAGAACGGCATGAGACTCATCGACTTATGCAGAGTCATGATTTATTTTTCAAATCAACCTTCTTTAAGAAACTCCCTTCTAAAACAAGGACTTGGGTCTCACCTAATTCCTTATTGGGTGAGTATCAACTGGATCCTAATTTCCCGTTTGTATACTGCAGAAATCATGAAACTAAAAGTATTGAAAGGCCTGGACTTAGACTCTGATCATTATCCAACAAAATTTTCCCTTGATATGATCCCTGAGAAACGAAATTTTACAAAACGAGTTCCTCAATGTAAATATGATATAGAGAATATTAAAGGTAATGAAAACTTCATGGAAGGAACTGAAGAAATACAACCACAAAATTGGCCACAACTTCAAGCAGGACTCAAACAAACAGCTGTAAATATAGCCCTGTTAAAAAGAGCAAGAAAACACCCGTGGTGGACAGATGAATGTGACCAGTTAATACGACATAGGCAGCAAACCTGGCATAATTGGTCGTGCAATAAAACTCCGACCACATTGCAAGAACTTAAAAACGTTAGGAAGATAGTTACAAAATCAATAAGGAGGAATCGTAAACAAAGTGAAAATTTTAAATTACAATCAATAGAAGAGGACTTTAAGCAACATAAGTCACGAAACTATTATAGAAAGTTCAAGCAAAAGTTGACAAAGCATTCTTCACCATTGCTTCATTTTGTTAATGAAAATGGAGAATTGGCTTATACTATAGATGCAAACTGTACAATCCTTGCAGTATACTTTTCTAAATTACTTAACAGTGATTTACCACAAGAAAAATTTAAGTTCATTAATTCTTATAAAATTAATCAAGGTTCAACCCCACCGACTGTACAAGAGATTAAAGAAATTATTCAATCACTAAAAAATAACAAAGCTTCAGGGGAGGATCAAATAACTGCAGAATTGTGGAAAAATGCAGGAGAAAATTGTATCACAAAATTGCACGAAATTATGTTGGACATTTGGGAAACGGAAAAAATCCCCTCGGATTGGAAGTTGCCGATAATCCATCCTATACACAAAAAAGGAAATAAAACTGACCCAAACAATTATTGAGGTATATCCCTTCTTCAGGTCACATACAAAATTCTTTCAAAAGTGTTACTAAACTGTGCAGAGCTGCAAGTAGATAATCAAATCGGTGAATATCAAGGTGGATTCAGGAAGGGACGGTCCTGTACAGAGCAAATTTTGAATTTGAAAAACGTCATACAATATTTTCGCAACACAACTAACAAAAATTATGTCATAACGTTTGTGGATTTCCGGAAAGCATACGACAGTATAGATCGCTTATCACTCTTTAGTGTTTTAACAGAATTTGGACTTGACCAAAAAACAAGAAATATTATCAGACACACTTACGGAGACAAAGGCTAAAGTAAAATTTATGGGTGGATTAAGTGAAGAGTTTGAAATAAATACAGGTGTCCGTCAAGGTGATGGAATTTCTCCATTACTTTTCAATTGTGCCCTGGAAAAAGTTGTTAGGGAATGGAGAAAAGCAGGGGCACTATATCACCGACTAGGGCCAAAGATTAAGGGTATTCAAATAGGCTGCCTAGCATTTGCTGATGATATGGCACTAATTGCTGAAGACATCTCTGATGCACAGAAGCAGATTACTATCTTGGAAGAACAAGCAGCAAAAATAGGGCTTCATATCTCTTATGAAAAAACTAAATTTATGACTAACATAAAAAATGCGCGACATGAAATTTATATTAACGTTAACAAAATTGCTAGAGTAAAGGAATATAAATACTTAGGCGAATGGGTTACAGAAAATGGCAATGAAAATAAATCTGTAACATCAAGAATCCAGAAAATGGTAGCATTTCAATACACAAAAAATGTTTATAACAAGCAATGCCTGTCATGGAATAGTAAAATTCGCCATTATTTAACAGTGATTAAACCGGAAGCTCTTTATGCTTCAGAAACGCTAAATTTACAAATTAAAACATTAAAGGAACAATTAAATATTAAGGAAAGGAAAATTATGAGAAAGATCTTAGGGCCCAGAATTAAGAATGGCATACACTATCCCAAACCCAATTCTGAAGTATATAGAAAAAATTCAAAAATTACCGATACCATGAGAATGACACGAATTCAATTTTTGGGTCATTTGGAAAGAATTAATCATACGAGGCTTACTTACCGAATCCACAAATTTCTACAGAACAAACGTACAAGACCACAGTGGTACAAACAAGTGGAAAGGGACCTAGTGGAGATGGGATCGCCAGATCTCATGAATAGAAATGTGATCAGGAATATTGTTCATACAAGGGGATTTGAGGAAGATCTGAAGAAACCAACACGACGTGCATGGTCGGAGGAACAGAAAGTACAACAATCCATGAAGATGAAAAGCTTTTGGGCAAGGAGGAAGGCTCAGCATACGTTGATTCCGCGTGGTCCTAAGTGACCCATCCGCGAGAAGAAGAAGAAGATTTCAGTGAATCAAGCACATTGGTTCTGCTCCAGTACGATTTCGCAGCGCAAAGCAATATAAATCAGTTCATTCTGACAAAGACTGTCTATTTTCGAAATCCACCTTTTTTTCGGTTCCATTGTAAAAAATATTCGCAAATGTAGGCAGATAATTAAGCTCGTAAGGTAGGCAAAACACTGCCAGCGAGCGGCAGCGTGGTAGTGGTGCCCAGCCACCGCGCGCTTCACCAACGCGGCGACTGATGAATTCGTACTCCGCGAACTGCGTCTCTTTCTCTCGCACGTTACTTTGCTCGTCCGTTATCAAATTGACGGCAGCAAAGACAAAGCGCGGGATACATTTTATTAAGTTAAGTACTCAGTAATACAAGTTACTGTGTACTTAAGGTCCGCACAAAATAGGTAGGCGGTCCGGATCCGGACCGCGTTCCGCCATTTGGTGACCCCTGTCCTTAACCCCTGGCATTAAAAGTGATCGGGGATGTCGTTCGTTTAGATGTTAAAAGTACTGCTTTCGTCTTCTCTGGCGCCAGTTGAAGTTGCCGCTGCTCAAGCCAGTTTAGCACTCTTTGTAGCCCCGTATTAGCTGTATCCATTAGGATTCTTCTTTTGCGGTTACCGCCATCGCCACGTCGTCAGCGAATCCAATTAAGGTTATTCCCTTTGTTATCCCCCGGCATTTCGTTTTACAACAGATCGTCATGGAGTATGTTCCACAAGGTGGGGGCCAAGACTGATCCCTGTTATCCATATTTTTTTAAATTTTTCCTTCTGCCTCTGGAATGAGCTCTCTTTTCGATAGATATGCCACTAATATATTAATAAGCTCTATCTTCCTCATTTTTAATTCATTTAATATTTGCTGCCACGAGGCACTAATGAAGGCATTCTTCACATCGAATGTTATTATCGTACACAGTCTTCGGTGTCCAGCAGTGTAGGCACCAGCTTCTCTGGCAATTTTAATTACTTTTATAATGGCTTCTACTGTCTGTCGACCTTCTCTACATCCAAACTGTTTGTCAGACAGGTCCCCATTCAAGTTCTTTTTGTAGTCTGGATAGTATTAACTTCTCATATAATTTACCCTGTACCTCCAAGAGGCAGATTGGTCTAAAAGATGAAGCATTTTCTAAAGGCTTTTTACCCTTCCTTAACAAAACAAGTTTTGCTCGATTCCACTCTGGCTGGGAACTTCGCCCTGTGTGCAAGTTTATTATATACAGCTAATCAATAGGGTCTTTCCGCTGCAACTCGCTTTAGCAGTTCAACTGGAATACATCCTGGCCCTGGTGCTTTATTGTTTTTCATTTTCTCGCAGGCTATCTGCAGTTCATCAGTTTCGATGTGAAGTCTACAAAACTCGCGTCTTTAGTACAAGTCGTTTCTGTCTAGTCTGTCTAGTATAGTCTGTCTAGTCTAGTTATGTCAGTCTAGTGTATATAATGTAGTTTGGCCAATCTAGTCTAGTCTCTCTGTCTAGTTTAAACTCTCTGTCCAATCTCTCTGTCTAGTCTAATATTGTTTATCTAATCTTATCTGTCTAGTCATGTCTGTTTAGTCTTGTCTGCTTAGTCATATCTGTTGAGTCCTCCTCGGTAGTGTGGTTGACAACATACCCGCCTGGCAAGTGGGAGACCCGGGTTCGATTCCCGGTCGGAGAAGCAACAACTAGGGCGGTTTTCACTAACTTTCCTGCCCACTTGGCTGCACACCCTGAATGAAAGCGAATGGCTGAAAGCGAAGTATGGTGGCGCAAACCAAAAAGCTAAAGTGGAATAGAGGGTTTAATGAGAGTTTCCCCCAAACCACTTCAATAAAAAAGTCTTGTCTGTTGAGTCTTGTCTCTCGGGTCTTGTCTGTCTAGCCTTGTCCGACCAGTTTAGTATGTTTAGCCTTGTCCATTTGGCCTTTACTGTCTATTCAGTCCTGTCTGTTCAGTCTTGTCTGACTAGCTGTAGCTTATGGGCGTAGCCAGGGGGGGAGGGGGGTTTGGGGGTTCAAACCCCCCCGAAATATGCAAACCCGTTAAAATTGGTGCATTTCTGTTACTGTATTTTCTTAAAACCCCCCCGAAACTAAATCCTGGTCTTAAACCCCCCCCCCGAAACTAAATCCTGGTCTTAAACCCCCCCATACGATTGGCATACGAAAATCCATGTGAAATAGGAGTTTAGTGAGAGTGAAATGTGAAATATTGGTTTACTTCCCCCAAACCACCAGCTTTGTCTGACTAGTCTTGTCTATCTAATCTTGTCTGTCTAGTCTTGTCTGTCTAGTCTTGTCTGTCTAGTCTTATCTTTCTAGTCCTGTCTGTCTGTCCTCCTCGGTGGTGTAGTTGACAACATACCCGCCTTTCAATGCGGGAGACCCGGGTTCGAATCCTGGTCAGGGAGACAACAACTAGGGCGGTTTTCACTAACTGTCTGGGCTGCCCACCCTGAATGAATGCAAAATATGCGATACCGGGGTGGCGCAAACTAAAAGGTGGAATAGGGGGTTTAGTGAGTCTTGTCTGAATAGTCATGTGAGTCTACAGTAGTCAACCGGTTATTTGATAATCAATTGTTCATCTGTGTTTTGGCAATTGTCAAAAAGCTAAATTTATATTTTGTAATACATACCTCTTAGTCTGCATAGACAATGTAATTCTGATCGACATCCGTCACCTCAACTTTGACGAACTGAGGTTGCATTATCTGCATGTTTGAGTTGCCGCGCGCCATCGAATTTCTCGACCTAAAAACAAAACAATTCATAGATAACTAATAGCATCTCTAGATAACCACCAACATGTATAGATAAACAGTACCCTCCAATAATAATTAGTACCAAACATCGATAACTAGTATAATTTAATTAGTACCATTTATTGATAACTAGTACCATTTAGATTTAACTGAACATAACTGAATTTATAGATATCTTCAGTTATTTATAAATTCAGTAAATGTTTAATCTTTAAATGGTACTAGTTAACTAACAATACTCCAACATCCAAAATAATACATAATTATCTAGTCCAACAAATAGATAACTAAAGCTGATTATTAATAATTAGTTCCATTTATTGATGACTACTATATATAGATAATTAATAAATAACTAAAATCTAAGAGGCCGTTCATAAATTACGTAAGGCTTTTTTTATGCTAATTTTGCTCCCTCTCCCCCTATTGTAAGGTATTGTAAGATTTTATGGGCACATCAGATATTTGACCAGAATAAGTTTAGTAAATACTGGATTCTGTATAAGAACCTAGGTAAAGGTAAAGACTGTTTTCAGAAAAGTGGATATTTTATCCAAATTTTAATTATTATTTATCCATGGACTAACTAACCAGTCTGATATTGAGTTAATGACAGGGATGCCTGGCTTCAATATCAATTTCCTCATTATCGTACCACTCTACTTCGATTGAATATTGTTATTGTATGAAGTGAGACACAAACTCTGTCCATCTCGACGACGTATCTATATAATTGGTTGAACTTTCTCGGTTCAGCACACTTATGCTTGTGAAATGACTGATGATGAGTTCTAACATTTTTGATTGTAGTGACATACAATCCACATGATTGACATGTTCGTCCAATCAATTGCGTTTGGACTGACAGACAATAAAAGTCATATGGCGTTGAAAGAAAGCCTGGACGACTCGCAATCTCAATGTTTACACGCACAAATAAGTGACAAAAATTAGCATTTACTTGGTCTTTCGGAAGTGAGATATCCAAAGTTTCTGTTTGTTGAAGAGGACAAGGTGGTGGAATAAATCCATCTTGTAGAATTATTCGCAAACTACTTCTTAATTTTCCACAACATTCAAGCTCAGTACATTTGCAAATTTGCGGTAAATACTAAGATTCCCTTACATGTCTATAGTACCAACCTGGAGTCCATTCTGCTTGATTTACATTAACATTATCACTTGCAGGATTTATATATTCTGCGACAACTGGTTCTTCATCAATAATTAAAGTACTCCATATTTGCCCCAAAATATCACCAGATAAAATTTTGTAGTTCCAGTTCATCATTGATGGTACGTCGTCGATCATCAAGATGATTTCCAAAAGAATCATACGGCAAGACGAGTCCAGATAATTGATGACTCAAAGGAGCCATTCTTCGCCACACTCGATTAAAACAACATCGTCCCAGAGCGTTAGTGATAATAAATATAGCAGCAAGATCTAATTTTCGAAAATGAGAAATCGCATGGCAGATAACTTGAGGAAATCGTGGATTTTCATCGGGTCCTCCATCAACAGTTATGATTACTATCAACTAATGATATAGATTGGTGTAACCATCCCATGTTATAGATAATCATAAAAACTTAAAACAAATGGAACACAGCCTGAATATATAAATATATTCAGCCTTTCCAGAGCTCTATAACAATTATTGAGTCTTTTTAGTACTACCAAAACAAATCGCAGTGAAATTTGTAAGTTATTTTATAGCTTTCAGTTCACCTTCGTGGCATTCCACAAAAACCATAAAAATAACATTATTTTTAAGATCATGTCTTTCCGATACCTTAAGTGGATAGTGGAGAAGAAAGAAACGCAAGATAGCCATCTGTGGACGTGTTTCGAGATCTATCTGTCATCAGCACCCTGGGTTTTCAAGTGAGTGGTTTGCAAAACTGTCCTGATGAGAGATAGATCTCGAAACGCGTCCACAGATGGCTATCTTGGGTTTCTTCTCATTTCAGTTCGTAATCTGCATCATCTGTTTTTTTTTTCATCTGCACCACCTCCGAAACTTAACTATTAACCATAAATTTAACTATAGCAATATTAACTATAACTTTTAAAAATTCAGATTCAGCTTTTTTCAATTTTTTTCGAATTTTTCAATTCAAAAACTTACATAAGGTCAGATTATCTGCATATCATCATAATTTCCTGAAAATTTAGATAGTGAAAGCTGGATAAGAGATCAGTTTTCATCAGTTTTGAAAATTGTGTTCGATCAATTTTCAGTGGAAGAAAGATACCAATTAATTGAAATTTCATGTGGCGGAAGTCTAAAAAATGAATTTAAAAAAGACAGCCTGTGTAATTTTTGGTTAAAGAGCCGAATAATAAATTGGATCTCCCAATTTTCAGTGGAAGAAAGATACCAATTAATTGAAATTTCATGTGACGGAAGTCTAAAAAATGAATTTAAAAAAGACAGCCTGTGTAATTTTTGGTTAAAGAGCCGAATAATAAATTATTTTCATTTCAACAAATCATTAACATTTTTAATGCCCTTTAACGTATCATATTTGTGTAAAACTAGGTTTTCCGCCATGTTGTATATTAAAAATAAGTGCAGGACGCAATTGAAATTAGAGCCTGACTTATGTTTCAAGTTAACGAAGGTAAACCTCGATATATCAAAGATTATTTCAACAAAACAAGCCCAACCATCACATTAGTAGGAGTATTAGTTAGTAATAGTACTTTTTTTTGTCTAAACATACTAAAACTTTTGTTCCCTTATTTATAAAAAAGGGGAGGAGATTTTTAGCAGTTTATTTTGGGGGTACAATTTTTCAAAAGGTTGGGAACCACTGATTTAGATCATTGCCAGACATTAATATGTATTAAATTGATCTGTACATTGGTAATTATCGATGTATGTAGTCGTGAAAACAAAAAAAATAAATTAACTGTAAAAAACTCATTTAAGCAATCTGTATATGTTATCTGGATTCAATAATCTATGTAAATATTGCGACCTACAGATGTTATATATGCATTTATCCATTTCTTACTCAATCTGCATTGCTTGTTTACATGAAAACAAAAAACAGGAGGAATAATATCTTTTAGATAGCTTTAATATCTTTTAGATAGCTAAGACAACATATAGATAACACAATATATTTTTAAAGAAATTATCTATGATTTTATAAGATATCTGGATTACTATAAGAATATTTAACTGTAAAATACTCATGCAAGCAATCCTTATATTTCTATATGTAATAATATATGTATTAAAATACTAAATATATAGATGTCATCTATCTATTTATCTGTTTCTTACTTACTTTGCTTTTGCGTGTGTGAGGATGTGGCTCTTCAAATTCGTAGACTGGGCGAATTTTTTGTTACATCCGTCGAACGGACAGACGTACGGACGGTCTCCAGTGTGAATGCGAACGTGCGTTCTGAAAATCACAAAAACATTATCATTATCTACCAGATTTGTATAAACTATATAATTCTGGTATATGGTAATATTGTAAACAATTAGTATACTCCAAGGTAACATAATAGGTTTCCTAAATATAAAGGGTGATTCATTTTGGATTTCCACATTAAAAATATTAAAAGAAAACACGAAGTTGAAAAATATAAAAAAATTATTTGCCCTTTAAGGTTAGTTCATTACAATTATGTGAGAAAGATTATATCATGTAAATTCGTTTGTTAAAATTTTCGACTACTCTGCGACACAAATCAGGTTCTATGCCGGCTATTTCGCGTCTGATCTCCTGTTTCAGCTCTGCAATGGTGTTCGGTTTGTTCTTGTAATACTCTGCTCTTCAGATACCCCCAAAGGAAAAAATCTGCGGGAGTTAAATCACACGATCGCGGCGGCCAATTGAAGTCTGAACAAGAAGAGACGTGAAATAATGCGACCGGGAAACTTGCCGCGCAGTAATTGTATCGTTTCTCCTGCTGTGTGGCAGGTGGCACCGTCCACTTGAAACCATAAATCTTCGATATCCATATCTTTCAACTGCTCCCAAAGAAAATCTGTTATCATGTTCCGATAACGAACGCCATTAACCGTAACAGAGTTCTCCGCATGATCCTCAAAAAAAAATGGGCCAATTACGCCTCCGGACCAAAAGGCACACCAAACAGTGACCTTTTGAGGATGCATTTTCGTTTCAACAATCTCTCTTGGATTTTCTAATCCCCAAATACGACAATTGTGCTTATTTACGAAGCCATCAACGTGGAAATGTGCCTCATCGCTAAAGATAATTTTCATTGAAAAATTTACCCCTTGTTCTCTTATCCATTCGGCAAACACACGGCGCTGTTGATGGTCTCGAGGCTTCAATTCCTGTGTTATTTGGAGTTTGTACGGGTGTAACTTCAAATCTTTTGTTAAAATTCGCTGTGTAGTGGAATACGTAAGGCCCACTTGCTGCGATCGATGACGAATCGATGTGCTTGAATTTTCGGCCACGCTTTCGCGAACAATGGCAATATTTTGTTCTGAACGACCTCTACGAGCACGCTGAGGGGTTTTGATGTTAGCTACGGATCCAGTTTGTTCGAATTTTTGGACCACATTCCAAATTGTCCTCTCACAAGGTCGATTTTGCGCACCACAAACTTCACGTAAAGCACGAAATGCACTTTTCCTCGATCGGCCATTTTCATAATATGCTTGGATAATTTTAACAGGTTGTTCTTGCGTATATTGCTCCATGACTACTTTTGTTTAACTTTTTAGGTTAGAAATCACACGCTGCCCTTGACAAATACAGTGGCGTGTCAAAAATATTTTAGATTGTAATGTGGAATTTCAAATTGAATCACCCTTTACATGGCAGATAAGAGCAAGAATTGAGAAAAAAAACATGAGAAATATGTAAAGATTGCACAGTCAATAAGTTATTTTACCTGAGGTTAAAATCGAGACTGAATCTCTTCCCGCAACCCTCGAAGGTGCACTGGAAGGGTTTTTCGCCTGTGTGGACCAGCTGATGCCTCTTTAGCTTGCTGGACTCGACGAAGGCTTTGCCGCATTCCGCGCATACGTGAACCCTCGGTCCGTGGGTGTGCAAATGCTTGCGCATCGCCGAATTGTCCCTAAACATTTTGTTGCAACCCTTATGCGGACAAGCTACAAAAACAATAAATTAAATCCATACAATTGGATTATTAACATAGTCTTGTCTGTCTAGTCTTTGTCTGTCTAGAAATGTCTATCTTGTTTGGTCTGTCTATTTTAGTCTCGTCTGTCTAGTCTAGTCTGTTTAGACTGCCTAGTGTCTTTAGTCTGTCAAGTCCTGTCTGCCTTGCCTCGTCGGTCTAGTCCTGACTCTCTAGTCTTCTCTGTCTAATCTTGTCTGCCTAGTCTTGTCTGTCCTATTTTGTCTAGCTAGGTTTTTTCTAGGTCTGGTTTCGAATCTGTCTAGTCTAGTTCGTCTAGTCTTGTCTGTCTAGTCTCTATGACGTATTTATTATAAACCCCTAAACATTATGTTTACCTATCGTTCTGTCGGAAGAATCTTGATTCGGTCTCCTCATTCGCGGACTCTTCAGACCGGGTCTAGCGAATTCGGCAAGTTGCTTGGGATCGGAGAGGTCGAGGCCCGGTATGCCATTTGTCGGGATCTTCTTGTCGGTCATGTACTCCGTGTAGTCCGGATCCGGATCTGGATTTGATCCTTCATCTACAATAACAAATATTTAATAAAAATTGCAGTGCAACAGTATAATCCATTAGGATTACACTCAAAGAGAGAGTAGAGATTAAAAAGTTTGGTATTATCAGGGAGAGAGAAAGAGTGGATTTGATAACTTGTCAGACAATACTTAGCAGACAACACTAAGAAGACCAGACCAACAATATCAGGCAGACAAGATCTGTTAGAAAAGACTGAACAGATAACATCAGAAGACCAGACAGAAAATACAGTTTTATTTAACGACGACAATACGATGGACGAGACTAACAAGATTAGATCGACAACCAAGGGCAGACAAGATCGGTGAGACAAGACTAAACAGACAAGACCAGATAGACAAGATCAGACAGACAAGACCAGAGAGACAAGACCAGACATACAAGACCAGAGAAGAACTGTTGAAACAAATGTGAAGTGTTCCTCAGGAAAGTGTACTGGCACCCATGCTTTTTCTACTTTACATCGTTGATTTAGCTACCTGCATCAACAGAGATCAGTGCACTCTATATGCAGACGATTTGACGCTTATTGTATCTGAAGGATGTAGTTTGCTTAATGAAGTTTCAGCACAAAACCTTATTTATAAAACAATGAGCTGTTTTGCAGCAAACAATCTACTTAAACAAGGATAAAACAAAATATATAATATTTCAAGCTGAAAGAAGTAAATATGCAGAGGACATCAAAATAAGTACATGTATATGGTGAACACATTAAAAGAGCAAAATGTACAAATTTTTTTGAGATATATATAGAAGAACATTTGTAATGGAATCACACTATTAAAAATATTTGTGCAATCCTTAACAAAGGATATATCAAATAAGATGCTTAAGAGTCATTTGATGTGCACTGGGCCTCAAGGTACATTTTTCTCTTGCGAAGAAGTGCTCTGCAGTCTTTGAGCAGATGTATGGGGGTGTCCTCTGCTGATCTGCAGAATCTGCATCTTCCTCTAGGCCTAAGGCCTTGAGGTGTTTTCTAAGTCTGCAGTGTCCTGTCAGGACTCCTATCAGAATTCTAAGCTTGTTCCTGTTTTGTTTCAGGCAAGCTTTTGTGTGTGATTAAAAGATCCCAGCATTACTTTAGATTGTCTTAACCCTGGAAGTTCTTTCCAGGTTTTGATCCATTCTTCTCTTATTTCTTCATCTAATCTTTTGTGGGTGGAGTTCATACTCATACTGCAAAAAGGTTCCGGACTTATAGAGGGATTACTGTATCCTGGGATATGATCTGATGGCCTTGATGGCTGCTTCATTTCTTGCGATAGTTCCTCTCGAGGTTAAATTATGCACACCTCCCGATTGCATATACCTCTGCTTAGAAGATACTTGGGTAGATTCCCATGGATTCAAAATATTTGGTACAAGGTCGAAACACTCCTGCACCAGTATCTTCATTTGTCTTCGAACCATCCATATTCCACTTGATAGCACTTTACTCTATGTTGTATGCTGAGTAGTTTTTCTCGAAATGGTATTTGCATACCATTTCATCTATCAGAACTTACCAGCCAGGGGATCTTGGTAGCGAGGCTGTTCTGGTCTCTGCTCCCGATTACTTTACCTCTGGCTATTCCTTCCTTGCTGAACCTTACAATCGCAGCAGCAGTTCCATTGCTACTGTCACATAATTTTAAACATAACTTCAGATTTCTGTACAGCCTTATGCTTCCTGTTCATTTTTACCTTATTTTGTATATTAGACTTAACCTATAGAAATATTGTTACTTACAGGTGAATAAATTATTTCATTTGATTGTTATTTGACAGACGAGATCAGACTTGACAAGACCAAATAGACCAACACCAGACAGACAAATCAAGACAGACAGGAGGAGACAGACAAGACAGTTTACGTTTCTGCGATTCATCTTCCAATGAATCAACTTAGAGATAAAGAGAGTGAAGTTAGCGATTCTACCAGGGGCTCTGATGAAATAATACATTTTTGCAAATTCGGTTGCCAACAGTGCTGTGAAGTTAGCAACCGAATTTGCAAAAATTTAATATTACAGTATAATCTTGATAATCCGGCGATTGGTTAATCAGACACGTTCAATAATCCCGCGCTCTTGGGAAACACGTGTATTTTCTTTAGGTTGCCCCCCGCCGGATATAACCTCGCGCATAAAAGAAATAAACTCAAAAACAACACCATCCAGTGTTCTTGGAAAAAGGTCTGGCCAACACACCCTGCTTTTAACTCTCTGCTGAAAACTTGATTGACGATTCTCACCAAGCTAACTCCACTCTACAATTATCTATTTACTATCTGCTTTAAGTTTGTACATATTTTTTTGACACATGTACACATTTACCTATAAAAATATATATTTTATTCCTTCTGAAATAGAATAAAATAAGTCAGGGAACACTAAACTCTGATATATTTTTAAGCGGAACATTTACAATCTAAAATATAATATAAAAGTTAAGACAGGGAAGCTAACCTTTTTGAAACCAAAAACAGTAATAACAAACAGAATAACGTTCGTAATTGTCGCAAAAACACTCTGTTATTATAGAGCAAAAAAGAAACATAATCATGTCGCAGCATGTGATTGACAACCTCTGCTTCAAAGTGCTACTTTTGGAAAATAATATGTATGTAAATAAAATATGTACCGATATTGATTGATCCAAATATATTTATTGAAAACACAATTAAAATTACACTATTAAAAAAAAATCTCAAATTTAATGCGATACATGAATTTGACGATCTTGAGAGATCTCAGCGATATTGGGACGATGATAAAGCCGCACGCATTTCTTCTTCTGAATTCCCTAGTCTCTGGGGTTTATTTGTCTTTATATTAACTGTAGTTGAAAATACTGCTTGGCAAAGATATGACATGGAAAATAACAATAATATATATATTCAGGGCTTTTTTGCTTATATTCGGGTATTCATCTTTAACAGAGATTCAAAAATTTTGTGTTTTCATGTAACTGTAATTTTAATTCACGATCTGAAGAAAGCGACTTCAGTTCTTCTTCTTCTTTTAAGTAAAACTAGAAAAATTGGAAGAAGCAAATGGGTTTGTTATCCAATCATATGCTGTGGGCTTAACAATGGAAAATATTTTCAAGTTTTTCTTCTATTGTTGATAAATGTTCCATTATCAAAGAAACGATTGCCTCGTTGGTATTTTGCACAGAGGGGAACATTTCCGTGTTCCTCTCTCTTACCTGTCTTTTTCATAGCAAAAGTATTTTTTTTTCATTAAACATAATTTGTTAGTCGATGTTAGAATGTTTTCATCTTTTCCTTGCATACTCATATTGACGGTATTAAAGAAAATAAAAATATCAGCCAAATACGCCAAATTATTGCAGCTATCATAATGTTTTAGATAATTCACAAAAAGTTTTTGATTTTCTGTTAAAAAAAAAATAGGTAGGTAAGTACATTTTTTAATGTCAACACACGATTTAAAACCTTTCCTCGTGACCTCCACCTTACTTCGATATGAAGAAGTAAACACTCATAATCCATGGATGAACAAAGTTGTTTGAAAATTCGGTTCTTCATCACTCTCATTATAAAATTAAAAATGTGAACTACTTGGTAAAAAAACGTCGTCTAATTTCTTCTTCTTATGACAAGTACTTCTCGGTGCAAGAAACAATGATGAAATAATATTTGAATTTATGGAAATTATATGGAATAATTTATGGAATATTTTTATATTTAATACTAATGATCCCATAATAATTTTAAAGCATTCAAATACGTTGCTATGGCATCAAACAATCCTGACCAGTTGTATGACCCAAAAGTTCCTTCCAGCATAAACATTGATTTATTATCTCTTGTACATAAATAAATCATACAAAGCCTAAGAGCTGCGCCTTACCATTTATATTAGTTGATTCGTCTACTTGTAATGCAAAAGACATATTAACAAGCTTACCTGCGACTGTTCTTTCAATGCTGCAGGGCATGTCATTAACTCTTCTACGAATCGTATCATCAGACACCAAAATCTTCTAAATTTTCTTATTTGCTTTTTCCCCAAACATAATTCTATTTAGTCACTATTTCACAGCAGGCAGGCAAAATTAGAGATTCTGCTATCGTGTGTGGCTTTAATTTTAGTGCTACTAACTCGGCAATTTCATTTGAAGCAAGTTGAACTTTTTCATTTACTTTCATTGTTTTTTCAAACTGTTTGCTTTGCATTTCTAAAAGTCTAAAAAAATGTTTTTTGTTCTTAAAAAAAATTTTTTGTTCAGTTTTGAAATGACGCCTTAATTTAGCGAGCGTCATTTCAAGCGCGTTATAGCCAAGTTTCTTTCAGCATACACTGCAGAGAGGTGTTGGACAATCTGTATTTCCGGTCCAGGTAAATCCAAATTTTAAGTATTCTTCGTCATACAAACCATTGACATTTCGAATTGATTTCACAATTTTTCTATTTTCTTCATTCTCTCCAATTCTACTAGCGCTATGTAGCGAATTGTAGAATTGAATTACGCAGAATTTTTATAACTGCAATAATATTTTTTAATTTCGTTTTTTTCGCGGAACATTTAAATGTGCATCGCGGAACACCAGTGTTCCGCGGAACACGCTTTGAGAACCCCTGGAATAGGGTATATGCATGTATTATAAATTTGGTTCAAATATTTTTATTCAAAATCTTTATTGGCCGGACATTTGTATTAACCATTATTTTTGTAATTAATATCTTTTTAAATACTTAAAATTAATAAATAAAAGTACAAATTAAGCGAGGGAAATTCAAATTTGTAAAAAGCAACACCATTGGTTAAGGCGAAATGTGACGTAAGTTAATATGTAAACAAGTTCGTTTCTATTGAATTTAATCCTAAATATGATAAGATGTAAACATAACCTATAATTTTTGATTATTGTAAAACGAGCAAATGTTTTTCACGAAATTGCATATATTTACATGTAATGTTATTCACGATCTGTCAAGTTTATTATGATCGTTCCATAAACGAGCTGTCGCGTTGTAAAATCAACTTTTCCGCACTCTAATGTAAATAAATATTTTATACTTAATTACAGCATTTTTAAACAGTATTTATATTATTTACGATGTTAAAACGGTGCAAACAGTGAATTAAAGATATAAAAAACATGCATATTCCCCATTGAACAAAAAATATGTAAAATTGTTATTGTTTCTTGTGTCTGGTCCCTTATGAGTCGGATTATCAAGATTACACATTGCTACTATTATACTCGGAGTTCCTGGTAGATATGAAATAGTTCTAGAGTACTTTGGACAAAATTTGTAGTTCTGCAGAATTTCGCGAAAAAAAATAGAAAATACCAACAATAAACTAGCAACCTTAAGGTCTATGAAGTCTACAGCCTTCAAGCACTTGCCAAGGAAGCAGAAGACTTGGATTTCACCTAATACCAACCTGGGTGAATTCCAGATAGATCATGTGGCCATTTCACGAAAATCTCAAAAGGAAATACTAAACGTGAAGGTACTAAGAAGCGCCAATCTGCACTCAGACCTCTCAACTACCTCTCAAAGATCAAAATAAGACTCCAGCCTAGAAACAATAGATTACACAGAACCTCCAAAATGGTAGGATTTGACGTAGAGCAACTTAAGAACAGTCGAGAAGTAAGTCAGAGACAATGATCTGATCTGAACAATACAGATCTATACAGCTGGGACCAACTGAAAGAGACTCTTGTCAAGGCGGTCAATGAACTCGCCCCTCTCGCTAGAAGAAGCAAGCTGGATGCTTCCTTCTTCTAGCGAGAGGGGCTGGAGGTTTTTTGAAGACTGTGAAGACGGTTTTTTGAGGACTGAAGACTGTGACAATGCAATAGCCCAAAGACAGACAGCCTGGGTGAAGTGGAATTCTAAAAAGACCAAGGAAAATTGGCATAAATTTTTGGAACAAAGAAAGGTTACAGCCAAGATAATTTGAGAAACCAAATGAACCTTCACACAAAACCAACTAACCCAAATCGAAGAGAGCTTTGCTAAGAATAACTCCAGAGATTTCTTTGGAACCTTCAAGCAGACACTTAGAAAATACGCTCTGCCAAGCCTTCACTTCAGAGAGTCACAAGGCAAACTGGCTTTTAACGACAAGGACAACTGCCACCTTTTCTTCAACTTCTTAAGAATAATAAGGCAGCTCTATCATAGACAGGACTCCATCATTGCTGAACTGTGGAAAGGTGCTGGAAGCAATGCTGTGTGCAAGCTAACCAAGATCATCCAGGACATCTGGGAAATAGAGAAATTACCACTCCATAGGAAATCAGCTCTGATCCATCCGCTTCACAAAAAAGGAGATTTTACTGATCTAAACAACTACCGTAGAATTTCTCTCGTCCTGGTAACATACAAGATTCTCTCGAAGGCGTTACAAACAACGGCAGAAAATCAGTAGGATAATCAACTGGGAGAATACTAGGGAGGCTTCAGGAAGACCTGATCCTGTGTTGAACAGATCTTCAATCTTAAAACTTTACTTGCATACTCCAAGATGAGAAAACGCATGGTGGTCATCACCTTTGTACTACATTACTGCTTATTATTATATTTATTATTTTTGTAATTAATATCTTTTTAAATACTTAAAATTAATAAATAAAAGTACAAATTAAGCGAGGGTAATTCGAATTTGTAAAACGCAACACCATTGGGTAAGGCGAAATGTGACGTAACTTAATATGTAAACAAGTTCGTTTCTATTGAATTTAATCCTAAATATGATAAGATGTAAACATAACCTATAATTTTTGATTATTGTAAAGCGAGCAAATGTTTTTCACGAAATTGCATATATTTACATGTAATGTTATTCACGATCTGTCAAGTTTATTATGATCGTTCCATAAACGATATGTCGCGTTGTAAAATCAACTTTTCCGCACTCTAATGTAAATAAATATTTTATACTTAATTACAGCATTTTTAAACAGTATTTATATTATTTACGATGTTAAAACGGTGCAAACAGTGAAGTAAAGATATAAAAAACATGCATATTCCCCATTGAACAAAAAATATGTAAAATTGTTATTGTTTTGTTTTAATCCTGATAATCCGGAATTGTTTGATAATCCGGCGTGTCAATTGTGTAATTGTCTGCTCCCTTATGAGTCGGATTATCAAGATTACACATTGCTACTATTATACTCGGAGTTCCTGGTAGATATGAAATAGTTCTAGAGTACTTTGGACAAAATTTGTAGTTCTGCAGAATTTCGCGAAAAAAAATAGAAAATACCAACAATAAACTAGCAACCTTAAGGTCTACGAAGTCTACAGCCTTCAAGCACTTGCCAAGGAAGCAGAAGACTTGGATTTCACCTAATACCAACCTGGGTGAAGTCCAGATAGATCATGTGGCTATTTCACGAAAATCTCAAAAGGAAATACTAAACGTGAAGGTACTAAGAAGCGCCAATCTGCACTCAGACCTCTCAACTACCTCTCAAAGATCAAAATAAGACTCCAGCCTAGAAACAATAGATTACACAGAACCTCCAAAATGGTAAGATTTGACGTAGAGCAACTTAAGAACAGTCAAGAAGTAAGTCAGAGACAATGATCTGATCTGAACAATACAGATCTATACAGCTGGGACCAACTGAAAGAGACTCTTGTCAAGGCGGTCAATGAACTCGCCCCTCTCGCTAGAAGAAGCAAGAAGGGGGTGGACTGAAGACTGTGACAATGCAATAGCCCAAAGACAGACAGCCTGGGTGAAGTGGAATTCTAAAAAGATCAAGGAAAATTGGCATAAATTTTTGGAACAAAGGAAGGTTACAGCCAAGATAATTCGAGAAACCAAATGAACCTTCACACAAAACCAACTAACCCAAATCGAAGAGAGCTTTGCTAAGAATAACTCCAGAGATTTTTTGGAACCTTCAAGCAGACACTCAGAAAATACGCTCTGCCAAGCCTTCACTTCAGAGAGTCACAAGGCAAACTGGCTTTTAACGACAAGGACAACTGCCACCTTTTAGCTCTGTACTTTAAAAATCCACTCAATTGTGATCCACCCAGCAAAGAATTTGACTATAAACAAACCACACCAAACCCGGACTCACTGACCCCTTCAATGGAAGAAGTTGGTCAGATCATTCAACTTCTTAAGAATAATAAGGCAGCTGGAGAGGACTCTATCATTGCTGAACTGTGGAAAGGTGCTGGAAGCAATGCTGTGTGCAAGCTAACCAAGATCATCCAGGACATCTGGGAAACAGAGAAATTACCACCCCTTAGGAAATCAGCTCTGATCCATCCGCTTCACAAAAAAGGAGATTTTACTGATCTAAACAACTACCGTAGAATTTCTCTCGTCCTGGTAATATACAAGATTCTCTCGAAGGCGTTACAAACAACGGCAGAAAATCAGTAGGATAATCAACTGGGAGAATACTAGGGAGGCTTCAGGAAGACCTGATCCTGTGTTGAACAGATCCTCAATCTTAAAACTTTACTTGCATACTCCAAGATGAGAAAACGCATGGTGGTCATCACCTTTGTACTACATTACTGCTTTGGCCTACAATTCCATTGACAGAGAAACGCTTAACAAAGTACTACAGGAACTAGGGGTAGACAACAAAACCCGCAGATTCCTAGAAACCTTGACCAACACCAATTCCAAGGTTAAATTTAGAGGCTAGATCTCAGAATGCTTCGAAAAAAAAAGTAGAGTGAGACAAGGAGATGGACTTTCCCCACTTCTCTCCAACTGTGTTCTTGAAAAGGTTATGAGAATGGCGCAAGGAACTGATCAATTTGGGTGCTCAGAGTGGTATCTACCTGGGACGTAAGAACGATGGACTGGTTGTAGATTGCCTGGCCTTTGCAGATGACATGGCACTGTTTGCTGATTCTCTTGAGATGGCAACAATGCAGGAAAATTGCCTCAAAAAACAGGCTGCTAAAGTGGGTCTTCAAGTCTCGCTGGAGAAAACAGAATTCTTCACCAATATCAGAGAAGCAAACAGAGAGATGCTATAGCAGAGAAACATCAAGAGGACTCAGAAATTTAAGTTTCTCAGCAAAGATGAAAGGCCAACATTTGAACAAGTGTGGTCCAAAGTAGGCCAATTTGAAACAAGAAGAAAATAACCTTTAAATCAACCAAAACAGATTTGTTTATGAACTTGTTGAAGAAGGATAAATGTGGCCACATTTTTATCAACTAGTTCTCATACATATGTATCAGTGTAAACGTACCATTACTAGGTTTCGTAAAGCGTAGATATTTAAATCTTTAGCACTTTAGCTTGGGTTTGTATCTGCAAAACATCCAATGCAATATCGAAGCAAATTGTGAAACAAAAGTTTTGTAATATTTTGAATCCAAAGCAAACCGTAATTTTTGGCTATTTATCATTGAAATTAATTATATAGACCTTTTTATAGTTTAAATTTTTTTGGGCGCATGTGTCAATTTCCGCCATGTTATACGTTAAAAAGTGCCCGAACTTTTTGACTTTTAACTAAATGTGTGCCCGAAGCTTTCACATTTTGGCCTTTCAAACTTGGCGGATTCGCATGCGCTTAACTAGCCGTAAAAGGTCTGTTATAAACAGCTCTGTTTACAAATTCCTGCATTCTTTTGAAATCAAAACAAAAACTTTCCGTGCTAGATAGATGTCGTTAAAATCGGCGAGAACTCAATAACAGAAAAAAAGAACGCAGCGAAGCAACAACAACGCACGTCTGTGCGTCCGCCCAAAAACGTCAAGGAAACAAAACAAAAGAAGAGATGTTTACAAATCATTACAGAATTGCAATTTGTTTTTATCTAGGGTCGTCCATGTCTAGGCGCCATGCCACTTTCAGCCATTTAAATAAAATGGCAGTGGAGTCAGTGATGGCCGCTGGCTGCGATCCACACAACACATCGCGCAGTGCAAATATTTATTTTCACAATAACTATTAAAATGAATTGAAAGAATGGGAATTTAGTGTTGTGTCTTACCGTCGCTGGTTCCGGAAGCCCACATGGTAACAGAAAACTCGCCCTCCATCGTTTTGATCTGCACCTGCTTCTGTTCCCATTTCCTGGGCCGTGTCTCGACGTGAACGTCGCCCAGCATGATTTCGTTGTCCCGTCTGGACAGAATGTTCCTGTTTTTCAGCGAATTTTTCTTCCTCTTGGACGAGGGGCCCGGCGAGGATTCAATGTAAATATCCGACCCGTCTGGAACGGGCACGTCGTACAGGTTCAGCGGATCCCCGGAATCGTCGATGATCTCCTCCTGGGCCTCTAAAATAATATCTCTGCCTTCTAGTGTTTGCATCATTGAGTCTCCGCATTCGACGATCGTTTCGACCGTGTCATGCATATCGACCGGTATCGTTTCGATTTCCACACATTCCTGTATGTCCGGCTGGATCTCGACCTCGCACATTATATTTTGGTCCGCCATTGTCCTGGTTTTGTAAATATTGTTTATAAAAGATGGTCGCACCAAAGATGGCGGAAAATATGTCCGCCTCACTACCACAATGGCGTCAAACTAAAGCCACGATCCAGCGGAAGACAGATGCACTCTCACTTATCCACTCGCACTCCCGACCATCGGCTCTCTCCTTTCAACTCGCTGCTCTCGCGTACCACACACATGTGTCGGTGATTGTTTGTTGTTGTTTTTACCGGTGTCAGAGGTGCCATCTGTCTCCGCCTTGCACTAAATTTCCGTTTGAATCTGAAGCGGGAAAAAAATAGAATTATTATTTTTTACTTGTTTTTAATTTAAATTAAAGATTTTGTTTTGTTTTTCGTTCTGTTTTTGCTAAAATTTTGCAATTGTTGTTCTGCCCAGCAACAGGCAAGGTTAACAATAATTTACTGCCACAACTGACTCATTAGTATTATTCTAGTTTGTCAGTTTTGACAAATCTTTTATTCTTGTTTTTTTACGATTCATTTTTTCACCAATTCTATTAACATTTTTAGTTTGCATTTTATCATATATTTTCTATCTAGACTTGCCTATTTTGTATTATCTAGTTTAATTTGTTTACCATTATTTGCATCAGTGCTTCTCAACCCAAAGTATACCGTTTATTTTTTTAAAGTAATTTTTTACTACTTTTCTTTATCCAATTTTAATAACTTCTATATTCTATATCTAGTTTTGTTTATTTTATATTATTTATCGTTATTTTTCATCGTTAAGTTTCATTTGTTCAATATAGTTATTTAGTATTATCTATATCAGTGATTGTCAACCTTTTTACTGTCATGCTAGTTTTGTTTATTTTATATTATTTATCGTTATTTTTATATTATAGTTTCATTTGTTCAATATAGTTATTTAGTATTATCTATATCAGTGATTCTCAACCTTTTTACTGTCATGGTCTACTTATGATGTCCAGAAAGTTGTTCAAAAGCAATTTGTTCGAATATAACTTGTCTGAATGGAATTTTGTACATACAGTGCGTAAAGTGATGAGGTTTCACATAGGAAAAACTTTTTTAATATGAGTTTTAGGAGAAAATATTATTCTTTATAAAAAAAATTGCTTGTAAACCCCTCATAGTCAAAGAAGAATCTAGTAATCACTTAAGGTAAGATCAAAAACTTGAAATAATGTCGAGTAGTTGATTTTAAATATGACCAAGTCCAAACATTGCATCAGTATCATATTACCCATGTATTACTCGTTAACCAGTGACATTTATTGACAGTTCAGCAAGCTTAATATGAAAACACTGTTAACATTACAGCAGCGAATCTTCCTAGTGAAATGTTGTGGTTTAGGAGAAGCCCCGTTTAAATATGCAATCAGTTTTTATTTAATGGAAAATATCCTAATGTATTTCAGAAACATTTTCCGGCTATGGTCATTTTTTGTTGCTTGTGTATAAACGCCATAAGGTGTGTCTGAATCTAGGTTTATATGGATAAATTTTATTCGCTTTATAAATTGCCTGCAATAATGTATGATTAACATTAAGTTCAGTTGCTTGCTGGCATAAAGAAATCCTAGATGGTCTGCAACTGATTCGATAGCCACAATGGGCACAGCATCATTGTAACTTTGCAAGGCTTCTTCTTGTCAGCAATGGATCCTGTATCATCAAACTTTTTAATAAATTTTGTTTACGCTGTTCTGCTTACACTTACAAGCTTACCACTTAAAGCTGTAAGCAGAACAGCTTTAACAAAATTTATGAAAAAGTTTGATGAAATGGGATCCATTGCTGACAAGGAGAAGCCTTGCAAAGCATACAATGATGCTGTGCCCATGATTTCTTCATGCCAGCGAGCAACTGAACTTAATGTTAATCATACATTATTGCAGCCAATTTATAAAGCGAATAAAATTTATCCATATAAACCTAGATTCAGACACACCTTATGGCGCTTATACACAAGCAACAAAAAATGCCCATAGCCGGAAAATGTTTCTGCAATGCTGCCTCAGCAATGTTGCTGGACATTGTGTTGGCGATATATTGCTAGCAAATGTGTAGCCCAGTATGTCTCAGCAATACTGTGAAAACAGTATTGCTCGAGACTTTGCACGTACACATTCAACAATTATGGTCTACAATGAAGAAGTACTGGTTTATGCAGCATACATAGCACTTGCTAATAAGAAAGAAAAAAGGGAAAACTTTGGATTCGACCTTACATAAGTAGATGAGATATACTTGATAATTTAAGTAATGAATTAATACTTGATGATTACTTATTTCAAAATTTTAGTAGAATGTCAAAGGGTTACTTTGAGTATTTAATTAACAAAATCGGCCCGAATATTGCCTAAAAAGACCCAGTTATGAGAAGAGCAGTATCACTACAAGATTTTTAATCACCCTAAGGTTTTTGGCAACTGGAGACTTACAAGTCTTTAATGTACTTATTCAGTGTCAGATTGTTTGATTCCTCATATTGTTCCCAAACTATGTACAGCTATAAACAAAGAATTGGAAGAAGTAATTAAAGTAAGAGCATTAAAAAATATTTTATTTGTACAAAAGTACTACTTTTACTGCAGTACTTCAAAAATAAAATTTTGACATAACTCAGTATTGCTTTCAGAAGCAGTCCTGCTGCATCCCCTTTTCCTCCTGAAGCTCCCTTTTCTTCTTCTCTACTTTTTGCAGTTCTGTTTTCGCATCCAGCACGTGCACTTTGAGCTCTTCTGCCTTTCTTCATTCTCTCATAGCTTCTCGAAACATTTTCTTAACTTTCCGTACTTTACATTCATACCATGCTCTGTCTGGATACGCTCCCTTAATTTTCTTCTTGACGTACGTACGTTTCTAAGTACTGACTCCATTTTCTTTGTCAACAAATCCCCTAATCTACTTTTTTAGTATGTGCCACCCCGGTATCACATATTTTGTATTCATTCAGGGTGGGCAGCCTGGACGGTTAGTGAAAACCGCTTTGCCATCATGTCTATATCATCTATGGTGTGCTACTCTACCTCTTCGAATTTCCTCCTGTATTCTTCTGTCGCCTCCTTATCCCACCTGGCCACCCATATCTCTGCATTAACTTCCTTCTTCCTTTGTTGCTTCAATGACATCATTACAGCACGTGATTTGACTCACTTCTTATTCCAATTTCCATCTGTTTTATTTGTCGACTTGTCGCTTCATTAGTAATTGTCAGGTCAATAACCAAGGTACCCATTGCACCAACAAACGTTAGTTCTCCCTCACAGTCGCTCTCGATACACCCATTCAAAATGTCCCATTGGTTCTCTATCACCCACGCCAGCCAAACATTTCCCTCCACATTTTTAATTTAGTCTTTCACTTCACAGTCTTATCCACCGTAATGACCTGCTCTTCTCCTAAATTCAGCTATTCCTTCACTATCAGAAGCAGTCGTGGGGTAGAAGAAAGTGGTGCTGACTACCTTAACATCTTCATATCTGCCTCAAATAAAATTTTACTAATTTCGAACTGTTTATGTGCACGAGTTTGCATATCATAAGCTATCATTTTAGAAATGTGTTTTCCAAAACCAGAAATTTCATTATTTTTTTTGACCTGCTGCTTCGTTAATGATATTGATTGCTTTCTCAAGAGTGGCGTCTCCTGCTTTTGCCCTTCTTTTCCGGCATGGAGCCTTGGTAGGTGTTGCAAAACTCATTTCACTTGAATCATAGTAGTCAGGTTCTACATAAAGGGCTTCCAAACTCTCACTTTCCTGAAATATTAATAGATCTATCTATAATTTATTTCCCCTACAGGATTTCTTTATTTTTACAATCATATTTACATTATATTTACAATACCTTATCCAGCCCTTCCCTCCTCTTCAATACTTCTTTTATCGACTGCATATCTATTCTGTCTCTCTCTCCAGGTAGCACATACTACACAATCTATTTTCTTCTTCCATCCAATATCCCATTATCTTCTTCGCCATTATCTTCCTTTCACACTTTCTCTAACCAAGTTAGGTTAGGTTAGGGATCTCTTCTATCATAAATCTCTCATACTTCATATTGTACCTACATTCCCTTATTCCTTCTCTTCTTTCCTGCCTGTCTACATCCTTATCTATTTCACTCGTTTCTCCATTAATCCACCTGCCTCTCTCTATTTCCTTACTTGCATATCCATTTCTTGGATAATATTCTTCTCTTCCATTCATTTCTATATCCTCTTTTTTACTTTTCATGGTCGGTTGTATCACAGAGCTGCTTCAGTATTACTTGTTGCCCTTTCTTACATTTTTTTAGTGTTCAATAGAATAGTTTTTGGTTTTGCTTGAAGTTTCCTTCAAGAGTATTTCCAAAATCTTCCTTTGTCTTCTGCTTTGCTATTTTTATTTCTTTATGGAAATTTGTTCAAATGAAAATTTGTTGGAAAAAAATAGACATTTAATAAATCGAATATTGGCTGAAGCTCAGGGAACACTATTTAGCTTCTAAATTAACTGTAACCATTACAGATTTTGTTTTGGTTTTAGTGTAATCGTTACAGATCGGTTAAGTGAACAATTTAGTTTTCAAAGTGGCATTAACATTAGATAACATTATAATTAGTATGCATGATGGTTGAATGGCTAATAGGTATAGGTTGGCTTGTAATAAGGTACGTTTGCGTTAATTGTGGAGATGAAATGATATTGGTGAAAGTGAAAACGAGTGATGGGTATGTTTGGCGGTGTTACAAGGCTAGAGCAAAAGTGAATGCGCATATGGTTTCAAGGAGCAAAATGATATATGGTTTGAACGTAGCACATTGTCACTTGGTAATATAATGAAAATTGTGAAATATGAGTGATATTAGTGGCAATAGTTAAATTTCGAGTTTAATAATCATAGAACTTTAAAAGGGGTGACACCAAAAACACAAAAACGATTTTATTCAATAGTAATAAGCACAGAGCGACGATGCGTAAAGTCTATTGTAAAACTACATCCTGATATTTCTTTTAGTTTGCCTCCACCTTATCACCTCGGTTCTGCGGTGGGGTTTCTCTATTAATTTTACTACAAAGAAATATGAAATATCCAAGATTTGGATATGGCCCTAATGTTGTATCGCGTTGAAGCGTAAACACATAACAACAGGCCTCTATACTAAACGCTGCGGTCGTTATGCAACGACAAACATGTAAGCAATCTAGACATAAAAAAACTAACTGATTATATTAATGATAAAAAGGAATAACTTATTGTAGCTTAAATATAATAAACACTAAAATAATAAGGAATAATTGTTGAATGTTGCTGATCCAGTTAAGTGCGCACATAACTCAATACATTGACACTGACCATTCTATGCACACAAGTCTAAATATTTGCTGTAAGGGCTGAGTTAACATAAAGTAAAATTTATTTAATATAATTGCCACAAGATGTATCCAGTGTCTATAGAAGACTCACAGTCTACTCTATTGTAATACTATTTCTTTTCATCAAGGGAATTTGTAACAAATTACTTCCCAAACTCTCCGCCAAGGGCTTTCCGTTAGAGCCACTGTCGCTACCTGATGCTAGCCCTACTCCAGAGACACCACCCCCTCCCTACCTTCGACGATGCGTCTTCCACCCCTACCGTCGAACGACGCGCCTTCCACCCCCTATATAAGAGCTGATCTAGCTCCCTACAACCACAACACACATTCGATCGGCGAGACCCGATCGAGCAACAACTACCTGTGACACGGACTAGTGTACCGCCGAGCCGCAAGTTAATCCCGGTGAAAACCCGGATTAACAAAAACATCCACGGGATTCTCAAAGCCGGGAAGGCCCAATATGAAGAGAACCACCACCGCCACCAGGATGACTCGCCAGTCGTCCACCGCCGCCGCCGCCGCCTCCGCCGCCGCTTCGACCACAAAATTACCTATAACCCCAAAGGGACTCTCAATGCCGCCCCTGTCCCCAATCGCCGGATCCCCAACACAACAACAAGTAAGAGCCCCCGCCGTTTTAATGTCCCTAAAACCTAACCCAATCATGACGCCACGTAACGTACAAAAAACAAACGACAACAAACGTAAATTCATTTACACCGCCACTGTCCACCAACTCCCCGAACAATATCAAACATACAAATCCCTATACAACATCACCAAGCAGATCCACGGTTTCCAATACGAAACCGTGTCAATTCGCAAGGACACGGCCCTATTCAAGTCTACTGACCCGGACATGCCCGAGAAATTGAAAAAAATTAGGCACTTCATCGGGGAACCTGTCCCCATTTCTCTTGGCCCACAGCCAGCCACCGCCCAAGAACATCCGGTCCGTCCATGTCTTGCGTTGTCCGCGGTGTCGCCCTAGACATCACTGACAACGAGGTCCTGGACCACATCAAAACCCTCAATCTCCAGGTTGATAAAGCCTGGCGAATCACTGCCCGAGCCACCAACAAGCTCACATTACTCGTCCGAGTAATTACCCACGACTCGTCAACATTGGACCACCTGATCAAGTTCGGGCTAGTCATCTACGGCCATCGCCACTATGTTGAGTTATCTAACCCCTACCCTCCTCAACCTCTTCAGTGCCATAGATGCCTAAAATTCCACGATTCAAAGACACCCTGCACAGAGACCCTGACCTGTGGGCGGCGAAAACCGCCCAGCCGCCCCACTTTCGTCAGAGATGACAGCCCCGCTCCGCTGCAGTGTCCCCAATCCCCCGAAACAGTCTGAGAATCCCTCCAACACCATTGTTGTTGAAGAGCTAATCAGGTTCTTCGCAACAACTCTTCTCAATATCCTCCCCGACAAGCGCGACGAGATATTGGAAACGGTGACCCCCCTGGTCAGGAATATCTTCGGACTTAAACTTAAGTCCACGATATTCAGGAACACGGTTCACTGTTCCTTTATACCGCTCGCGCCCCGCGAATCCACTGTTTCGGACCCAAATCCCCCTTTGTCCCCCCTCTGAATAGTCAACCTCCACACCATTTCCTATTAAGTTAGGATGGCTTTCTTAGCAAGTTTAAACAGCCTCGGCTGGAAACATAAAAAAGACCTGATCGAGCATTTAGTTGTCTCCGAAAATGTCCTCATACTAGCGTTACAAGAAACATATTTCACTCCCAAAACCAAAGCCAGCCTGAGAAACTTTTGAGAAACACAATTGTTCGCAAGGACAGACCAACACAAGGTGGTGGCGTAGCCATCGCTCATCACAACTCAATCCCAGCCCGCCATGTGACGCTCCCCCCACATCTCCAAGACCTTGAAGCCGTTGGCATTACCATAAGCTACCAACAGTCCACTATTAACATCTTCTCCGTATACTTCTCCCCCAAATCTGACATTTCAGTCGACCTGTTCGTCTATTTCAACTCGCTCCCCAACTGCATAATTTTGGGCGACCTGAACGCCCGCAATCAAGTATTCGGAGACACAATATCCAACAGCAAAGGTCGTCAACTCGTCTCGATCCTAGACTCGCATTCCCTCTTCCGCCTTGACTGTACGGACTACACCTTTTTTGGTCCTCAAGGCAATTCTATTATTGACCACATCTTAATATCCGACAACGCAGCCGACCTACTGTCCCCCACAGCCTTCATCGGCCCCTCGGTCACAAGCGACCATCTCCCACTGATAGCAGAGATGCTATTCGTACCTCCACCAATTCCTCCACCATCTACAATAACTCGTCTGTCTTGGAAAAATGCCGACTGGCAAGCATTCGAAACGAATCTTACAGTCGCCTTTGCCAACCCCCCGACCATAAACACCACCTTCAAGCTAGAATCCGCCATCGAAAGATTTACCAGTAGACTCCAATTAGAAATACACGCTTGTGTACCAACACGCACCATATCAACGGTGCGTCCCTCTGTCCCCCCCGAAATTGTCTCGCTAATCCAACAAAAACGTAAATTTTATAGGATTTACAAAAATACCCACGATCCTCTGATTAAATCATCGTGGAACCGTCTAAATGCCCTTATCAAACTAAAACTGCGTGCCTTCCGCGAAAAATCGTGGATAGATGCTACATCTAAACTCGATCCCAAGGATGGCAGTAAGTTTTGGAAGTCCCTAAACATTCTTACCGGCCGGTCTCGCCGGCCCAACCACCCACTCTCGGTAAATGATCTAATCCTCACAAATGCCCCAGAAAAAGCCCAGGCTTTCGCGACCCATCTCGAAAAAGTCCACCAATCAAACTCCCCGCACTTTACCGAACCATTCTTCAGGAAAACCACAATCGAGATTAGCCGCCTACCTTTAACTCCGTATTCTGAGTTCCCCCCGTCTATCCAAATCGAAAATGAACCCCTAGTCCAGCCCATTACCACCGAAGAGGTTCGCAATGTCATCTCCACCACTCGAAACGGCTCTGCAGCCGGGCCTGACCGTATTCCATGGACTGTCCTCAAACACCTTCAGATCCAGCAATTGAATACCTAGCCGGTATATTCAACGCCTGCCTCTCGTCCGGCACCTTCCCGCGGCCTTGGAAATCCGCTTACACAATAATGAACCCCAAACCCCAAAAAAATCCGAAACTCGTTGACTCCTATCGCCCAATCTCCCTCCTCAGCACGATTGGTAAAACTTTCGAAAAAATCATCGCCCAACGTCTCCGCACCTTCTGCGAAAACCACCACGTCATACCCGACCATCAAAATGGATTTATGAATCAACGGTCTACCCAACATTCCATTCTCAACCTCACGTCCGACCTCTCAATCACACTAAACTCCGGAGACTCCGCCATAGCCCTCTTCCTTGATATCCACCGGACCTTCGACACTGTGTGACACGACGGCCTGATAGCTAAACTCCACACATTACAGGTCCCACTATCACTAGTCCGTCTAGTAAAGAGCTTTCTCTCCAACCGCTCGTGCCGCGTCAAAGTGTCCAATTCCCTGTCTCTCCCCTTTACGCCCGTAGCGGACGTCCCACAAGGCTCCTCTCTGCCCCCTCTGCTATTCAACCTATTCTGTCACGACATCCCTTAACTGACCAATTCTCGCTGCCACATCCAACAATTCGCAGATGACACCGTCATCTGGTCCTGCCACCGAAACCCCTCAATCTCGGCAACCGTCCTAAACAAATTCATTGCCAAAATCAAAATCTGGATGAACCTCTGGCGCATCCAGATTAATCCCCAAAAATCCCAACTGATCCATTTTCGTCACAAAAACCTCTCCAAACGTATTGCCGAAAATCAATATTCAATAAACCTCTACGGCCAACCCCTGATACCCCAACCATCAATAACGTACCTTGGCACGATCTTCACCCAGTCCCTAAGCCCAGTACCCAACATCAGACATTGTCTCCATAAAATGAGGTCCAGGCTAAACCTTCTCTTTTGCCTCCGCACCCGAGTAGGGGGTTGTTCATCAAACACCCTACTCTACACGTACAAAACCTTTGTTCGCCCAGTCCTCGACTATCAAATGACAGCCCTTGCCCTCTGCAACAAAAATCATATTGAACTCCTCCTCAGTTTTGAAAGAAACTGCCTTCGACGGATATACCGTCTAAACTACAAGCTCACAACTATATTACTCGAAGAACTAGTAAATTTCGACCTATACCATACTCGACTCCACACCCTCCAGGAAAAACTCGCCTCCCGCATCATCTCCCAAGAACCCCCAATTTTCGACGTTAGAAGTCCCCTCCTGTTGAAATACACAGAAGAAAGCCCAAAAACAAATTCCCCATCCCCTATCTAGTGCTTCTGTCCCGACTGAAAGATGACCTTTCCCCAAACCTAGAACTAATTCTAGACACAGTCCCTGATATGTTTAAGTAACCCCAAAACACTAGAACACACCAAGACCCTAGACGAAAAGAACCGACCAACACTGCCCCCCTCCTTCTGACGTTTTCTCGCGCCGCCTGGAGATGTTGACTGACTTGCCGCCCGACTGCTGCTATCCGCTGTTTCCCACCCATAAAAAAAAATCTATCCACCTCCTTGACTGAAAAGGAAATTCCATTTCCTACAGCAGCCGTCCCCCCACCCCCCGGCGGGGACACTTATTCAACAAGCAACAACCCTCCAATCAGTCTATAATCTTTCTGGCTCACTAAACAGCACTAAGCAAGCGCACTATTCGGTCCTTGTCCTGGTCATTTAGTAGCCCTGAGAGATTATTCCACGACTTATAAACTATATTTTGATACATTTGTGTTCACCGACCCGGTTTTACTCAAAAAACCTTTAATCACTGTATTTAGTTGTTTAATAAATGTGCATAAGTTTAAAGAAGGAATAAGAAACTTGTTTTATAAATTCCTCTTTAAATTAAGTGTAACAAAGTGACCCAACTTAGTGGTCTGAATCCAATATTGTTAAAATTTCGGCCTAAAAAGCTAGCAAGCACACTATCCAGGAGGAGTCCGCGAATTAATCCTCCTACCATGACGGTCCAAATGACGAACGAGCAGTTCCAACAACTACTACAAAGCATTACCAAATCAGAGAAAACATCGCGGCATTTCACGCAATGCACCGCAAGATACGCCGGTACACGAACCAAAGCTTCCTTAGAAGAATTTATCACAGCCATCGCCATCTTCAAAAATGTAGAAAACATTCCCGACCAATATGCCATCATGGGAATCCCACTTCTGCTCACAGATGAGGCAAATCAATGGTGGAACGGGGTAAAGGAACACATAACCTTTGAGCAAGCAATACAAACTCTTCGAAGCGAGTTTCGCACCACAGCATCCGAATTTTAGAATATTCGCAGACATATTCGCTCAAAACCAAACAGATTCAATACCTACAGATCAATATATCACCATGCAAAGAGATAGCTTTTCCCAACTCTCACGCCCGCTAGACGAATCCTGGCAAATAGATATAATATATGGGTTTCTAAGCACTCCTATCCGTGACCGCATAGCCAGAGCTGATGTAAGTACATTCAAAGATCTATTCGAAAAAGCCCGAATTGTAGAAGCCAACGAGCAAGACAAGAAAAATAGTAGATACGTAAGTAAGAAACGACAAGGAATCAACTAAGGCGCGCATCAAATGTGAATTCTGCAATAACTTTGGCCACGACATCAGCGTATGTCGGAAGAAGGCATTACTGGCTCCGCCCACACAGCCTGTAACATTAAGCACGATTCCTGCAAACAAAATGCAGTGCTATGGATGCGGAAAACCTGGGGTTATACGTCGAAACTGCCCTACGTGTTCAACAACCCAGGCACCAGTGAGTTTCTGCTCGATAGACGTCTGGTCCGCCGAACGACCCGCCGTAAAAATTTCAATCAATGAAGTGATAGGGACTGCATTTCTGGACAGTGGTGCCCGTGCTACGCTAGCAAGCTTAGAGCTATACCGAGTACTATAAATTCAGGGAAATGAGTTCCAGAATGTCCCAATCAACTTAATACAAGCTGACGGAAACCAGAAACCACTCTTAGTTAAATCAACAGTAGCTCCTGTGAACATTGAAAATCGAGTTATTTCAACGAAATTCATCGTCATGCCCGACGCACCTGATGCAAAAACACTGTTAGGAGTAGACTTCCTGAAGGCAGCTGGTCTCGTCATTGACCATAAACATTAAAGATGGCACTTCTCAGGCGAGACACACAAAACGAATTGATACGCAGCAAAGGACCCAAGGATCACAAGGGAGGATACCACCTGTAAAGTAGATTTTACGGAAATCAGTGCAGAACACGACATCCCTCCACCAGTGACCCTCTATACTCACCCGTCGTCTCCATGGAATGCGACTACGAATCTGGGTTAGATAATAACTACGGTCCCGATTACTCAATTGGAGTCAATTATATGTGGTATGATGCCATTCAAACAATCGATCAACTGTGGAAAAAGTGACCCACAATCCTCCCCGATATACACGTTGGTAGCCTCGATATACTAAGTCTCCTCTTAAGAACGGAAGAAGGGACTCAATTATCCGCACAAGAACGCACGGAAATCAACAACCTACTCATCAAAAATACGGATCTTTTCAAACCTGAAGGACCACCGACGACCATGACTGAACATCGCATCGAAACCGGTGATAAAGCCCCAGTAGCCAGCCAGCCTTACCGTATCACAGCCGCCCGACAAAGGATATTAGAGGCAGAACTTTAGCAACTTCAGAGGACAAGAGTAATTGAAGAATGTGAAAGTGCCTGGGCGTCGCCCGTGGTACTCGTATCAAAACACAGTGGAAGCACAAGACTATGTATTGACTATCGAAAACTGAACAGTATCACCACGCCAGTTCTGCACCCTTTGCCAAGATTAGAAGATCATTCAACCGGACAATCACGATACATTTCCACAATGGATCTCAAGAGCGGTTATTACCAAATTGAGGTATATCCCCCACATAGAGATAAGACCTCGTTTATCACCAACGCAGGAACCTATCGGTTTCTCCGATTTCCGTTTTGGGCTCCAAGACGCACACGCCACGTTCCAACGGCTAATGGACAAATTCAGGGCATGACTCAATGGAGTCAGACTACTAGTTTACCTAGACGATCTGATCGTTCTGTCTCCTGACTTCAATACCCATATATCGGATCTACGTTGATGTTTCCACCGACTCGGTTTTACGACTTTAAACTCCGGATGAACCGACAAAAGCCGATTCGCGTGTCCCGAAGTGAACCATATCTAGGACATCTAATCTCTGCCAACGGTATCCATACCCGGCCCGAAAATATCACCGCTATCGCCGAAAGAACGCCTCCCCGGAACGCGAAACAACTTCTAACCTTTCTACAAACGTGCAATTGGTATAGGAGGTTTATTCCCCGCTTCGCTGAGACAGCCAAGTCTCTAACAAACCTCACAAAGAAATATGCTCCATGGACCTGGGGAAACCTCGAGGAGACCGCGTACAATAAACTAAAACACGCCTTAACAAATGCACCAGCCCTTCGTCAAGCCGAACCAGGTCTACCTTATACCCTACGTACAGATGCCAGCGCCTATGCGCTGGGAGCAGTGTTACTCCAATGGGAGGGAAACGACGAGAGACCCATAGAATACGCCAGCCAGTTGGTGACATCGCGGAAAGGAATTACTCAACCACGGAACTGGAAGTTTTAGCTCTGGTTTGGGCCTTTCAGAAATTTCGTGGCTACTTGGAGGAATCCTCTGCCGTTGTCGTCACCGACCACCAACCCTTGAAATGGTTAATGTCGCTTAAATCTCCCAGTGGCCCGCTGGTCGCTACAGATCCAGCCCTATAACCTAACTATTGAATATGCCTCAGGAAAAGCAAACTCTGTCGCAGACACCTTGTCTCGCCCATCGCCACCAGAAGAACCGTTCGATTGCAGTCTAAAATTCGTCACGATAGAATGGCCACGAGAACACCCACAACAATTAAGAGAGGACCAGCTGAATGACCCGGATCTACAGAAGACCATCGCAGCCTTCGACTCTAACGACCCTGAGGAAGCACATCGATGGACTGCCTGAGGTTACCTCTTATCACAAGGTGTATTATACCGTTACTCTCTGGACGACGACAACGAAGAACCACAGCTGGTTGTTTCCAATTCAAAACGTCAGGACATATTACAAGAACTACACGATGCCCCAGAAGCTGGTCACTTTGGAGCAGACCGGACCTATTACAAGGTCTCCAAATTATTCTATTGGCCAGGAATGAGAAAAACCATCAAAGACTAAGTAAAAACATGCGCCTCGTGTCAACGATATAAAGCCAGTAACCAGAAACCCATGGGACTTCTTCAGACCCCGATTATGTACCAGAGGTTTGAAGTAATTTCCGTCGACCTTTTTGGTCCACTTCTTAAGGGACCTCGTGATGAAACATGGATCCCTATCGTAGAAGATTGTAGTTCCCGGTGGATGGAAATATTCCCCCTAGTAGTTACCACCGCTGACGCTTGCTCCAGGGTACTTATCGACGAAATATTCTTACTCTACGGGATTCCTCGCCGCATCATCTCAGATAATGGAACTCAATTCATTAGCGGGAACATGCAACAAATCTGTTATTGTCTAAATATTGATCAGAAATTCACCCCCGTCTATCATCCTTCTGCAAATATGGTTGAAAGAAAAAATGGGGATATGAAAACCCTTCTCTCAATACTAGTGGGATCCGAACATCAAAACTGGCCCGAGAAACCGCGCATTCGGTTTGCGCTCAATACAGCCAGTTGTCAAGGTACAGGGTTCTCTGCAGCCTATCTTACCTATGGAAGGAACCCTCGCACCCCCATCACGATATTCGAGAGATTTTAAAGAACGAGAATTTCTTACCAGAGATCACTCCACGACTAAGGCAAGTGGTTGATGTGCTCCAAGAGGCTAAAGAACAACACGAGAAAGAACAAGACCGTCACAAGAGGTACAACGACTCTTGACATGGAGCTACCCCCTCCTTCCAGCCAGGCGACTTAGTGCCGATCGATACCCACCCTCGCAGTAATGCCGCCAAAGCACAGACCGCAAAATGTATGCCTAAACGAGATGGACCTTACGTCATCCGCCAAGGGTCCTTGTAGTTTCGAGGTAGCCTCCCAATCTGAACCTGAACGCTTGCTCGGAGTCTATCACTCATCGGTCATCAGGAAGTTCGAATCTACTACAGTCACACCCGAACCCGTGGCGCCTGTACGTCGCCGAGGGCGACTCCGAAAACTCCAAGCTTAGATGACAGAACTTCGTTGAGGCGCCTACCAGTTCTGCAGGGGCAGCTTTGTAAGAAATTACTCCCCAAACTCTTAGCCAAGGGCTTTCCGTTAGAGCCACTGTCGCTACCTGATGCTAGCCCTACTCCGGAGACACCACCCTCTACCTTCGACGATGCGCCTTCCACCCCTACCCTCGAACGACGCGCCTTCCACCCCTATATAAGAGCTGATCTAGCTCCCTACAGCCAGTCTAGAATCTTTTTGACTCACTAAACAGCACTAAGCAAGCGCACTATTCGGTCTTTGTCCTGGTCATTTAGTGGCCCTGAGAGATTATTCCACGACTTATAAACTGTATTTTGATATATTTGTGTTCACTGACCCGGTTTTACTCAAAAACCCTCTAATCATTGTATTTAGTTGTTTAATAAATGTACATAAGTTTAAAGAAGGAATAAGAAACTTGTTTTATACATACCTCTTTAAATTAAGTGTAACAAATTGAATTAAAATTATAATTTCATTTTAGCTTTGCAAAATGCGCCAAAAAAGTGTAAAACAAACCAACCGTGAACGAAGTTTTGACTGATGCAGCTCTTATTCAGCAGTACACAATGAAAGAAAAACAGCTAATTTTGGATCTTCAAATGGAAAAGTTGAAAAATATCACCTTACAAGTAATTTCATTGCTCATCAGTAATTGATTTATTTTTCTATTCTTCATTTTGGCTGATCATGAGAATATGGAGAAAAAGATTCGTGATTTGTCTACGCAATTACAGTTATTGAGGATCGATTATGTGGCTGAGAAACTTTTACCCGTAATTTTAAAACGTAGACACCTTCGGAATAGAGAGACCAACGTCATATAGAGATCTGACTCCAAAAGATGGTAATAATAAAATATAAATTTATTTTTTGAGTAATAAATTTTCTTTACATTGTATCACCTGCATAATTCTTAATAGATAGAGTAACAACTTCAGAGCTCGTCATAAATGTCTGCTTCAGATTCGAGTACGCCGAAAGAGGTCTTGAAGATTCGTTTGCAATCACTTGAAAATATCATACAGAGCTCAAGGAACATTCTATAAATGAAGCACAATGAGGTAAATCATTTTATGGATTCAACATTTACTTACTTCATTTTTCTTTATAGAATCAATTGCAATCACAGGAAGATGTGAAATTTGAACGAAGAGGTGAAGCTTCAACTTCAATCTGAACAACAGCGTTCTACACAAGCGGTGGAGAATATGGTTAAAATGAATTTTGAATATGACGTACGATAGAGAACCACGCTAATTCATGTTTGTTTCACCGACTTGTCGGTGCTTATTGTCTAGAATAATGACATCCAGCAGTTCTTTCCTGTTGCGAATAATAAGTTCTTTAGGTTGTACAATTTAGGCTTATTGCACCATAGAAATCCTCTCGGATTTTAACAAGATCTTTTTTTGTCTAAATGGAGAAGATCCTTAATCTTTTCTAGGTATATCTCTATCAAAGAAACTCTTACAAGAAATTTTCTATTTTGGCAATCCGATATGTGATTAAATATATCCTGGATAGCACGAGATATCACTTCCCATTATTGAATGGGTTTTTTTAGATGATGTCTGGCCATAAGCAAAAAATTGTGCCACTTATACCTTCAATAGCTAATTGCACAATGGGCTTAACCACATTATATACTTTGTCTCACACATACTTTGTCCACATTATCTTCATTTGTCTCTTTCGTGTCAAATATTTAATCTATACAAAGGATTTTTAATTTTTTTAAATTTATTTTTTTATTCATTGGAGTAATAAACTATGTATAGCGAACATCACCTAATATAATATAGCTAATATAAAATAAACTTAATGCAAATGTTTAAAAATTACTTCGCTGGTGATATCTACCTCTATGTTGTTTTCTATAAATATGCACCTAAATGACTTAACACTTGTCTTGTGCAGAACGTATTTATCTTTTTTTTTTAACAAATTTGATAATATTTTTTCCTATACTATATCTCCGAAACTACAACAGACACCAAAACAAAAGCAATGTTATCTGACAGATAACTTTATTATCTAGATACCTATCCAAATGTCACCTCAATATCTCAAAAAACATTAAAGTTACAACCGTTCAAAAAGTTATCTATATTTTTCCAGACAAAAACTCCAATTTCTACAAAAATATCATCTATATAGACTAACTCTATTAAAGCTAATTTAAAAAGCAAGTTTTACTTAGTATCTATACCGAGTTTGGTTGGTGCAAGGCTTACGGTTATCTAGATATAGATAATAATCTCTCTGTCAATTTTAGAAGGTTATAAATCAAAGTTGCGTCTAGATAAGGAAACAAAGTCGCAACGGATCTTGAAGATTGTTTCGTTATCTATGTATCTATATTAATTGCAAGTCGTTATCTGTACTAATAAAGGAGATGTGCTAATATAGGAGGAATGAAAGACAAGTCAAGTGGATTCAATCTTAATCAATTTTTCAAAGGCAGTTGTGAGCTTAATTTAAAACGCAGAAGAACGGAAAATATGTTGAATTAAAGAGGATTTAATCTAGTTTTAATTGTTGCGAGAATAAGCTTTATCTAGCTTTTAGCTTTCTAATTATTTTATTTTTTAAAGAGAATAAGCCAAGAAATATCCGATATCTAGGAACTGGAAAAAGTTTCGTACACGGCTAAAAACTAGAATAAATTTTGAGCAAAACTGTGTGAAGTGCGAAAATATAGTTGCGAAAATGTGCATAGAAAGCAAAGGTTTGCTAAAACGTAAATAATTCTGATTCGGGCAAGAACTAAGAAAAGTGTAATAAGAGTTGTTTGAAACGAATTGAAGCAGATTTGCAATGATTTCTAAATTTAAGTTCTACGTTGTGTATTAAGGTAGATATTGCAGTTTTAGTTGCAAGGTTGCGTTTGACAGCGAACATACGGAGTTAGTGGTTTTGTTTTGGTTAGTGGTTTGCGCGGTTGGTGGTGGTGTTTAAATTTTGGTTGGCTGCACTGGATGATAGATAAAAAAGCCTCAATTTGAGCGGTTTAAGCGCTGAGCGCTGTGAAGAGGTTAGAAGCAAGGCGGTGGGTAAAAGTTTCGGTTTTGTTGCAATTTTTCGGTAAAATCAGCGAATTTAAACAAGAATTTCGAAATTTGGTTAACTGTATAAATAGTCATAGCCTACTAAGATTCAATTTGAAGTTGTAGTTATGGCTGGGTATAGGCCCGAGTATCCGAAGGAGGAAGATTGTAGCTCTGATGAAACAACGCCCATTACATGTTGCGGGGCAACGTGCTCTGAAAAGAGATGGAGAGCTCAGGGGAGTTCGAATGGACATGTTCGAGATAATTTTATTGCAGAACCTCTCCTTCAGTGATTGCCAAGACCTTTCGAACTCCCCCGAACTCTCCATTTCTTTCCAGAGCACGTTGCCCTGCAACATATAATGGGCGTTGTGTTTCAAGATGTAGGCTACGATCTTGGTATCCTCATCCTTCGTATATACCCAGCCATTGCTACAACTAGAAATTGAATCTTAGTAGGTTATGATTAATTTTTCAGTTAACCAAATTTCGAAATTCTTGGTTAAATTCGCTGCTTTTACAGAAAAATTTGCAACGAAACCGAAACTTTTACTTCTTGCTTCAAACCTCTTCACAGCACTTAAACCGCTCAAACAGTGTTACCAACTCCCAAAAATATTTACCCCTAAAGCGAAAGTCAAAAACCCCTAAAATTGCCACAATTACTTGAAAATCCCCCTAAAAAAATAATATTCTGTAAAAAATAATATATTAATAATAATTAATATTTGTGAAATATTACAAAACTTAATCACGACAGTGAAAAAGTTCAGTGATGACATTAGTATGTCGTTCGGCCTAGATAAATGTGCCATAATTAACATCAAAAAGGGCAAACAAAATTACATGGGAGAACCTTTAGACGGCAATAAAGAATTAACAGCTGAAGATAGCTATAAATATCTAGGTCTACATCAAAACATCAGATTTGACCACACCCAGCTTAAGAAGTCGTTTCAAGAAAAATACAGAAAAAGAGTAACGAAAATTCTGAATAAGAAACTGTCAGGAAAATCGGTATTACCGCCATCAACACCTGGGCAGTACCTGTGCTTACTTATTCGTTTGGTATAACACGAAGACTTCTTACAAAATTTCGTTGTCTACATCCAAACTCTTCTACAACAAGATTATATCTATCAGATTATATATAAAAGAAGGTAGAAGAGGATTAATAGGATTCAACCTATGCAAATCAATAGAAGCAAACATGAGAAACCTAATTCTAACATCTAAAGACCAACTTATGAAGCTCATAACACAAGTAGACAAAAGCTATACTCCCTTACCATCTAAATGAGACTAACTTAATAATTAATAGAAAGGAAAGGGAACCCTGGAGAGGTAAAATACTTCACGGAAAATTTCCAAACTTACTCGAAGACGAGAACGTGGATAAGGATGCTTCCTTCAGATGGCTGAGCGATGGACATCTCTATCCGGAGACTGAAGGCTTTATTATGGCCATCCAAGATCGGGTATTGCGAACTAGGAATTACGAGAAGTATATCTTAAAAACAAACGTTGAATACAAATGTAGAAAATGCGGCATAGTTGGTGAAAATATCGAACCTATAATGGGAGGATGTTCTGCGTTGGCTGAGAATGCCTATTTAAATAGACATAATCAGCTTGCGAAATTAGTTCATCAGCAACTGGGTATTAAGTATGACTTGTTAGACATTTCCATGCCACCATACTATAAATATGACCCAGCACCAGTCGTAGAGAAGTCCAACATCATCCTTTACTGGGATAGACCTGTATTCACCGACAAATCCATTGATTACAACAAGCCGGATATTCTTCTCATAAACAACAACACACGCACAGCCACAATAATCAAAATAGGAGTTCCTCTCACACATAATCTCAATATGATCGAGATTGAGAAGAAACATAAATAAGAGGAACTGGCTTTCAAACTGAAAAACATATGGAAGCTAAACCACGTATCTTACACGTAAACTCACGTATCTCATTTATCCATTAGTGATGTCTACATTGGAGTTGTCTCCAAAACCTTCCATTTTAATATTGAGAAACTACAACTAAATCCCAACATCTTTACGATTGGCCAAAAAGCAATGTTACTCCAAACTTGCCATATCGTACGAAAGGTAAAATCACACCATTTAAAACCCGCACTCAATTAAAAACACACCACCACAGACATGTGGGCCAGGGTGAATTTCCTTTCCACATCGACCGAACCTAATCCCAAAAATATCTCAGGGATAGGTCAATATTTCCAGCAGCAATGCTGAAAAAGTTCGTGAAAGTCGTATAATATTAATATTCTGTAATATTTTCTAATATTCTTTATTTATAAATTACTTAATACTTCAAATATAATTTCGTTTTCATCTGATTGTGACTTTTTTAAATCATACATGTTGACATGAAATAAACTTAACATGTTAGGGAATGGATTAAATGTTGTGCAAGATCCACCATTTCGTTGCGTTGTGAATCGGACCATCATCATACTTTGTAACATTTCAATAATTTTCAAAAATAAGTTGCGGAAGAATGCGCGTTCGACACTTGCGTTTGAAATTCGAACCGTGACAAATGCTAGTTCGAATTTTGACACATTTTCAAAACGTTTACAGCCAGTTCCGTCACAATCATTATGTTTTTCATTTAATTGCGAAATCTTGGTAACGAGAAACTTCACTAGATATATTTTTAGACTTATTTTTCAATAAAAAATTAATAAACACAAAAAAATCCCCAAAAATACCCCTAAAAATATGAAACTCCTAAAAAAATCCCATCCAACTTATTTAACCCCTAAATTTGGGGGGAAACCCCCTAAGTTGGGAACCCTGCGCTCAAATTGCGATGCAAATCAGGGGTACACTCTTATGTTTTAATTCACAGATGTTATAATAGATGGCCTGGTCGCTTAAATCAACCGATAGGTGGCACTGAGCACCTAAAATCTCAAGTATATAATTAGTGTTGTTTACATTTATATTAACAAAATGTCAACCAGAGACAGGTGCCAGATATCTAAAGTCAACCAGTTTAAAGATGATGTCGCCAGAGGCGTAGCGAGTGGGGTGCAAGGGGGTGTATCATGCCCCGGGCGCCACTTTCAGAGGGGCGCCAAACGGTGTACAAAGATTAAGATTTTCCGGAAAATTTTAATTGTTATTTTAGAATAATCATAGTAACATAATTAATTTGCTGTAAATCTATCAAACATAACCGTATACAAAACGTTCTTTCTGTCCGAACACTTTATTTTGTTAAAATAGTAATACCTATATTTTTACACGCTTCTTATTTTAAAGCGATAACTGTTCGATATGCAACTTTATGCTTCCCGCATCCTTTTGAACCAATGAAATATTTTCTCCTTTCATTTTTTCCGACATAAAATAATCAATATAGAATATAAATGTGCAGTAGTAGTAGTTTTCAAATATTGAGCTATATATACGTTAGTTATTGTTAAACCTAAACTGCGGCCGAGTTATAAATATAGACGTAGATAAAAATAATCAGGTTTTCTGTCAAAAATCCTTTATTATCTACAAACCCGATGTTTCGGCACCACTCGTGGCTTTCTCAGGCCTAGCAAATAACAGTTTTGCGTTATACTCATGTTGTTCAAAAGTAATATCTTAATTAATGTAATAAAAATATATTTTTTATTTAAACCATGTCAATGCCTGGAAAAAAGCTCATCGGTTCCCAGAATCGAAAAAGAAAACTAAATGAAGAAAAACAAACTGAGAAATCCAGAATAAGGGTTAGGTCCAGAATACGGTATTTTTTAAACTTAGTGTTGCAAACTTTTTACCTGGTGTAACTCTTGTTAATCAGCGTTGGTACTGTTTAAATAAGATTGCAAAGCAGAAATGAAGCTACTACGGTGCCTGGTTCAATATATATTCGTGTTTTTGTTGCCCTAAAAATTGACATTTTCAACGTAACAGGTGGTGGATGCACTCAACAACTATCTTGACGTTGCCACGATTATTTTTTTTAAGAAAAATATGCATCATATAGGGCCCGATCTAGCTATTTAGCCGCTCCGGGCAAAACTAATATTCGCCGCCCTTTACCCCACCGTCGCCCTGGTGTTTACCACATAAGTCATGAGCTTGCTATTCCAAAGAAATGTGATATTGCTGGAATTGTATAATACTCACCTATGTTAGTCTACGGGGGCTTCTGAACAAGCATACAAAAGTTCATGAGAGTATGTATGTATAAGTATGTTTATAAGGATATATGTATGTCTGTTTTTTATTCTGTTCAAAAACTACTGAATGGATTGAAATATTTTCTTTAAAGACATAATATTATCTTTCAATTTCATCATCATCAACCTGTTTCGACTTAGTGTTGTGTGGCCTATACACAACACTGAGTCGAAACAGGTTGATGATGATGATGATGAAATTGAAAGATAATATTATGTCGTTAAAAAAAATATTTCTTTTCCTTTGTGCCTAGGTATGACCCTTTAACTTACCCTTTAACAACAAACATTTTTTTTATTACTCATGCGGGATAAGTACTAATTTACTCACGTTTTTTCGGGCGATAAATGGCTCTTTATTCATTTGCGTGCGACAAGTATGAATAAAAGCATGCAAATTGTCATTGTCATGGATACCAATTGAATGAGTTAAAAAGATTAGGAACAAACTGTTATAATATTTAAGTTAAGGTTCATACGTTACGTATAAAAAAACACAAGAAATGATTTGTTTTTAAATTTAATGCAAGTAAAAATAACACATTATTATGTAACGATACTAAACGAATCAGTCATTATTAAAAATAATCAAATTAGGTAAATAAAACATTTTTCCTGTAAATATTAAACTCTACCTCGTAATTAAAATAATTTTCTTCACACTTTTTCAAGATTTTGCGGAGATCTTTAATAATTTCTAATAAATTTATACTGTCGCAAATCTTGTGTTCTATCGAAATCATAGCCAATCCAGCCGATCTATTCTGTGTCATGGTGGATCGCAGATAATTTTTTATTATTTTTAATTTGGAAAAGCTTTTTTCACCACTTGCAACTGTAACTGGTAAAGTTAAAAGAATCCTGAGCGCAATACTGATATTTGGACCAAATCTTAAATCTGTTATGAATTTTAAAACGTCTTGAGGAGACAAATTACTGTTTAAAAACATACAAAGAACTGATAACTCCTCTGAAAGGTTTATTGCATTCACATCACATGAGTTGTCGTGGGTTAAAATAGTCTCCTGGTTCTTACAATTCATATTTTGAAAGTTCTCTTAAGGCATATATGTTATATAAAAAAGCAAAATATTTACTATGCTCAGTAATCTGGGAAAACCTTAACTCTAAGGAGTTTATAGCTGTATCTATAATGTGAAAAAATACTTCGATTTTATATTTTTGACGAAGTTCAATAATTGGTTCGTCACTACACTCGTAACCAAATTGCTTCTTTTTGGTTCGAGCACAAAGTTTCGGCAAATTTTCAAAGTCTAACACCTCGCAATTAATTTCAGAAGCTAAGACTTTTGCGTCTTCAAGAACTTGAGTAAAATACTCATCTGAACGTGAGTTTTTAAAGAAATCTTGAGTATTTTTAAGTATTTTAATAACAGAAACGAAATCAAAATCTTTACTTTGCATTAATTTACTAACCGGATTTATCCGATTCAAAGTTTCTTACCAAATTATTATAGAACATAAAAATTTAAACTGTTTAATTTGGTTCTACATACCCGAAGCTTCGTCTCGTGTAGAGGTATCCGTATCTGTATTTTGGTAAACACTAAACAATGCATCGTACACTTGTTCTATTTGATGTCTTAGTAGTTTTATTGCCTCGATTCGACTTTCCCATCTCGTGTTACTAAGTGGTTTTAGAATAATATCTTTTACATTCTTCAAAAGAATTGACCATCTCAATGTTGAAGAGGAAAAGAAAACATATATTTTTTGCACAGTACTAAAAAAATGTGTAGCTTCCAGTGAGGACTTTGCCATGTCGTTTACCACTAAGTTTAAAGAATGACTACTACAAGGAACATACAATGCCCGTGGATTGATGTTTTTTATCCTGGCTTGGACGCCACTTTGAATACCTTTCATATTAGATCCATTATCATACCCTTGCCCTCTTATGTTTTCTAAAGATAATTCAAGTGGCGATAATTGTTCTAGGATAATTTCTGTTAGTGCCAGACCTGTAGATTTTTCGATTGGTATAAATCCTAAAAAACTTTCATTTATTACAATTTCTGACGTTCTTGGATTGTCTTCGGTTTGATTAATAGAAATATACCTAATTATGAGGGTCATCTGCTCAGTTTTGCTAGCGTCCGGGGTACAATCTAAGATAATAGAATAATATTTCGATTTAATGATAGCTTCCAGAATATGTTTTTTATGCTGTTTGAAATTGTATCAATAAACTCATTTTGAATAGTTTTACTTAAGTAGATTGCTTTTCTCTCCTCTTTCTTCAAAACTCTGCGTACATGTTCCTGCATAACAGGATCAAATTCGGCTAACAACTCTACTAGTTTTAAAAAAATTACCGTTGTTATGTTGATATAGATTTTCAGAAGTACCTTGAAAAGCCAAGCAGTTTTTGGCTAACATTTTGATGATTGAAGCAATACGTAACAAAACTCGATTCCAGTGTTCTATTTCTGATTTAATTATTCTTTGTGACTCGGCATCTATCGTATGAGATGATTTCAGCCTACGTGAAAGTTCGACCCATAATTTTACAGCTTCTACATTGTTTCGTGATGTCTCATGAGATTTAAGCATATCGCCTACATGCTTCCAATTTTTGTAGCCAGCTTCAGATAGACCGGAAGTTGTAGTTGTATTAAATATTTTGCAGCAAAAACAAAATACCGAATTTTTTGCCACAGAATATACAAGCCAATCTCTCAAAATTTCTTCACCGTTGTTAAGCTTTCTCTTATAATATCTCGAAGTAAACCTTCGACCATTGTTATCCCGTGGAAATTCAAATTCATACAGTGGGTCAGGAAAACCTCTATTTACCAAATATATTCTTTCTGCATCTGTTAATCTAACGGGCCACGTGGCTGGGTCGACATCTAAAAATGACGTTGATCCTGCAGAAACACTTGTAGTTGCAATAGCACAATCAGCCACAATAGCGCTTGACCCAGAAGTAGAAGCATCAGGTTCACAGATTATATTGGGATCGGGCGGATGTTCATCATGTGATTTAAACGAAGCCGTCGCTAGTACATCGGTTTCTCGTATGGGTGACGTTTAGGGCTTTCAATACCGGAGCAAAAATTAAAACCGGTATTTTGGTATTATTACTTTTCAAAACCGAAATACCGGTATTGATACCGGTATTACCAGAAAAAAATATTTTCGACAGATTTTTATGAATATTAATGATAATTTATTTAACAGAAAACAAAGGAAAAACTTTAAAATATATTTCTTTAGTTATAAACTATACAAAAAAATATTTAAACGATTTTTTTTTTATTCCTTCTGTATATAAAAAACAAATTATTTATAGCACACATTTGAAACAAAGGTATCATAAACATATTACTACATTTCGCAATTTGAGTTTCTTTTATTAAAATATGTCCGTAAAAACATAAACAATCAATTGTTTCGTCGTTCAGACTGGACCGAATCTTTATACATAAGTGACTTGCTGCAGAAAAGGCCTTTTCCGATTCTACACTTGTTGGTGCAATTGTACTTACAATTAAATGGTCTAACGTCAGGTGCAAATATTTTCCTCTTACTCCCGTTTTTCCAAAAATAGCAATTTCGTCTTTTATAATTGGTTCCACCCCTTGCCCTTTTGTAATTTTAGCTTGAACTGAAAGTTTTTGTTGGATTGCTGATTGAAGTTGCAGTTTTAATTTGTCATGGTCCTGAAAAGCAAAGTTCGAGCCAGTCCTTAATGTATTGGTCAGTTATCTTTCCAAGGATTCTTCGGAATTTTCGTCTTTATCTGAATCTGATCTAACTTGTTCTTCTGCGTTTTCGGGCGAAAGTCTTTTGATCAAACGAATTATAATTTTTATCATAGTCACTTTAGTTAACTGTGGAAATGAAGTTTGAACTAAATCGCTATTATCTTGTTCTGTAAGTACTGAAGTACCTGTGATAAATTATTTCGTCTTTGTAATATGCGAATTTTTAAAGCGTCATAAAGTTCTTTAGCAATTTCACAATTTTGATTCGAAAGAGCTTCCATCATAAATTTTATTATTTCATCTGCTGTAAGAAGATTAGAATCTTGGCGACATAATGCATCAACTGCTAATTTTATAGGAGTAAGGGTATTGATAATTTCAGATAATAAGTGTCTGTCTGTCACAAAAATTCATTCCGGAATTTATGTCAATAAGGGCTTTTTGAACACAATATCTCAATTGGTAAAATGTTTCTAACATAAATAACATGCTATTCCATCTTGCTTTACAGTGTAATTTTAAAGAAATTTCTCTATCAAAATCTTCTTTTACATATTTCTGTAAAAAGTTATCAATTTTAGTAGGTAAATTTCTAAATATTTTAACTACCTTTCTTATTTTTGTTACAAGAGGAGAAATAGTAGCATGACTAATACTGGCCGTAGTAGCTACTAAATTAGATTCTATAACGACGCCGTCAACATATTCTCCATTATCATCATCTTCTTCAACATTTATTTCATCGTTTGGTTCTGAGTCAGATCCAAACGATGAAATTGTCAGAACTTCTGGAACCTGACTTATAAAGCCTGACTTATAAAGTATATCGGTTATAGCTAAATTGATGCCATGCATCAAACAGATCTGTTGCTCAGCATCAATAAGTTTGCCTAATTTAACCATAACCGATGCCCCATCAGTGCTTATGCAGACTATAACTTTAGAAATACGCAAACCAAATTCTTCTAACTTTTCTCTAATCAGCATTTCCACCTTTCTGCTGGCATGACCTACAAATGCTCGTACAAGTCCAATATTCCAAAAAAATCCTCCAGTAGTATGTATGTTTATATTTAGATTGCGTCGATTGCGAATCGATGTCCATTCATAAAATGTTACACTGAATCGTTTGCCTTTAGATTTACGCTGAGCTATTTCATCTTTTATGGTAATTCAAATAGTTTTATTATATTCGAGTATAATATTTCTTATTGTACTTGCCGAGTTTGGAACATCTTTAAAACCACGAGCAATTAATCCTTCTCTAGTATCAATAGATGTTTTCAAAATATTAAATGATAAGCCGTCTCGAGCTGCCATTCGAGCTAATACTTTAGCTAGGCTTGTTATTAAATAGGCTTGTTATTAAATTAGGTTTTTTAGACTGACTTCGTTAATCTTGATCATTGTTTGCATTCAAAGTTACCTCACTTCTTTTTTTTAGACTTATTCCCTGCATTGTCTTTAAATGAGTATGTAGTCCACTAGTAGATCCACCACCACATTTTATTTCCTTTGAACACTGTTTACACCTGGCTAGAAGACCATTTGTTTCATATAAAACATACTGCCAAACTAAAGACGCGTCGTTGTCCTTTTTGTGTTTGAAAAACTCCTTTTGTGTGGACGTAGACATGGCGTGCGATAGGCCGCGTATCGTATATGTCCAAAACTTAATAAAATTATTATAAAAATTTGATGTTGTACAATAAAATAATAAATTCAGAAATATAGGTTTTATGTATGTGTTGTTAATCGTGTGCGTGTGAGATGAGAGATGTAAACAGGAAAGCAATTTTTTATAACGAAATTCAGTGACTAACTTCACTATGCGTTGAAGAGGTATAAAGATGAATTTATTATTGTTGTTCATATTCTGTTCTGCTAATTGAAATAACTAATATAAATAAACAGTAAGATATTTTACACAAATACCGAAATACCGGTATTTTTTTTGTAATACCGATTTTCTAATACCGGAAAAAATAGACTAAAATACCGGTTTTCGGGATCCCGGGATTCCGGTATTGAAAGCCCTAGTGACGTTGGTTTGTTAAGCTCACTTTTCTTTAGAAAGGACTCTAAAGCCCCTGCTTGCTTTTGCCGCTTTGCATCTTTTTCGAGTCTTCGTTTTTTATATTGGTATCCCGACAAGCGTGATCTACCGTCAACCATTCTGTTCCGTAAACAATAAAAATATTAATTAAATTCGAATAGATATGTAATAACCTTACTAATATTATAAATCCGAAAGTAATTATGTTTGTCTGTATGTTACGTTTTTTCGCTTAAATCGTTGAATTAATTTTGATAAATTTTGCTATATAGAAATAAATTGGACTTTCAAAAACGGAAATAGGCTACTTTTTACCGCAGAAAAGTTATTCATTTCTTGCGGACAATGTTAAATTAAAACCAGGGTTGAGATGATTTTAAACACTTGATTTTAATCAGTGATTTAAATCGCGATTAAAATCAAGTGATTTTTTTTTAAAATCGTTGATTTAAATCAATACCTTTTTTAACAACAAAATCAACCAAATAATGTCAAGTGACTTCCCTATTTTTTTTTTGGAAGTAGCATAAAAATTGAAATTCAATTGAAATTGTAACCGAAATTAGTTTTACTAGTACAATTACAGTAGGTATATTTCCAATTTTTTCAAATTTAAAAATTACCATTAAAAATATCATCAAAAATTAAATTTCAATTATAATTGCAACTTATAAATTATTTTCACTCTTCAGATTCCCAGCAAATTTTAAATTTTTATTTTCACAAAAAAATGAGTTTTTTTCTAAATTCCATTAAAAATTACCATATAAATTAAAATTCTATTTAAATTGACACTCTGAATAATTTTGTGATGACAAAAAATAATTATGTAACCAGTAAGAACATAAATATCCCAAACGGTTTTTGTCAATTTTAAGTCGGAGATTTTTTCAAATTTTTCATTGTTGATTTTTTGTTTGAATGTGACTAATATTGATAATTTTAGAAGAACTGAAAGAAATTATGAACAGAAAGAATAGAAGAATATGGTGAAAATATAATTAAAATAAACAATGAGGTTTCTTTTAAATAATAATAACCGACTTCCAAATGAAGAAAGAATGGAATATGTAAATGAATAAAAAAAATCTGATTTAAATCAAATAAATCAGATTTAAATAAAATAAATCCGATTACTTTAATTTTTTTTTTAAATCATGATTTTTATCAATCCTGATTAAAACTACTTTCTAGCTTAAAATTACGTATTTTTCTACGTACTACAGATTTATTTTATAAAATAGGTACTTACTTGGTAAATTCACACGAATCACACGCACACTTCAATATGTATTGTTAATTGTCTGATTAATCTACCACCAATATTCACACCAATTTAAAATTTAAAATACAACTTGTAGACTTGAGATATATTTCTTGAGGGATTTCTGTCGTTGTGTCGCAATTAGTAACCTTTTTTATGGCTTCCGCTAGACTATTTACAAATATGGCACGTTCAGTTCGGTTCAATTCGGCGCTCTGGGAAAACTATTTTGTATAATATTTTGAAATATATATAATAACTATAATATTTTTTTATATATATAATTATTTTGTATAATATTTTTTCAGTTATTTTTATTTAATACTATGTGTTCTTAGTATGTACCTATTTATGTACATATTTTTTATATGTAGAGGTACATATGTAGAGGTGCAACTCTGCGCCCTCAATTTTGCCGCCCCTCATTTTTGCCGCTCTGGGCATTTGCCCGGCTGGCCCCCCCTTAGATCAGGCCCTGGCACCATATGCATATCAAAATATCCATACCTTGTTTAGGATATATCAATATTTTCTCGGTAGTAAATATGTTATTATGTAAACTTGCAACTAATTCCGCAACACATTTTTCAGTTTCTTGTAATAAGAGATGTTAAAGTGGCAACGCCGAGATGATTGCATGCGCACACTTTTTGTCATGTGGCCAGAAATTTACCAGATGTTGCGTCGAATGTCAATTTTTAGGACAACAAAAAACACGAATTGAACCAGGCAACGTAGTAGCTTCATTTTTGCTTTCCGATCTTATTTAAACAGTACCAAAGACGATTAACAAGTATTACACCAGGTAAAAACTCCGCAATACTAAGTTTCAAAAATTCTGAACCAAATCCCAGAATCACAACAAATAGATTTTGAAGATGAATATGGGAGCCCAAGTACATCTGAAGTTCCAAATCCGCGTCCATATCTAATAAAAAGTACAGAAAATGCAACAGAAACACTTACTGTAGTTCCAGACCTTTTGGAGTTCAGAGATGTTGCTTATTTAAAATTCAATATTAATCTTCCAATAATATCGAATCAACTTCGCACAGAAATAATTATTCGTGGATCCCGCATATTTCAGAACAAATGGAGTCTAAATGCAGTAGCAACAACAGCTAGTCGTCTAATGCTAAAATCTTGGTTTCATCAGCGAGTCGGTAATGAAGAAGAAGAAATTCAAATTAACCGATCTTGGTTATTATACCCACCAAAAAATAATGCAGCATAATGTTTTTGTTGCTTACTGTTTATTACATCAAATTCCGCTACACAATCATCTTTCGTAACTACATTAGGCTTTTATAAATGGAACAAAAAAGATAAATTGATTAGCCATGAAACAACTCCAAATCATCGAAAATCGTTTACAATGTGGAAACACATATACAGTCCGAAAAAGAACGGTGGCGAAATATTTTGCAATGAATATTAGCTTGCACAAAGTATCTGATTATACAAAATCTTCCTCTACCTGGTCATGTTGAAAATCTAGCGCTTCAAGATGGTACCAACGTCGGAAATTCTCAGTTTGCTCCACTACTAGCAAATCATCTTCTGGCATCCACAGTTCGAAATCAACTAATAAGTGACATTAAGGGCCGATTTTTCAATAAATCGTCTCAGATAAATCGTCGAATAACTATCTGGAGTGTAATATTATCTGTCTGTTTATCCGACGAATAAATATTTTCAATTTTTCAATCGTATAATATCTAACGAATGCTATCAGTGGTGTATACTAGCCAACTTCACACTATATCTCTGTGCAAGCGAGATGCACAGATACTGTATTCAAAGTGTTAGACAAGAATAGCAACAAAACATCTATTTAATATAGTTAAATAAGCAATATTTTTAACCGCCAAATTGCATTCTTTAACCTATTGTCGTTTACTTGTTTACAGGTGATAGTGCTCATACCACGTGTTATTGTTTTATTTGATTTTCATTGTTTTGCTTAAAAAAATGAGTGAAATAAGAAAACGTGGGCGTTCTTCAGTAGTGCAGAAGTACGGTTATTAACTGAATTAGTGACTGAATATAGATCTGTTATTGAAAATAATAAAACTGACGCTGTAACCAATAAAGGAAAGGATTATGCTTGGAGCAAAATTGCTAGCACTTTTAATGCTGCTTCGAATGAATCTACATTACGCACGACCAAAACATTAAAACTAAAGTACGAGGGCTTAAAGAAATTAATAACAAAAAAAATGACTCTCCACAGGCAGGAGTTATATAGAACAGGTGGCGGACCTTCCACTTAGGGCTTTCAATACCGGAATCCCGAAAACCGGGATTTTAGTCTATTTTTTCCGGTATTAGAAAATCGGTATTACAAAAAAAATACCGGAATTTCGGTATTTGTGTAAAATATCTTACTGTTCATTTATATTAGTTATTTCAATTAGCAGAACAGAATAAGAACAACAATAATAAATTCATCTTTATACCTCTTCAACGCATAGTGAAGTTAGTCACTGAATTTCGTTATAAAAAAATTGGTTTCCTGTTTACATCTCTCATCTCACACGCACACGATTAACAACACATACATAAAACCTATATTTCTGAATTTATTATTTTATTGTACAACATCAAATTTTTATAATAATTTTATTAAGTTTTGGACATATACGATACGCACGCCATGTCTACGTCCACACAAAAGGAGTTCTTCAAACACAAAAAGGACGATGCGTCTTTAGTTTGGCAGTATGTTTTATATGAAACAAATGGTCTTCTAGCCAGGTGTAAACAGTGTTCAAAGGAAATAAAATGTGGTGGTGGATCTACTAGTGGACTACATACTCATTTAAAGATAATGCAGGGAATAAGTCTAAGAAAAAGAAGTGAGGTAACTTTGAATGCAAACAATGATCAAGATTAACGAAGTCAGTCTAAAAAACCTAATTTAATAACAAGTTATTTAAAAAGCAATAAAAAAACGAAAGCCTAGCTAAAGTATTAGCTCGAATGGCAGCTCGAGACGGCTTATCATTTAATATTTTGAAAACATCTATTGATACTAGAGAAGGATTAATTGCTCGTGGTTTTAAAGATGTTCCAAACTCGGCAAGTACAATAAGAAATATTATACTCGAATATAATAAAACTATTCGAATTACCATAAAAGATGAAATAGCTCAGCTTAAATCTAAAGGCAAACGATTCAGTGAAACATTTTATGAATGGACATCGATTCGCAATCGACGCAATCTAAATATAAACATACATACTACTGGAGGTTTTTTTTTGAATATTGGACTTGTACAAGCATTTGTAGGTCATGCCAGCAGAAAGGTGTTTAATGCTGATTAGAGAAAAGTTAGAAGAATTTTATTTGCGTATTTCTAAAGTTATAGTCTGCATAACCACTGATGGGCATCGGTTATGGTTAAATTAGGCAAACTTATTGATGCTGAGCAACAGATCTGTTTGATGCATGGCATCAATTTAGCTATAACCGATATACTTTATGTCAGGCTTTATAAGTCAGGTTCCAGAAGTTCTGACAATTTCATCGTTTGGTTCTGACTCAGAACCAAACGATGAAATAAATGTTGTAGAAGATGATGATAATGGAGAATATGTTGACGGCGTCGTTATAGAATCTAATTTAGTAGATACTACGGCCAGTATTAGTCATGCTACTATTTCTCCTCTTGTAACAAAAATAAGAAAGGTAGTTAAAATATTTAGAAATTTACCTACTAAAATTGATAACTTTTTACAGAAATATGTAAAAGAAGATTTTGATAGAGAAATTTCTTTAAAATTACACTGTAAAGCAAGATGGAATAGCATGTTATTTATGTTAGAAACATTTTACCAATTGAGATATTGTGTTCGAAAAGCCCTTATTGACATAAACTCCGGAATGAATTTTTTGTGACAGACTTTAATTTATTATCTGAAATTATCACTACCCTTACTCCTATAAAATTAGCAGTTGATGCATTATGTCGCCAAGATTCTAATCTTACAGCAGATGAAATAATAATATTTATGATGGAAGCTCTTTCGAATCAAAATTGTGAAATTGCTAAAGAACTTTATGACGCTTTAAAAATTCGCATATTACAAAGACGAAATAATTTATCACAGGAACTTCAGTACGTACAGAAGAAAGCGATTTAGTTCAAACTTCGTTTCCACAGTTAACTAAAGTGACTATGATAAAAATTATAATTCGTTTGATCAAAAGACTTTCGCCCGAAAACGCAGAAGAACAAGTTAGATCAGATTCAGATAAAGACGAAAATTCCGAAGAATCCTTGGAAAGATAACTGACCAATACATTAAGGACTGGCTCGAACTTTGCTTTTCAGGACCATGACAAATTAAAACTGCAACTTCAATCAGCAATCCAACAAAAACTTTCAGTTCAAGCTAAAATTACAAAAGGGCAAGGGGTGGAACCAATTATAAAAGACGAAATTGCTATTTTTGGAAAAACGGGAGTAAGAGGAAAATATTTGCACCTGACGTTAGACCATTTAATTGTTACAATTTAAAAGTACAATTGTTTTTTATATACAGAAGGAATAAAAAAAATTCGTTTAAATATTTTTTTGTATAGTTTATAACTAAAGAAATATATTTTATAGTTTTTCCTTTGTTTTCTGTTAAATAAATTACCATTATCATTAATATTCATAAAAATCTGTCGAAAATATTTTTTTCTGGTAATACCGGTATCAATACCGGTATTTCGGTTTTGAAAACCAATAATACCAAAATACCGGTTTTAATTTTTGCTCCGGTATTGAAAGCCCTACTTCCACTGCTCTTGATATTAATGATGTGGACAAGAAAGTGCTGGCAATATGCTCCAATATATCTGGATTAGAATCTCGTAACGACAGTGATAATATTACAGGTAGGTTGTAAATGCAATTAAAGTTTCTATCTCAATGCTTTGCCTTTGTATTCTTTTTACCAGAATTTAATCTATTTTTTTGTCTAGCTGTTCAACCAGCAGAGTGAATGTTGGAATCTATGAAGATAATAGAATTTGAAGATGGGATGGGAGGAAATGAAGAAATCAGTGGTGGGAATGTAAATCAAGGAGAGCCATTAAACGAATTATTTAATTTTAATAATAATGAAAATGAAATAAAAGGTATGGTTTTTCCTATGTTAATTTTATTAGGGTAAATAATTACTGGGCGTTTTTAGCAAATGATTTATTTTTTGCAGGTTTGCATAACAAGTGGAGCACTTGAACCCCAAAAAGTTTGAAGTCCAGGGTGTCACATGCACTAAGACCCACTAAAGCCAGTGTGACAGCAAAACTAGATGAATTGAGTCCAGCACGACTGGAGCTGGTACAGCCGCAAATGGAAATTGCGAGGAAAGAGCATTTATTAGTAGAGGAGAAATACAACAAAGAAATGGCACATATTGATAACGAAGAAACAAGGAAAGATCAATTACATCAATTGAAGCTCCAGCTAATGCAGAAAAAAGATTAAATTATAAAAATACTTTATATGATAATATGTTTTTTATTTATAACCAAAAAAATAAAGATATTTTGATATGTAATATATAAAAATATATAAAGAACTGTTAAAATATTTTCTTACAAAATCAGTTTGTGAGGGATTCAAAATATTCTACCACACTATCCCTTGTGTTTCTTTGTGTTTCGTTGTGTTCAGCATGTAATGGTGGAAATACTGGCTGAGGTGGTATCTGTACCTCAGGATCTTTTGGTGGCTCACCTTCATTTCTACTACATGCTATATTGTGTAATATAGCAGTGGTCACAATAATATCTTGGGCAATGGGCAACTTACACCTCAATCCAATACTCAGCACTGGGAATCTTCTTTTTCAGACACCGAAGCATCTTTCAATGACATTTCTTGTCCTAATATGGGATTCATTGTATAATTGTTCAGCTTCTGTTTGGGGATTGCTGAGTGGTGTCAACAAATAATTATTTAAAAAATATCTGCTATCACCAAGTATAATCCCATTACCAAAAGCACCATTGTCACATTGATATTTGGCAGCTGAATTTGAAAATATTAAACTGTCGTGTGTTGAACTTGGCCATCGTGTAACAATTTTGACAAATTTTAAATTTGCATTGCACATAGCTTGAACATTTAAGGAGAAGTATCCTTTGTGGTTCCTGAAATTTTCTGCAGTATCCCCACCTGAAATAATAGTTAAATATTTACTATAAATTGATAAAGTAAATAGTTAATAAAATAACCTGGTGAAATTATTTTGATGTGACTACAATCCAATGCTGCAATGACTCTTGGAAATCGTGCTATGTTATAGAAGCATTCTTGTGAGGAGAAGATTTCAACACGACTTTTTGGAAATGAAACAAAATTTTGCCACATTGAAGCAATAGCTTCGGTCACTCTTTTTACAATTTTGCATAGTGTGGAATTATGCAGTCCTCCAAAATCTCCAATTGTTATATAAAAAGTACCAATCGCATAAAATCGTAGGGTGAGTAGAAGTTGTTGCATTGGTGGCACACAACTATTCCTGAAACAATAATAAATTGTAGTGCTCCTATAATGCATTTTCGTAAAATATCTTTACAACGATGAAATGTGTGTAACAATTGTTTTCAAAATTTACTTACCTTTCTGTGTGTTTTATTTTCAATCAATGAAAGTAGGGAAAATTACTTACCTTTATGTATGGTGTTTAATTTTATCTTCAATAAGTGGAAGTAAGTAGACAATGGAATCTTTCTTCAATCGAAATCTTCTTCAAAACTCACTATCGCTCCATGTGTTGAAATTATCAGGCCTCTCCCGTAAAACTCGGTTTTTTCTCTCGAGTGGATTTAAATAATCAAGGAATTCACGATCTTCCTCGATTGCTAAATCGTCAATGGTTTCAAACAGATCCATCATAACAAATCTACTATTTCGTTTTACCAAAATACACAACACGAAACCAAACTGTCAAACATAACCTAAAACATTACACTTATCGGACAGATAAAACCATAACTGGCGCTTGAAGCAGCAGATAACTTTATTCAGCATATCTTATTTTACAAACTAGACCTAGTTCAAATAATGGGCGCTTGGCGGCGCCTGCTAAATCTGCGCGCGCAGTTTACGCGCGCTTTGAGCTGTCTCCGTTACTTTCTTTGTGTGCTGAAACTGTGGAATAGACATTGCTGCATTACATTTAGTATTTACAGTATTTACTGTTTTACGTTCCTACTGAATTATTTGAGTGTCATTACGAATTAGCAGTTCTTATTGCTACCTATATATATATATATATATATATATATATATATATATATATATATATATATATATATATATATATATATATATAAATATATATAGATTATAAATATACATTTTTTTTTAAATTCAATATTAGGTTATTACTGTTATTAGTGTTACATCGAGCATGGAAAGGTAATATACGACCTTTTACGCTTTAAAGGATAAAAATGTTGTTTTTAGATTAAACTTTCATATTTTAGTGTCAGTAAAGCGATCTGTGATCTATGTGGGAATGCATTTGGGAATGTTTATGTAAGGAATAAACAATTGAAGAATATGTATAATAAGAAACCGGAATAAAATATTCCACAACACATTCGTTGCCCGTTATGTGCAGAAGAAAAAAAGAAGCTCTACAAAATCATGATATCCTGATTAAGCATTTAATAGATGTACATAGTGTAACAATTAAAGAATTTGATTTAAGTTTTACGAACATTGCGGAATTTGAAACATGGAGATCAAAGGAAAATAGAGAGGTTGATTATATAGTAGCTACTAATGATGGTCAAACTCGTATTTTTGTTAACTCGAGTTAACCCGGTTAAAAATTTGCGTAACCCGATTTCAAACCGAGTTATCCAAACCGAGTTAGCAGAAAAATATGAAGTTTATTATAAATTAGAGTCTGGACGCCCCTGGTCTTAATTGGAACTTATAAGCCAACCATTTCATTTTTCTCCCATTAATTTTCATAGAAAAACTGTTTTTTTTTGCAGAAAAATACACAATGTGTAATGGATGTTAAATGATACTAAATATTAATATATATATATATATATATATATATATATATATATATATATATATATATATACTCTTGGTTTACTCTTTTTGGTGCTAAACGGTTTCGTCTTTCATTGCATAGAATGCCAGCTTTCTAAAATAATCTTTCTAAGGGAACTTATCTAGCCGGTATTTTTAAAAAAGTAGAAAAGGTATTTTTTCGCCATTTTAAACAATGCTGGAAATAAAAACTTTCTTTTTCACTCCAAAATTGAAGTGGATCATTTTTGCGATCTAAATATGGCATTTCAACGTACTTTTTTATTATTATAGCAGCAGAAGAATATGGAGTACACTTTTCGTTCGATTTTGTTATTTTTTTATACACAACAGCCCAACTGTCATCATATGAACAGGTCAATTTAGATACAGTAGCAGTAGAAGTTGATGGTTGTTCCCGTAAATGTGAGGTATTTGTTGAAACTGATATTATGTCCTGTAATTCATTTATTACCCACATTTTTGCATTCTTAGCATTACTTTCTAATAAGAATGCTCTTTTCTTAAATCGAGGGTCAAGAAAGGTAGCTATGGCTGCTGTTCTATTATTTTCATAAATTCCAAGTCGTTTTTCTACTACATTGTTAAGAATTTGTTGTAACAACTTGCCTGACTCTGTCAGTGGAGTTTTGCTGTTTACAGCCTTCCTGAGACCAAATACAAGAGGTATAACAGAAGACAGGGATGGGTATTTTTCTCCAGATAAAATGACAGTTACCTGTTCAAAAGGATGTAAAAGCGTTACCATTTCTTCAGCCAATAACCACTCATGAGACTCTAAATTTGATGGTGGTAAATTCAATGTAGGTAAAACAGCAGAAAGCGGTACCTTCAATTTGATTAAGTGCTCCAGCATGTAGAAAGTACTGTTCCACCTGGTACGAACATCTTGCTTTACTTTTAGTAAATCCATATTCATTTGTTTTTGCATGTCAAGTAAAGCATAGGTCGACTTGCTGCTATGCTTGAAGTGGGAAACAATCGAACGGCACATTTTTAATACTTGTAACTTTGACTGTTATCCAGATTCTTTTCTAAATCAGCCCTTTCTTTATCTATACAGTCTTTGACAGCAAGGTTAAGTGTATGAGCAACACATAAATGGTTTCGTTTGTTAAGAATCTCACTAATTGCCTTTTTCATAGGTGCAGCGATATCAGTGACTATGCAGACTATTTTTGAATCTATTTTCCAATCATCCAATACTAGTTGTATAACATTTGCTATGTTTTCAGCCGTATGATTTTCTAGTATTTCTGAAGTGGAAATAACAAATGAAGACAGAAGAAATAAGAATGTAATTATACATTTTGTATAAAATGAGCTGTCACAGTTATAAAACTTTTATTGCTATCTGAGGACCAAATATCAGATGTTATTGCAATGTATTCAATATCCTCCAATCTCTTTTTGTAAGCTCTGGACTCTAGTTCAAACATATACATGCAGTAGTACTTCATGAAAGGAGGAAAAGTGAGTCGGAGGTAGGTGTTCCTGGTTTGGGAGAAGAACTCAGAATGAATGTTATACGTGAATGAACCCACAACAAGTAAAATTAGGTACCCAGAGGAACTATGCCAGTTTCTAGAAGAGAAAAATAATGAACCAAGCACATCTATCGATATCAAAAGAAGGAGACAGGTGTGTTGAAGACATTATACACAAAATGTGTAATTTGTTTCAATATTCAATTTAAATATTTTTACAGATTAAAATAGAAAATATAAATTGTAAGATGGAAAGGTTAGACACACTATCAGTACACATGGTCCTGACATTTATAAATAATTTGGAAGAGAAAAACAATGCAATATGCAAGAAGAGAAAAATTGAGAAACAGACGTACTTTCCTAATAAAAAATTAAATGCCGGTAAGCAGCTCTCTTATCTAATTTTGTAAATTATACATTTAACCATTAGATGTGTTTAGGCGTAAAAAAGGTCGGTCAGTTGGGGTTGTGACTGAGGTTGAAGGTAGATTCTGAAACTGTACACGTTTCAAAATTTGGAGCAAGAGAAGAATAATAGATATGTAATGTATTGTAATTTATTTAAATATTATGTAATTAGCTATGTTTTGTAATTTATTTAAGTATTCTGTATTTAGCTATGTCTTGTAATTTATTTAAGTATTATATATTGTAAATCTATTGTATTTCCTGTTTAAGGATGGATCAATCGTAATTACAATATTATATTACTTTCATTTTTAAGTTGACAGTTGCTTTCTCATTTATGCAAAATACATACATATATATATATATATATATATATATATATATATATATATATATATATATATATATATATATGTGTTGTATTGTTTTCTCGGGGATTCCGCGTTGATGCTGAGGGTTGGCTCTGAAAAGAACCGGATTCTCGACGTTTCGGCGAACTAACATTCGCCATTCTCAAGAGATATATGCGTCCGTGCGGGTCAACCGTTAGACGCATACTTAGTATACTACTACGCATACTTAGTATGCGTCTAACGGTTGACCCGCACGGACGCATATATCTCTTGAGAATGGCGAATGTTAGTTCGCCGAAACGTCGAGAATCCGGTTCTTTTCAGAGCCAACCCTCAGCATCAACGCGGAATCCCCGAGAAAACAATACAACACAGGTATCTATCCGCGAAAACCTCAAATACAACAATATATATATATATAATATTATGTAATACGATTTATACAGGGGTAAAAAATCGTATCAGCACCTCCACGCGGTTTACCCCGGGTAACGCTGGCGCTGAAAATATTTTGTAGAATTATATTTTCGTGTAATTTTGGGTATTTATGAATTTTTTTATAGTTATCAATACCAGGAAAATATATAATACATTTCTTATAAGAATATAAATTTCTTTTTAACAACTATTCCACCCAAATCGACAATTACTCCCAACAATAAAAAATATTTCATAAAAAAAAAGTTAAAACTTTCTAGAAAATACTTTAAAATTCAAGAATTTACTATTGTTAGAATTAAATTATTTCAACTTTTTTTTTTAATTCCGCGCGCAGATTCAGCAGGCGCCGCCAAGCGCTCATTATTTAAACTAGGTCTAGTTTGTAAAATAAGATATGCTACTTTATTCCTCCGATAGAGGTTTTGTTCGGCAGTTAACGACTATCTGACTATTGAAAAACCAAGAATATTGATATTCATCGAATAAAGCTTATCTGGTTGTTTATCTGACTATTGAAAAATCGGCCCTAAAAGAAATAAATATTATGGACTTTTATTTAATTCGACTCCTGATATCGATCAAGAACAAATGTCGCAAGTCTTTAGGTATGTAGATATTAATTTTACCAACAGAAAAGTTTCTATCAAAGAATCTTTCTTGGGATTTATTGAAATGCATGCCAAAACAAAGAATTTCTGGTGTTCAACAAAGAATTTTGGAAAAAAATAATATAGCATTATTTGTAAATTGTGAAAACCACTCCTTAAATTTAGTAGGAGTTACTGCAGCTAAGCAAGAAACAATCGTTGTAACATGTTTTGGGATAATTGAAAGCATATATCTCTTTTTATCACGTTCCACATTATGATGGGAAAAAAAATCTTTAAAGAAAACGTGCATCTGAACCAGATGGAGTGCCAGAGCACAAGCGGTTAACATTATTGTCAATGGGCTGGGTTATTAAGATATATATTATATAGATAAGTATTAGACAGATTAGCAGAGGACGGTACTACTACAAATGACACCAGAAGTGAAGCTATAATTTTATTACAAAATATATTGAATTTTAATTTTATAACTTTCGTTCAAGAAATCTGGCATGAAATCTTGAGGAGAATTGATCGAGTTCAGTTGAGATTACAAGATCTTAAAATGAATTTTGAAGAAGCGTTCCATGATCTTAAATCATTAGTGACTGAACTTGCGTCAATTCGAGAAGAGATCTGTGTCTCTGTGAAAAATGGGATATTGATATAACAATCCGTGTTAGAAGTCGCTGAAAAATTCCAGGAGAATTGGGTTTCTTGGAAAACCTTTCCGCAGAAAGAGAAATTTCTCGCGTTATGAAAAGTGTTCTTGATCGTCTGCAGCAAGAAACAAGTACACGAATTAATTTACAAATATCTACGATCAAAGATGGGACAAGATCGCCTAAGTGACCAGGCATTTTTATGTGTGGAAAGAGAAAAATTAGAAATGATCGACTTTGATGAAGTAATTGATAAATTTGCTTCATCTAAAGCAAGACAAATTTATACATAGTTCTTATTTGTATTAATATATTATAGTTACATATACTAAAATAGTTAGGTACGCCTTTCCGGGAGGGGGCGGGATAAATGCGTCAAATCGGGTTTGTAGAATGAAAACGCACGTTTTTAGTGATTTTCGAAAGAAATTTTGCCGGGACAAAGTGGTAAAATGTTTAGAAAACTCCAGACAATTGACTAATCTTTGAGAAAACTAAATTTCCATTTCTCGGCCGAGCGGCCGAATTTGGACCGATCAATAAAATTCGGAAAAAATCGGCGCTCCAGATAGCACCATTCGCGTCGCAATGGTGCTATCTGGAGCGCCGATTTTTTCCGCACAAAACTGTCATCTCAAATTTTCGAGTATTCGCTGAAAATTTGGAGAAAAGTGCGAAAAACAGAAACAAAATATCGCAAAAAACGATCTTCTTTGACGTTCTATTGCGAGCCGACCGCTGAACAGAACTTGAACTGAACTGAACAGAACAGGACCTTTCCGTTTGCGAGTCCGGTTTCGTAGGTTCTTTCTCTCTAGGTCTTCGAAGAGGCCGTGCGATTTTGTGCAAAAATGGCCGTGCGGTACATGTTTTTGCAAAACCGGACGTTATCGGCTGCCGAACCGGTTGCAATTTCTTCTAATCCGTTCGATGGAGGTCGACGGTATCTTGCGTACGATGTGCCAATTTGCCGATTTGCAGAAACCACGAGGTCGCCACGGTTGATAGTAGCAAACCGGTAGGATGTCAATCCGCAATCGAGATCTACAAAAGTACAAATGGAACAACTTCCTGCCCTACAGTGGCAGATCGAGAATAGACTGGACCGTGCCATAGGCTATTAAAAGTTGCAAAAAGTTCGCAACTGGCAAAGTTATTGCAAAAAACGAAATTCGCATTTTGAGTCCTAGCTACGAGGCGCATGCGATTTTTTTTGAAATTTTTGAACGGTGTCCTTCCGCCGGAAATTGCTGACATTCTGAAATTAAGTTTGCACGTTTCGCTTAAACGATGCGACCCCCAGAGCCCTGGGAATCGTCGCCCATTTTTCGCACGTCATATTTCATCCGTCTTTCAACTTTAGCAACTTTTACCGCGACAATTCACAAATTTCAACTCTTTTCTGCAAGGGTTGTAAATTTCGATTCTTCGCCGGCTGCGGTTCGGCGTGGGCGAGTTTTCCAAAATTCCTCAAATTTCGGGTACGTCAAAATCGGAATTTTCTTACCAGGACATTTACGCTGCAACGAAGAACACCAATCGGTGGTAACACATTTCTGCACTTTCACCTGCGAGTCCCGTCGCAATAGGATTCGAATTTTAAAAAAATTTTCCGCATTTTCTGAACCAAGAATTCACCAAGAAAACACATCGGCGCTACTGGCGGGACGCAAACACAAACGTCAACCTAAACGTCAGTCAGTTGAAATCTACTGCGACCGCTGAAAAATTTGTTTTCGGACAAAACTCAGACTTTTCGAACAATTCTGACCCAGAAGAGACCCCCAAGCAAGTTTCTCCCCGAAAAGTTTGTTCTTGAAATCAGTGGAAATCATTTTGGAACATGTGATATTAGTGGAATTATGTGCCAAAGTATTTGTCGATATTTAAACTGTTTTTCTATTCCTAATTTTAAATGTAAAAAAACTGTAACAGATATATGAAAATTGTTCAAATCTATATGGATTATAAATTTTTCTATTCAAATTGACGATCTGGTATCTTCGTGGCCGATAGCCTTGACACAGAATTTTTTTTATAATAAAGAAATACTCATTGAAAACTTGCAAATATATATTTTTTATCCAACTCTTCGATGGTACCCAAACATCCATTTAGCGCTCTTTCATAGAGCAGATTTTCATCTAAATATTGTGTCATTTTCATCTTTCCAAGGCGAACCGTTTTTGACAAAACCTATGTAAATTGAAAAATGAAATTCAGAGAAGAATGAACATCTGGTGCAATAAAATTGAATACATTTGTAATGAATTAGTTAGTCTATGAAGTTACTTTACTAATTTTGCAATATATTTTACCTGTCGATGGCCACTGCCTTTTAAAGACTCTCTCGAATAAAAAGTAATAGATTCAGCTAACTTTAGAATAAAAACTCCAACAGATTTATTCAAAAATCTTAGTTTTTTATAGATTGTACATGTTTCTGTTGATACTAACATTTTGGTATGTTTGTGGTCGATAGCCTTGACACAAGATTGTGTCGGATTCATTGAATTTTTTTTCACAAGTTTCACATCACTTGCAACAATGAAATTCAACACGTTTGTAGAAAAATAATTATTCTATAAATTGTCTGGGTCAAATCTGTAAAATATTCTATATAGCAGCGGTCCCTCAAAGTCAAAGCAGAACAAAGGGTAAGTTTCGATTCAAAAATCTTTCAGTTTTATATAGATTGTACATGTTTCTATTGAAATTGATATATTTGTGGTCGATAGCCTTGACACAGGATTTTTTAAATAAAGAAATACTTGCAAATATATTTTTTTGTCCAATTTTCCGGAGTCTAAGAAACATTTAGCGCTATTTTATTGAGCACATTTTTATCTAAAAGTTGTGTCAATTTCATTTTTCCAATGCGAACCGTTTTGGCGGAAGAGCCCATTTAAACCCGTGTAAATTGAAAAACGAAATTCAGAGAAGCTACAAAATTTTCAATTTTATATTTTTTACTTTTGCGACCAAACCGAAGGTTTTTACAAGATTTTCAAGAAACACTGTTTTGTAGACACCGACGTCTTACATAAGGATATCCCGGTTATAATGTTCCACCTTGAGGCGTTGACGAGTTATTTGCAAATAAGGTTTGATGCAAAAATAATTTTTCACGACGTCTCCATTGGAGTGGGAGCATTTAAATTTTGTCAACTCATACCTCTGGTGGATACCCACATTCAGTATAAGTTTCATTGAAATCCTTCAAGGATTAATTTTTTGCAATTTTTTTTTGCAATTTTTGAATATTTTTAAATTTTCGCATTCGGTTTTGATCGGAATTTGTGATTGACATGTCTGGATTTGTTCAAAAATTATTTTAGTAAGTTTTACACAACGTGGAACGATAAAATTTCACACATTTGTAGAGAATTAGTTAGTCTATGATATCCCTTAGTTAGTTTTGCAAAATATTTTATCTGGCGGCGGCCGCCGCCCCTCAAACTCGAATATAACAAAAATTAATAAATTAAAATAACTACAAAATGAAAACTGCAAGAGATATATTGAAATTTCTTTCAGATCTATATAGACTATATATTTTTCTATTGAAATTGACGTTTTGGTATCTTCGTGGCCGATAGCCTTGACAAAGAATTTTTGTAAATACAGAAATTTTGAAAAAAAATTTGATATTTTGTGAAATCTTTTTTCTGTCCATTTTTCCAAACTCAGATAAATCAAGACCACATACGCGCGGCAGCGCCGCGCGTATAGTCCTGAACAGATAAATCAAGACCCCATACGCGCGGCAGCGCCGCGCGTATATTCTTGATCAGATAAATCAATACCACATACGCGCGGCAGCGCCGCGCGTATTGTCTTGATAAGTTCACAATCAAGTCCCCATACGCGGTCTTGATTTATCTGATCAAAATTTTTTCTAATAAAGAAATACTTATTGAAAATTTACAAATATATATTTTTTTCCAATTCTCCAAAATCTACGTGGTCTTGATATACCTGGTCTTGATTTATCTGATCAAGACAACATACGCGCGGCAGCGCGTATGTGGTCTAAAATTGACCCCTTCTAAACTTTTTGGAATTTTATATTTTTTATTTTTGCGTCTAAACCGAAGGTTTTTACAAAATTTGCAAAGAATACTTTTAATTAGACACCAATATCCTGCATACGGATATCCCGGTTATAATTTTCTATTTTGAGCCGTTGACGAGATATTTGCAAAATCCATTTGAAGAGAAAATTATTTGCCACGATGTCCCCATTGGAGGCAGAGCGTTCCAATTTGGCCAGCGCGTACTTCATGTGGCCATCCATATTCGGAAAAAATTTTGTTGAACATTTTTTTATTGAAATTGACGTTTTAGTAACTTCGTGGCCGATAGCCTTGACACAGTATATTTGTAAATACAGAAATATTGAAAAAAAATGAAATTTTGTCAAATCTTTTTTCTGTCCATTTTTCCAAACTCTACCGAACATGCGTTTAACACTTAACACGCGATAGAGCAGATTTTCATAAAAAAAGATTGGGTTGCACACTGCGAAGCGGCAGATAAATCAAGACCATACGCGCAGCAGCGCCGTGCGTATAGTTTTGATCAAATAAAACAAGAGCAGGCAGCGCCGCGCGTATGTGGTGAACCAGATAAATCAAGACGACAAACGCGCGGCAGCGCCGTGGTGGTCTTGATCAGATAAATCAAGATCCAAAAGCTGAAGGCAATGCGGCACAATACATTTTTTATCGAAATATTAAAAGACTATACCATTTATTTGTACAGTATTGCGTGAAATTTAAAAATAAAGCGGGTTTTGAATGGCATATTCTTTCAAAAACTCTATTGCTAGGCAACGCTTCTAAAGCGTGTTGATTGGCACAGTCTGGCAGTATATTTACAATAAACTATATTCTACCACATGCCGCACCAGGTGGCGATGAAAGCGCCAGTGGCACTTTTACACTTTTAAATTTTCCATATAGGGTGGCATACAGGGCTGAATACCGCCCAGCGGCACAACAATTGCCAGATAAAAAACACCACATAATTCCTTCATCGTCACCAGTGACGTGCACATCTAAATTCTCCACATTATTCCATCCTCATCAACTATTTCATCCTCTACAACTATTCCACCCTAAAACAACAATTACACCCACGACAACTATTCCATCTTCATCACTATTTCACTTAAAAAGAAAACGATTAATATGTACTAGAATAGTATTGAAATAATATTTCCACTGACACAGGCACATTTCCGAACTCAATATTTGGCTTGATTTAGTAAATTCTAAAAATCTAAAAAAAATTGTAAATTCTATTTACTGTATTATTATATGTGTTACTGGAGGGTGGGAGGGGGGCGCTAATGAAGTATTGTGCCCCGGGCGCCAGTTATGCTCGCTACGCCACTGGATGTCGCCAATGTGTCAGATATTCATTCGTTATATTGGATGTATAAGTTTTTTGTTTTAGTCGATTTGTCGCAAGTGTTATATATGCGGTCAAGTCATTTTACAGCCAGGGTAGCAATATAAATTGGACCATTCCTACAATTAGCCTTGATATCCGACCCTAAAAGGGCTGCTCAAGTGTCTTAGTTTGAGAGGCATTGGAACATATGTTAACAATTTAAGAAGTTATATAAACCCAAAACAAAGTTATGGACTCTCTCATCATCATCATTGTCTCAGCGACCGTCGCAGCTGCAAGATGACAACTTCTTCACCGACAACCCTCAACGAAGCCGCGCAAAAGTATCTCGACCCAGGCTACCTGGACACCCTGGAGGACAGCGTCATAGAGAAAATGATTCTCTACATCATGAAAAGGAAGAAGAACACCGAAACCGCCGCCGAAGATTCCACCGAAACCGCCGCCGAAGATTCCACCGAAACCGCCGCCGAATACCCCACTGAAACCGCCGCCGAAGATTCCACCGAAACCGCCGCCGAAGATTCCACCGAAACCGCCGCCGAAGATTCCACCGAAACCGGCGCCGAAGATTCCACCGAAACCGCCGCCGAATACCCCACTGAAACCGCCGCCGAAAAGCCCACTGAAACCGCCGCCGAAAAGCCCACTGAAACCGCCGCCAAAAAGACCACCGTAACCGCCGCCGAAATGACAACCGTAGCCGCCCCCGGAGAGACAACTGATGCCGCCCTGGAAAAAAAACTGAAGCCGCCGCCGAGAAGTTAACCGAAGCCTCACCAAGGAAAACCACCGATGCCGCCCCCAAAAGAGCAACCACCGATGCCGCCCCCAAAAGTACGACCGAAGCCGCCGCCAAGAGAAGAACCGAAGCCCCCAAAAGAAACCGCCCGATGCGCAACCAGACCAAGAGGAAGAGAAAACTACCAACACAAATAAAATCAAGAAAGAAAGCCAAAGGACCAAGAATCAACCAAGAAAACAGGACCAACCCGCAGCCAAGCAGAACCTAACATAGCCCACCGAAGGAAACCAAGGAGGAAACGAAATGGAAAAAAAAACCGAAAGACAAACAAAAACAGACGACAACAACAGAAATAACAAAACAACAACAGAAAAACAGAACCAACGACGGCGGAAGGACGGGCTCACGCCCAAAACCGCCACAGAACAAAGGATCCCATATATGGACTCTCTCTTCTGCCACCAACATCCAAGAATATATTGTCTCTGCAAGATATTAGTACAAGACTCTTGAAAATTTTTCTCTGTACATTATTTTTATCTAAATTGAGAGGTAAGTGTGCACGTTTTCACTATATTTAAGAGGATTGGTTTATAAGCATCATATCCCTTACTTTCAGATGGATTTGAAATATTTCCGATGTGTTGTTCCTGGTTGTAAAAGTCATATGAATGATAACCTTCCATGGGAATTGTATGGGACAATTTAATTGTTTTTTATTTATTTTTTCTAAAGCATTTTTTATTTCGTTTACAATGTATGCAAAAATGCAATTGTCTTTTGTTTTATTTTCAAAAAATTTTCTTACATATTGTATTATTTTTTTGCACCATTCTGGGCGAATTAATTAGTTCTACTCATCTCATCAATCAACAGTGGTACTTACGTAGTTGCTGCCCTAAATCGGAGAATTATTGTTCATCGACTTCTGATCCAATTTTAATTATTTTTATTTTATTTTGTAAATATCTTTTCTTTTCTATTTTACTTTGTAAATATCTTTTCTTTTCTATTTTATTTTGTATATATCCCTTCTTTTCTATTTGATTTTGCAAATACCTCCTTTTTGTTATTTACTTTTGTACATATCCCTTCTTCTTTCTTGTATTTCTCTTTTTTGCTATTTCATTTTATATATTTTTTTTAAATGTAAATACATATTTAGTATCTAATTAGTACATGTAAATAACATAATTAACAAATTGTTTTTAATTTTCATCCTATTTTAAATAAATTATATTATCCCATATATTTAATAAAAAATTAATATAGGCCGCGTTTGATAATTAGTTCATAGATGCGCTCACAGTTAGCGCCAACTTCTGTCACATAAATTCCTTAGTGAGTGTCAAATCCGTTTCAAACAACTCTTAATACCATTTCTTAATTCTTGCCCGAATCAGAGTTATTTACGTTTTAGCAAAGCTTTGCTTTCTATGCGCATTTTCGCAACTATATTTTCGCGCTTCATACAGTTTTGTTTAAGCTTGAATCCACTCTACTTATCTTTCAATCAATATCTCCTTTATTAGCACAGATAACGACATGCAATTAATATAGATATATAGATAACGAAACAATCTTCAAGATCCGTTGCGACTTTGTTTCCTTATCTAGACGCAACTGTGATTTATAACCTTCTAAAATTGACAAAGTGCGATTGTTATCTATATCAAGATAACAGTAAGCCATGCACCAACCAAACTCGCTATAGATACTAAGTAAAACTTGCTTTTTAAATTATATAGAGTTAGTCTATATAGATGTTATTTTTGTAGAAAATTGAGTTTTTGTTTGGAAAAATATACATTTTTTTGAACGGTTGTAACTTTAACGTTTTTTTATATATTGAGGTGAGATTTGGATGTGTATCTAGATAATTAAGTTATCTGTCAGACAACGTTGATTTTGTTTTGGTGTCGGTTGTAGTTTCGGAGATAAAGTATAGGAAAAATATTATAAAATTTGTTAAAAAAAAGATAAATACGTTCTGCACAAAACAAGTGTTAAGTTTGTTTTGTGTTAGGTGCATATTTATAGAAAACAATATAGTGGTAGATATCACCAGCGAAGTAATTTTTAAACATTTTTAAACAATTTGCATTAAGTTTATTCTCTATTAGCTATATTATATTAGGTGATGACCCTCCAATGAATAAATAAATTAAAAAAAAATAAAAATAATCCTTTGTATAGATTACATATTTGACATGAAAAAGACAAATGAAGATGTATTTAATGTGGTTAACTAAGGTGACCAGATTTTTTAAACGCGAAAGCAGTACATTGTACCACTTACTTTACTTTTTCGAGTCCGAAATCATTCCATTCAAAGTTTTTCTGCCCAGCACCGGGCTAAGTCTATGGAATTTTCATTTGCAATCCACATATCATTGATGGAGCACGTTGCAGGACATAATGTGCATCCCAGCAGGTGGCCCATGTTTTGAATCTCCCCACATTCACAGAGGCATTGTTGGTCTTCCAAGTTTCCACTTTGGTTTCTTTGTTTTTACGGGTGGCACACCGGTTCGTATTCTGTTTAGCGTTCTCCATGTCTTCCAGTCCAAATTTGACCCTGCACAGGGGCTTTCGTTGATAGGGAAGTTGTCGGGCGGTTCCATGCTTAAAGTTTTATATACTTTTTCGCTGTACACCATTTCGCATTTCCGACTGATTTGGCGCTGTCATAACGTTTTAACGGCTCACCACAGAGACTTCTAGTCTTTACCAATCGATTCATCGTCCCAAAATTAGTTGGAAGACGTATATAATATTTCTTAGGAAGCTTTCAGTTAAGAAATCGACTCGCTTTTTTTTCACGTCTTTCGCTAGGTTTTGTTAGGTTTTTTGAATGGAAAGAGATTCACTATCGCCTGCAAGAATAGAAGAAATTTTTAAGAAATTTCAGCGCTCGAGTAGAGATCTCGGAAAGTCGAGAATTTCCCGCGGACAGTCTTAATGTATCAATAGGAAAATGACCTTCTGAAAACGATGCCGCAATCTGTTTTTGATTATATGCAACCGTTTCCGAGATATCTACTTAGCAAATCGAGAATCGGGTAAATTTCAGTTTGAAATTTCTCGACGAATTATTGAATCTTTCCGGACAATTTAAACATCGATTAATTTTTTTCAAAATAAAGCTTCATTTAAATACTAGGGGTTTCATTTAAATACTGGGACTTCACATGTATACTGGAGATTCGCCTTCACTAAATCCACTGCTGATAAGGTTTCTATGTTTAATCTTGATATTCAGCTGCTCCAGAAATCATTGATGATTGAAAATACTCGTCGAAACTGTCCATTGGTACCCAGCAAACACATTGCAAATTCAACAAGTAGTTTTAAGTTCTTCCATTCATTTATTTTTTCCGTGGAGCAATACTCCGCTTACCTTCATCGAAGAGTTCATTATCATGGATAACAATTTTGTGGATTTCTTTCACATAATGAACCGTCTTCATTTGGCATTTTAATAATATCCATCCAAAAATGTGAAACAATCAGTCCAATTTTTTACTTATTCAAAGGAATTTTTATAAAAACATTTAATTTCTTTAATAAATTTCGCCTCGCTTCCAGGGGTTGACTCTTCGATTGTATCGTGTTTCTGCGTTAATGTAACAAATCTCGTATTATATCTAGCGACTATTTCCCCAACACATTATTTAAGACAGTTTTTACCTCGGAAAAGGTGACATTTTAGAGCTTTCAATTTCTTTAATATTGATATTAAATCGAACAGCTTGTCTTGATTTGGCATTCGCTTTGAAAATGCATAAAAACACAGTTATACTTATTTAGTTTTATAATATCATGCAAAGTAGTACAAGCAGTACATTCTATAAGGAAAGGAAAGGCAGTACAAATGTAGTGCCTAAAAATTGGACAGTACAGTCTATCTCAAAGAAGTACTGTACTGCCGAAAGCAGTACGTCTGGTCACCTTAGGTTAACCCCATTGTGCAATCAGCTATTGAAGGTATAAATGGCACAATTGGTGCTATATAACCAGTAAGGATCAACATCGCCACCACAAAAGAGACAGCACCAAACTCCGTGTCTAAAGATCAAATCTGACTATGTGCAGCAAAGCGCCGGATAGAATAGGCTTCCGCATATTCAATTTGGGGGTTTGAACCCCCAAACCCAGCCCCCCCCCCCCCGGGCTACGCCCATGGTCCTGCTTCTTTACGCATCTCTCGTCTCTTGCGACCTTGAGCTCCATGACTCGTTCCATCGCTTCGGTGGTCTTCTCATGGGTCGTTTTGTGTTGGGTTTTGCTACTTTGGCCCATTTTGCCAGTCGTTCTGGGTCCATCCGGTCGACGTGTCTGTCCCACTCTCTTCGTCTGGCTCTGGTTCATCGCACCACGTCCTGTACGTTCAGATTTTCCCTGATTTCTTTACTTCTTTTTCGATGAATAAGAGTCACGCCTGATATTGCACGTAGTGTCTTCATTTCGGTGGTGCGCATTTCTTGTTTAGTTGGGTTGGTTTCTGTTTGTTCTTTCAAATGATGTTATGTAGTCCTCCGGATATTTGTGCTGCTTTGGTTGTTGATCTTCTGACCTCCTCTTTAAGTATTTTTCTGTCCGTTATGTCTACGCCAAGATACGTAAACGTGTTTATTTGTTCTATAATGTTGTTCGCGGACTGTAGCTTGCATCTTATTGGTGTTTTGCTGATGACCATGCATTTTGTTTTTTCGGCTGAAATCTGCAAGTTATACTTTGCTGTTGATTGGGAGAACTTATATAGTAGACGCTGGAGATCGTCCTCGTTGTCCGCTAAGAGCACTGCGTCATCAGCGTAACAGATGATGTTTGTAGTTCTGCCGCCCATGCCGATGTTTAGTGCTTTGATGGTTTGAATAATTTCGTCCATGACTAAGTTGAATAATGTCGGGCTTAGGCTATCGCCTTGGCGGATTCCATCGGCTACGGGTATGTTGCGCGTTGTACCAAGTGCCGTCTTGATCTGTGTCTGATTGTTTGTTCAAATTTTTAATAACTTGGATAATTTTGTGTGAAATTCCTCTTCTTTGCAGCGTGAGGATGACATATCGGATTCTGATCATATCGAAGGCCTTGCTTAGATCTACGAAGCACATGAAAAGCGGTTTGGCATATTCAATTGATTTTTCTACCATTTGCCTTAATATAAAGATGGCGTCTATTGTCGATCTGTTGGCGCGAAAGCCTTGTTGTTCTTCGTTAATGTTGACGTTAGTAGTAATTTTATTGGATATTATTTTTGTGAATAATTTTGCGACCGAGTTTATGAGCGAGATGCCCCTATAGTTGTTTGGATCCTTCCTAGAGCCTTTTTGTGTAATGGAATGGTGATAGTGTGCTTCCAGTCCTCCGGTATTTGCGCAGTGTCTACTATTTTCTTGAATAATGCAGTTAGGTTATATATTAGTTCATTTCCTCCGCTCTTTATCATCTCATTTGATATATTGTCAGGGCCCGGTGCTTTTCTATTTTTCAGTTTGTTGATGTTTAACGTGACGTCTTCTTGAGTAATTATGTAGTCTTCGTTTGTGGTGTGGTTGAGCGGTATTCCCTCTGTTTCTTCTTGTTGAGTATTGTTGGTTTCGTATAGTGCTTTGAAGTACGTTGTCCAGCTTTCGGGTGTTGTAGTCTGTACGGCTTCATCGACAGGTTTTTTTGTACTTTCTTAACAGTTTCCAGACTTTGCGCTGAGCACCATATAGGTCGTTTTATTTTTAAATGTAATTGTTTTACGTTGAAGCTTATATAATGAAATAAATAATTGAAAAAATGAAATTTCAGTTCAAAATTTGTGGATTTGATGTAAAAAAGTTGAGGATAAAGTAAAACACGCACATTTCTTGTTTTTTTTTTCTCTTATTTACAAGAAAATGAAGTTAAACTTAATTATAATTTCTTATTTCTGTTTTAATTACAATAAAATCCCCTTATATTAAAATAAAAAATAATTTAAATAAAAACATCCTCACACAAAGAGGAAATATTTATATACATATGTTTTAAATATACAAATCTGCTAAAAGAAAACGGGTTAAAAGCAAAAGTAAAGCTCAATAAGGAAAACCGAAATAAAACTGGGAAAAAAATTAAAGCTAAATCAATACAGAAAATTGAAATAAAAAGTAACTTTATCTCGGATAATCCAATTCTCTCGACTTATTTATTACTTTCTAGTCAAACTGTATTTTTCGATGAGACATAAAAATGGACTTCGACTTATACTATGCCTATTAAAAAAAAATAATTAAAAAAAAAAAAAAAACTTAGATCAATTTACAATGTTATAATAATTTCACTCAATTTACAATCTAGAATATCGTTTTTGGCTGTACAATTGGTAACTTTAATAACAAACAAATCGTGATTTTCTATTGTACGTCCAACACAAATTGTATTTTTGTCAAATATCATAAGGTTTCAAATCCAATGTTGAGTTACTTTGTTTTGAACGGTTTACCTTAGAACTTCATATTTAAGCCTAGTCGGAATTAATACAGTTTATACAATTCAATTTCTTTTCTTCAATAGTTATATTTTTATAATATATGTCCAGTTATGCTTATGTTAACTTTATTTTTCTATTTTGCGTCTGTAATGGACTCATAACAGCACTCATATGCGTGCGGTTGTGGCTCGCCGAGTGCGATACAATTTTCTCAATATGTATCGGAGATTTTTTTTTTATAGAAATGGCATAAAAGGGAGCAAAATAGAAAAAATAGTATAAAAAACTGGTTCATAAGACGTTTTTTGCACTTGTCCAACATGGACGCGTGCTGCAAAACCGCGCTTATTGAACTCGTTCTTTCATATACTATAACGAAATGTATACATGGTGTTTCATAAATCTCCGACAGAAATTCTAGGGCGTGTTCCAAAGCGCAAAATAAGTCCCTATAAAGATGTGCCCGAAAACGCTTCCTAACTGAGGTACGGTACTTAGAAGGGGGTCTCACACAAAATTTTTGCTAATAACTCAGACGCAACTATTTTGTGTGTACTCGTTATAATTTTGTGTGTACTTGTTACTGGTGCTGAACTTTTGTAGATATTTTTTTACATCTGACTCGATAAAATTGTTCACGATCAAAAACTACACTGAATAGGTACTCTGTTTTTGTCGCTCAACGGGAGCACGGAAGAAGCCTCCACGCGTGCATTTTCTCCTGTATATGCAGAACATATACCGGCGCTCCGTAGTAACACTCTCTCACCAGACAATGGCCATTCTTCCACCACCGGCAACCGGACACGAAAAAGTAAAGTAAGTTTGTCACTCAAGATAACAGTTTTCGAGAAAAAAAATAAAACGTGTTTCTTTGGGAACGATATTGTGATAAAAACAAACAAATCTTTACTCCTATAGTTCATTTTTTTTAAGAATGCAGTACAGGGAAGTTAGGGCTTATTTGAGCTTGTTCTCTGATTGGCTTAAATCGAGGAGAAGTTCACATCGACGATATTTCTCAACCTTTTCTCTACTCATCTCTCTCTTTTCACATACATTTGCAGTCACGGGCGTAGAATTTGGTGATATGTAATTAAATGAATATAATACTACGAATAATTTCTAAATATAATAGAACGTTAAATTATACTACGACTAATAAGTACTATATAATACAATAATGTTTTATATATAATTTAATATTCAATTTTAAATTATAGATAAAAAAATTAATTAACTCCAAATATATTTTTTTCCGTACGCCAATGCATGTTGAGCCGTTAGTTCTCAATTACCGTCGTGTCAATTCTCAATTGTCATCTGATCTGTTTGTATCATTTAGATTTTTTGCGTTTTCCTCCATTTATTTGTTTGTATTTTATTATCATCGTTGCCATTTGGTGTATTTAATAGATACTCAATCAACCCATTAATAAATTACCAATTTTATATTCAAGTAACTATATTTTTATAAATTTTGTAACTAGATTGAACATTTGTCATAGTGTAAATCAGGTTTCTAGTTACTGAATTCTTAAAAAAATGAACTATAGTTTACTCTTTTTTTTAGTACAGGTGTAAATTTAAATGTAAATAAGAAACAAATGTTTAGGTGTGGAGGCGGTCCAGTTGCTTGGGCAGCAACTCGGCCGGATATGAAACCCTTGGATTACTTTTTTTGGGGTCACTTTAAACACTTAGTCTATGAAACGGAAGTGGCGGATCTAGCAGAACTGCAGCGTCGTGTGAAAAATGGATGTGCAACCATTCAGGCCACCGCATGAATTTTTGAACGTGTTCTAAGGTCATTATTGCGACGTACTGAAGCTTGTGTTGCGGTTGAGGGATGTCAATTTGAACAACTATTGTGAATTAACCATTACGTTTATGTGCTAATGCAAAACTTAAATAAAGATCTGTTTTCTTCTCTTTGACTGGATTTTTTTTATCATATTCTCAAAAAATACGTTTTAATTTTTTTCTTCAAAATCTTGAGCGACAGAAACAAAGAAAACCTTTTCAGTGTAGTTTTGATTGCGAACAATTTCATCTAGTCAAGCCTTTTCTAAATGTGCAGATGGAAAAAATATTTGCAAAAATACAAAGCTCGTTCCCCCTATGAACCGACAATGGTTTTTTTTCACCCCCTATGAACCGCCACTGTTTTTTTTTCACCCAGTAAAGATGTCAATTATCATTAGTTGCGTCTGTGATATTAGCAACAATTTTGGGTAAGGCCATAAGGTCTAAGTACCTCAGAAAGCGTTTTCGGACACATCTTTATAAGTGGGACTGTTTTCTTATTTTGGACTCTAGAATATGCCCTAGAATTTCTGCCGGACATTTAGGAAACACCCTGTAAGTATATATATATATATATATATATATATATATATATATATATATATATATACACATATATATATATATAACTTTTGAAGAAAAGACCTCTAGTATTTCATTTCTTAGTTATAAAATCTTCAACCTCAACAAACCCAAAAACTTCGATCATAATTATCGTAGATTACTCAATTTAGATGAAATAGTCCAAATTAACTTAGTCTAGTCAGATTATAAAGACTAATACCTCCAGTTTTGTCACCGTGCAATTACCATAGATAATGTAATCTAGATAAACTGTCCAAATTAACTTAGTCCAGTCAGATTTTATAGACAAACACAATCAGTTTAGTCTCCCAGTAATTCTCATAAATAATCCATAATGAGCCATAAATCTAGATGAAATGATTTAATAGTATATTGTACAACTAGGGCGACTCAGTTGTCAATTGTCCACGAGAGAGAAATTGTGCGCACGAAAGAAGTGAGTGCTGCGCTCATACGCTCGAGAGGGCAATTAACAATACCGCACGAGTTGCAGTAATATTTTCTATTACTCATGCGAGGGGACATATCTTACAAGTTTTGAATCCAGGGGCCATAAAAAAAAAATAGGATCAAAAATGAAGAATTTGCTTTTTCAATAATTGCCTCCGGTGGTGTGGATTCGTCATAAGAATTCTCTCATAAGTCTCCATAGAATTTACACTCATTATTAAACGTTTTCTTTAATTTTTATTTTGTAATGAAAAAAAAAAAATCGGCAACTTTCACGTCACTTTTTTAATATTGAGGTTTTGATTTTGTTTATTTTATTTATTCAATGCAACTTAGCGATTTTTATTGAGTATTCGCGTGCGTTACCCAAGAGTTATGTGGTAATACAGCCAAAAACGGCCACTTGTCGCACTAAAAAACGGACGCCAAGATAGTACTTATCCCGCATGAGTAATAAAAATTAACTTAGTCTAGTCATATTCAGTCGACTAATGTGGCCATACACGATATTGAAAATCGACATGACGCTGCCGATTGGATCAAGTAGAACTGACCGTTTGTGGGTATGAATTGGCATGACAGTTATACTTGACAGAAGAATCGAAATTCAATTCTTTTGGTTTGATTATCCGATTGGATCATGCCTATTAGAATGTGTATGGCGGTCGCGATCATGCCTATTGGAATGTGTATAGCAGTTGAGTCAAGAATTTTGTCGGTGATGAACGTAGTGCGCTCTCTCTCTCTCTCTCTCTCTCTATACGTCTTTACTTTTTTCTTCTTTTCTTTATCACGAGTAAAATGCCCAAGACGGTTAAAACATCGTCGTTTTAACCCGCACTGCTGACGTCACTGCTTCAATTGAACGTCGTCGCTGCCGATTGGATAGTTTAAATTGATCGTGTGTGGTGTATATGGACGAACTGCAGATTTGATCAAGCCTGCAGCGTCATGCCGATTGGACAATCGGCAGTATCGTGTATGGCTACCATAACACATTCAGTTTAGTTTAACTGAAATTACCAAATATAATTTAATTTAACTGAAATTTTTAATTATCGATGAGAGACGGATACCCGCAATGTTATAGTGGGCAAAGCTATAGTACACGAAATGACGTTGGCCGCATCCTTGACTACACCGAAGTACATGATCTCGTCATCACTAACACCAACTTCAAGAAACGGCCAGCTCATCTGATTACCTATAATAGCGGCAGACGGTTATATCAGATTGACTATTGGGTGGTCCGACGAAGCGATCTCAAGCTAGTGATGTCACCAAAGTTATCTCATTGGACAGTATCGCGCCGAAACACCGCCTCTTTATTATTGACCTCCAGCTGAAGCTTGGATGGCAGAAGAGACCCCGTATAACTGAACCTGAACGCATTCAATGGTGGAAGCTGTCTGCACATAAAAACGAGCTCGCAACTGCACTGAGTATACGTTAGCCAACCAGCGGATGTCCTTCGGGACAATATTGTGCATAAAGTACATACTGCTGCAGCTGAACGGTGGGAACGACCAATCCTTAGAGGCGATTCATCGACAAATAAGATTAGTGGTGGAGTGATGCTGTGCAGACTATGATAAAAGATAAGAAGCTAGCCTACAAGACCTGACAGACTTCGCGCCTCGACGCCCATCGCCAACAGTAAAGACTCTCAAGTCTACGACGAAGCAAGCCGTCGCAATTGCCAAGGCCCAGCATTACGCGGAACTGTACGAGGAATTGGACCAAGGAGCAACCAAGATCTTTCGCCTTACTCGCTCCCACCACCGCTTAAGTCAGGATATTAGCCAGGTAATGTCTATCAAAGATGAAGACCACCAGATCCTCCGGCAACCAGGCGCCATCCTGAAACGATGGAGCGACTACTTCTCCAAGATTAGCAACGAGAAATTCCCCACCTGCCGATCCAAAGCGTGGAATGCACCCTAGGAGCCACAGGTCCTGATGATATCTCAGTTGAAGTTTGGAAGGTTACTGGGCAAGGAATCTAGCAAAGAAGATTCCTAGCAGCCCTTTCAACAGGATCGTGGAAGAAGGCGAGATGTCCAGAGCCTGAACCACGTGCATAACGGTGCCCATCTGAAAAGGCAAAGGCGACGTCAGCGAATGCGCCAACTGTCGACCAATTCGCCTGCAATGCCACGCCATGAGGAAACTATCGAAACGTTATAGCCAAATCGTAGAATCCTTAACGTTATAGCCAACCAATGGCTTTGTGTAGGAATGCGGGACAACAGGCGCCACCCACACCGCAAGGTTGCTCATAGAAAGACACCGGGAGAAAAACAGGCAGTCCATGTAGCCTTCCTAGACCTGGAAAAAGCATTTGACAGGACAACTCATGAAGTGATGAACCTCATGAACTAGCACGCGCTCCGCTCACACGGCGTCCCTGAAGCATACGTAAACTAGACACAGCTCCTTAATCGTGAATACACCAGTGTCGTCCGAAGCAGTCAGAAGCCTTTCCTGTACGTGTCGGACTCCATCAGGGGTCGGCTCTCTCTCCCCTCTATTCATCCTTTGCAAGCACACAGAACCAGCCCATATTCGAGCAGCGCACCCATGGTTGCTCCTGTACGCCGGTGAGGTTCAACGACACATTGCTAGTTCATAATCCAAACTCTAAGTACCTGGGGGTTACTCTGGACAGATCACTAACATATAAAATGCATATGAAAAAAAAAACCGTAGGAAAGCTAAAAACGCGAAAAAACATTATACAGAAACACTCCGGCTCTTCCCGGGGCATGTGTGCTTCTTCACTCCGAACAGCGGCGCTTGGCTTGGTCTACTCGGTAGCCGAATACTGTGCACCTGTGTGGATGAATAGCACTCATGTCAGAAGAGTTGATGTCCAATTAAACAACACGATGCGCATAATCACTAGGACGATACGAGCGACGCCCGTCCAGTGGCTACCGGTTCTAAGTAACATAGGGCGCTTTTATCCCACATTCGCCGCTCAGCCGCTATTACTGGAAAACTGGAAAAATTCACAAGAATACACCACTCCTGTTCTTCAAGACTTGAACAGCAGCACAATTGGGTGGAGATCATTTGATCCTAAGGCTGACTGGACTGCTGAGTGGACAGTTCACCCTCCTGTGGGTCTGATATCTGTTGACAACCCAACATGGTGCCCAACTTGCTTCGATCTCCCGCGTAAACTGAGGGTAAAGCTGAACCGCATCCGCTCAAACTGTGGAAAATGCGCAGACACAATGCATCGCTGGGGTCTTGCACAATCACCGGCTTGCGACTGTGGTGAAGCGCGGCAAACAATTCGACATTAATCAATTAATCTGCTATACATTTACCTACAGTGTTCGTTTTTCTTGTAAATACATACGATAAATAAAATAAAATACGCTGATGATATTTTCTTGGCAAAAGAGGAGCTGCAGCATTTACAGGAACAGACGTGGCAGTGGGAAGCCAGGCTGTCTGAAGATGGATAAGATTGAATATCAAGAAGACAGAATATATGGAGTGTGGCCTGCAGACGGTCGGAACCATCCAAGTCGGCGGCATGTCAATAAAGTTGAACAACTTAAGTACCTTAGCTCCTTGACCTGCACTGACGGTAACAATCTGCCTGATGCCCGTGTGCGTGTCAATGCGGCCTTGATGAAGCGGAGGCAGGCCACAGGAGTGTTATGCCACCGCAAAACACCTACTAGTCTAAAGGCCAAAGTCTACATGAGCGTTGTACGTCCTGTCGCCCTCTATGGTTCTGAATGCTATCCGGCCACCGCCAAACGTGAACAAGTTCTGCACGTAATGGATATGCACATGCTCCGGTGGGCGCCTCGTCTTACACGACCATGGGAGTGCCAACAAGAGATAATGTGGGAAGCTCGATTCATCGACAACTAGTTTGGTGGTGGTGCGATGTTCTGCAGACTACCATAAAAGAGAAGAAGGTAGCCACAAGATCTAGCAGACTTCGACGCCGATCGCCAACAGTATAAGACTCTCAAGTCAACGACGAAGCAAGCCGTCGCAATTGCCAAAGCCCAGGATTACGCGGAACTGTACGAGGAATTGGAGACGCACCAAGGATCAAACAGGATCTTTCGCCTTGCCCGCTCCCGCCACCGCTCAAATCAGGATATTAGCCACTTCATGGATATCAATGATGAAGACCACCAGATCCTCCGGCATCCAGACGCCATCCTGAAACGATGGAGTGACTACTTCTCCAAGATTAGCAACGAGAAATTCCCCACCTGCCGATCCAAAGCGTGGAATGCGCCCTAGGAGCCTCCCCACTACTTGCTGCAGCAGAAGTTTAAGAACAGGAAGGCCACAGGCCCTGATGATATCACAGTTCAAGTTTGGAAGGTTCCTGCACAAGGAAGATTCCTAGCAGCCCTGTTCAACTGGATCGTGGAAGAAGGTGAGGTGCCCAAAGCCTGAACTACCAGCATAAACCAATCCGCCTGCTATGCCTCGCCATGAGGATCTTCGAGCGTATCATCTAAACCAGCCTACGTAAAATCCTCAACGTTACACCAACAAATGGCTTTGTGAAGGAATGCGGGACAACGAACGCCATCCACACCGCAAGGCTACTCATAGAAAGACACCGGGAGAAAAACAGTCCACGTAGCCTTCCTAGAGCTGGAAAAGGCATTTGACATGGTACGTCATGAACTGATCTGGCATGCGCTCCGCTCACACGGCGTCCCTGAAGCACACGTATGCTGGACACGGAATTCGTCGGAAGTCGTCAGAAGCCTTTCCTATACGAGTCGAAGTCCATCAGGGGTCGACATTTGCAAGGACACATAACATGCCGATATCCAAACAGCGTACCTATGTACGCTCCTGTACGCCGTTGACGTTTCCTTGGCTAAAGAGGAGTAGCAGCATTTACAGGAACAGACGCGGCGGTGGGAAGCCAGGTTGTCTGAAGATGGACTAAGATTGAATATCAAGAAGACAGAATATATGGAGTGTGGCCTGCAGACGGCCGGAACCATCCAAGTCAGCGGCCAAAACATCAATAAAGTTGAACAACTTAAGTACTTCGGCTCCTTGACTTGGGTTGACGGTAACAATCTGCATGATGCCCGTGTGCGTGTCAATGCGGCCTGGATGAAATGGAGGCAGGCCACATAAGTATTATGCGACCGCAAACTACCTACTAGTAAAAAGGCCAAAGTAAAGGCCAAAGTCTATATGTGCCCTGTCGACCTCTATGATTCTGAATGCTGCCTGGCCACCGCCACAACAAGTTCTGCACGTAATGGATATGCGTATGCTCCGATGGGCGCTCGGCCTTACAAGATTAGACCATGTAACAAATGAAAGTGTGCGGAGTACCATGGGAGTGGCGCCAATAAAAGATAAAATGCGGGAAGCTCGCCTACTCTGGTACGGCGACGTCAGGCGCAGTAATGAGCAGTCGGTGGCCAAGGCAGCCCTGCGCCTCAGCACAGATGGACACAGACCTCGCGGAAAACCTAAAAACGGTGGCTTTATTGTCTTAATGACGACATGAGGCTGGCAAATGAACATCCAAAGCATGCCCTTGATCAAAATAAATGGAGGTCGGCATGCAAAAAAGCGGACCCTGCGCCAAAGCGGGACAAACGCTAAGAAGAATTTAATTTAAATGTAATGGTCCAAATTAACACATTCAGTTTTGTCTTCGTAAAATTACGATAGATAATTTAAATTAGATAAAACAGTCTAAATTTACTTAGTCTAGTTCGATTTTGCAGACTAATCCATTCAGTTTTGTCTTCCTGAAATTATCATAGATAATTGCATCCAGATGAAACACTCTAAATTAATTAGGCTAGTTAGTTTTGATAGACTTTTACACATTATCTATTGTTTCAAAAAAACAAACATAGATAACATATACCAGGTAAAGCAGTCTAAAAATAGTCTTGGCAGACTTTATGTTTAATATTATCTTGACTTGATATAAACTAGAAGATTTGATTAATTTGGACTAATCTTTCAATGTAACCATTTTTAAGAATTTATTTCGGACTAAATATATTTTTTTAGTCTCATTTTGACTAACCAAGTTAATTTGTATTCAATAATTGAAGTTGGTCTATTTACTTGAGATGATACTTGAAATGAGACTAAAGTATGACATTGTCTTCTTATAAAAAACTACTCCAATAAACCTTTTACGGTTACTTAAGCGCATGCGCATCCGCCAAGTTTGAAAGGTGGGAATATGAAAGTCTCGGGCACATATTTAGTTATACGTCAAGAAGTTCGGGCACTTTTTGACGTAAAACATGGCGAAAATTGACACATGCGCTTAAAAAAAATCAACTATGAAAAGGTCTATTGTGAGTGTATAGTCTAATTTACTAAAACTTAAGTCACTAGTCAAATTTTATGTCTATCTTGTTAAATTAATTGATGTGAAATAGTTTGGTTTAATCGTAGACACTAATATATTTTAAAAGGAATATAATTTAGTCAAATTACGCCTGTGTAGTCTATAAATTAATGTTTGTTGAAATGTAATTTAGTTTGATTTTTTGAGAGAAAATTATCTGACGGGTTTAGTAACAAAAAGATCAAATGAAAAGAAACTGACAAATTTCAAGGTAAGAAATGAATTTGAATCAGAAAACAATTAAATAAATAATAATATAAATCAACAAAATGTACATGAAGAGTAATAATAAAGAGAATCCTTACTGTGGTTTAGTTTCCTACCAAAGAAAACTTAAAACAAAAAATTCCGTCCAAAAATGAATTTTATTCCTGAAAATTTGACACTTTCGTTCAGTCTTCCATTGCTTCCCCAAAAGTTAATGATGATGCCCGATTGTTAAAACAAGAGGCATAAGACATCCAATGACAAGGATGACCAGTTCGGCCGGCCCTAGCCCCGCTTGACTTGCCTTTCCAGCCGTTTCCAGCGACGGCAGCTTCGAATAATGTTGGTGTGAACTATGCATGAGTTCAGCCAAAACATGGACTGTGGCCACATATAAAAATGTTCCGGCTGAAAATAACATGGCAATACCTGAAATGGAAAAAATTAGATAGAATTAGAATTTTTGGATATTGCGGTTGGGTACTATACCAGTTCCGTTCATTGAGCTTAAAGTTTCTTTTTCTTCTTGGCCGATGCCAAAATATGTGAGGATTGTCAGCAGAGGTGCCGCACAACTGAATATTAATAAATGTTTTCTTATCCTTTGTCTGAAAATTAAGATGCCTAATATAATACATAGAAATAAAAGAATTGACAAATGGAAAATTTAGAACCATATGGTTAGTTAAGTTACTTATTAAATATACGGGGTGTTTCATATATGTCCGGTAAAAATTCTAGAGCCCAAAATAAGAAAAAAGTCCCTATAAGATGTGTCAGAAAAAGCTTCCTAACTGAGGTACAGCCCATAAAATGAGGTGTCCCCACATAACATTTTTGCTAATATCTCAGACGCAACTAATGATAATTGATTCAAATTTTGTGTGCACTCGTTACTGGTGAGAATTAACCTTTGTGCTTATTTTCGTTGTGATAGCTAACCAGTGACGGTACATACGGGGAACGACCGTTGTATTTCTGAATTTTTTTTCCATCTGCACATTTAGCAAATGCTTGACTAGAAAAACTGTTGGGGCCGTTGATAGTCGTTTGGTGGAACACGGTGGACTGGAATTAGGGCATCCAAACCGGTTAAAACAGAACTCGGTTAACCGGGTGTTTTTAGAAAAACCGAAAGTCGGTTTTTTATGGCATTTTCTACTGATATATGTGAAAATGGCATTATTTCCACGGCTTACCCTACATGAAAGTGACATTTTTTCATTCTAGAGATGAAAATTTTTCACATCTAGAGACGAAAATGAGCATTTTAAATTTATGATTTTCTCGATTAAAACACTAAACTAATCAAATTTGCATGGACTTTCTTATTAATTACATCAATTTCAATGAGATATTTTATGTACAAACGTAAAACGAGCCTGAAACTATTAAAAAAAAACGAAATAAAATTAAGACATTTCACTTGAAAAGTATCACCTTCTATGAGAATGCAATATGTTACCATGGAAACGACCAAACCAACAATTAAATTTGTATTGACAGTTCTGACAGTTCGCTTCGAATTGGATTTATTAAAGTCGAATTATGGATTCTGCAACCAAAATCAGCAGAAAAATTGCATTTACTACTCGAGATGAAAGCGTTTTTTTTTGGTTCGGTGTGATTGCTAACTCGCTGGCGCTCGTGAGCAAACTCTCACCGCACCAAAAGACGTCACTTTCATCTCTTGCTGTAAAATATTCTATTATTTTTCTATTAGTTAAGGAGGTTCGAGCGTAACTAATGAGTCAAAATAGTGCTTGAATTTTTCTATATTTTCAATTATCCTAATAGTTGTTAAAATTCATCATTTTTATTTTTAATAACAACAAATTTTAAAATTGGTAATTATTATTTATTTAATAAAATAAAGTTATTAAATGACTTCGTTATTTTTGACATATAAGGTGACATAAAAAGATCTGGCAACATCAGTGTTATGAGTCGACTGGCTGTAAAGGGATTATAATTTTATTAGCCTCACCATCAGCTGTTCTCCTTTAAATCTCTTCAACCCTTTTCTCTCACAATCAGCTGTTAACGCGACGTTGCCAAACCATCTGTCATATGAATTACTGTCGATAAACAAGATTCAAAACAAAAATAAAATAACTTTTATTATTTAAATAATTACATCGGGAATATCACATTGCTTTAATGTTATCGTGTTTTAATAATATCTAAGTTTATTCTATATAGTTTTTTATTCCTTAAAGTTGGGAAATTAATATCGAAAAAAATAAATAAAGACGTGACGAAAGCTGTTGGCCATAGAAATCTGTGTATAAGATTCGAAAAACGGAGGATCACTTTCAAATTTTAAGAGGACATAAATAAAGTATTGATCTTCATGCATAAAAGTTTCAAAGCTTAAACTTGAAAAAAATATTTAACATGGGATCGAGCGTATCCCATGTTAACCGTGGTAACCATGGTAACCTCCTTAAGTATTATATTGTGGATTTATTTGCACTCAAATAAAACATAAGAGCAAAAAATTCGTAGTGGAATAAAGGTTCACAGATATAGGGTGCGTATAATCTTAATCATAAATAAATAACTACTTGTACGCCATTCTTACATTTTAGCCTGGTTTCGTATATTTAATTTGATATATATATATAAATATATATATATATATATATATATATATATATATATATATATATACATATATATCTACATTTATAGTTATCACTTCTTAAAGAATTTATTCGAACAACAATATCTTCAAGTAAGTATTAATTATAATTCATTTTAGAAATCGAATGTATTCGACCTACATTTTAGCCCAAATATGAACAACAACAAAAGGTCAGGAATAGCGAAAATATTCGAAGTAGTAACCGAAAATACGGCAAAATGCACTATGTGCAGGTGGGAACACATCAAGTTTGTCAAATCGATCAGCAAAACATAAACTCGATGTTATGAAAAATGAAGAACCTGTATTTAAAAAGGCAAAAACAAGTTCAGATATGCTTAATTTCATTATAAGAGAATCTTTGGGAGAGTTGTGGGCCAAATTCGCAGCATATGCCGGGTTTTCGATTCATGCAATGGCACATTCAAGCGCTATTCGAGAATTTATTATAAAACTTAACTATGAAATGCCTAGAAGCGAAACGACGATTAAAGAGGTTCCGAGCGTAACTAATGAGTCAAAATAGTGCTTGATTTTTCTATATTTTCAATTATCCTAATAGTTTTTAAAATTCATTATTTTTATTTATAACAACATAACAAATTTAAAAATTGGAAATTATTATTTATTTAATAAAATAAAGTTATTAAATGACTTCGTTATTTTTGACCTATAAGGTGTCATAAAAAGATTTGGCAACATCAGTGTTATGAGTCGACTGGTTGTAAAGGGATCAGAATTCTATTAGCCTAATATGTTGGCCGAAAACCTCGAATTACCAAAAGACATAAAATCTGAACAAAACACTTGGATTAGATCCGAAATTCAAAATCTTCATCGGAGAAGAGATGTTATTCAACATTATCTTAAGATACTCCATTCAGAATTAACGTTTAAATTACAGTAGAATGTAGAATGCATCATCTTGGATGATTTTGTTCGAGAAAATGTCAGTTAAGTTAACCACATAAAATATTTAAAGTTAAAAAAGAAATTATCCGTTCTCATTGAGAATAAAAAAGCAGCACCCCAAAAAGTGAGTTCCAAACCTAATCTAGTGTCTACCTTCATCAACTTCTCGAAAGCTACATTCAGTCCCATCGAACAAGCCTTCCTTTCCCAAAACCCCAACTACGCCCCATTCATCAAAAACAATTCCGATAAGTCCACAATAATTGTAGAAGCAGAAATTGCGCTAAGAAAATTGACGGAACCTCTAATACCTCGAGCCAAAATAGCAGAGCACATAAAATCCTACACTCCTAATTTTGCTAAAGACAACAATAATCAAAGCAATAAAAGCCAAAATGGAGTCCCATTCTTTAGTACTTCATCATCATCATCAATGGCGCTACAGCCCGAGTCGGGCCTTGGCCTCCTGAATGCTCCGTCTCCAGTTTTCTCGGTCCAATGACCGCGTCCTCCACGTTGCAAATATCAGAAGCTATCTGCTGTCTTCGTCAATGGAATCCTCCCAGCGTTTTCTTGGTTTTCCGACTGGTCTTTTTCCTTCCGCTTTTCCTTTTTGTACTCGCTTGGGTATTCTTCCGTCTTCCATTCGCTGTACATGACCAGCCCACTGTAGCTTTCGGAGTTTGATGAGAGTGGAGACTTCTGGGTCCTCAAAAATAGCATACAATTCCTTATTGTACCGAATTCGCCATGCGCCTTGTTCTCTCACCGGTCCGAGGATTCGTCGCAATACCTTTCTTTCAAAAGCATTGACCATTTTTTCTGATGCCTGTATAAAGGTCCACGTTTCACTGCCATAGCAGAGTACAGGTCTTATTATTGTTTTGTAGATTCGCAGCTTCGTTTTTCTGTGCACGTCTTTACATTTGATTATAGGAAGTACCGAATAATATGTCTTGTTTGCTATCATTATGCGTCTTTTTATTTCGTTGATTTAATTGCCGTCTTTGGAGAGATTGGCTCCCAGATATATGAAATTGTCCACATTTTCTATGTTATAGTTTGCTATCGTTAGATTTTGTCTGATTGGCGTGTTTCTTCGTGATTGTACCATAACTTTCGTTTTGTTTTCATTTATGCGTAACCCTACTTCTAGTGCTGCCGTGTCAAGATTAACGAATACTTCCTTGGCGTCTAGTTTTGAGCGCGCCATTATGTTTATGTCATCTGCGTAAGCTACTATTTGGGTTGATTTAAATAATAGCGTCCCTCTGGTGTCAACAGGGAGTTTTCGTACGACATATTCCAAAGCCAGATTAAACAGTGTGGGTGCAAGGCCATCTCCTTGCTTCAGCCCTGAGAGCGTTAGGAAGCTTGTTGTCAGCTCGTTCTGGATTCTTACTTGGCATGTTGTGTTGGTCATTGTAAGCCTTGTCAGTCGAACGAGTTTCGCTGGTATTCCCAGTTCCAGCATTATCGTGTACAGTACACTTCTGTCGATACTGTCATAAGCTTGTTTAAAATCTACGAATATTTGGTGCACATCGATGTTATATTCCCAGCATTTCTCTAGCACCTGCTTTACTGAGAAAATTTGATCCGTAGTTGATCGTCCGGCTCTGAATCCTCCTTGGTATTCTCCAATTATATTTTCGGCATAGGGTTTAATTCGAGACTCAATGATCTTCGTCAAGATTTTATAGCATGTGCACAGCAATGAAATCCCTCTATAGTTTTCGCAGCACAGTTTGTCACCCTTTTTGTATACCGGACATATAATGCTTTTTCGCCAATCGTCAGGTAGTGTTTCCTGTGTCCATATTTGTAGCAGCAAGGTGTGAATTCTTTAGTACTTACTAAAGCAGATAAATCCAACTCGATTGTCGCTCTAGAAAGAGAACAGTACATCAATAACAAAACTCTTTCATCACAACAGAAAACTTAACGCTTTTGAATAAGGACCCCACAGCAAAGTTTCAAACCCAAATTAGAAACCTCCTAAAAAATATTACGACTGAAAAATAAAAAATTATAAATCAAAATCCCATAGCTCCCAGGCTCTACGGTTTCATAAAAACCCACAAACCCGATTCCCCAATCAGACCAGTTGTCTCGTACATTAATAGTGCAGCTAGAGTTTTAGCAATAAAACTAAATATGCGGTAAAAAATTCACTCGCTTTATCCGAACTTCTTAAATCAAAAACAACCCCGACCAATTCAAAGCTCGTATCCTTTGATGTTAGTAGTATGTTCTCTAATATAGCCACTGAAGAATGCCTCCAAATCATTAGAAACTTGCTAGATAAAGCCAATTGCAACCACCTGATAAAAACTGAACTTTATGAATGTCTAGAAACCTGTGTCAACCATAATTATTTTACATTCAATAACAAAGTCTTCCAGCAAACCACAGGTCTAGCAATGGGATCTCCATTGAGTCCACTCCTGGCCGACATATTCGTGGCACATATCGAAGAACACATCTTCAAATTAGATTTTGCTAGAAAACATATTTCGTTTTAGTATAGGTATGTAGATGACGTGTTAGCGTGCTTCAATGGGACGGAAAGACAACTGAATCAATTTCTAAATTTGATCAACACCATACATCCAAAAATTAAGTTCACTCTCGAAGTAGAAAACAACCACCAAATAAACTTCTTAGATCTAATCTTAATTCATAAAAACAACAAGATTGAATTCGATATATATAGAAAGCCGACTAGCGTCAACTGTACAATACCTTTTTCATCAAATCACCCACTCTCACATAAACTAGCGGAATATCATTCCATGATACATCAAACAAAAAGAAGAGTTAAAACAAAAGAACAAAAGAGTTAAACACCATCAAATCAATTGCCACACAGAATGGCTTCCCAATATCTCTCATCCAAAAGTTAATAAATAAAAAATGGAGCCAATTCACAAAGTCCCAAATATACCCGAGAACGCCCATTTCAGATAAAACTTTCGTTTCCCTCACGTACTTTGGCAAAAATAGTGAACAAATAGCTAACGTTTTGAGAGAACAAAATCTACAAGTGGCCTTTAAACCTTCGTCCAAATTATCTCACACAATATATAATGCCAAAGACAGAATCGACCCACTCAAAAAATCTGGCGATTATGAAATTCGGTGTTCGGAATGCAAGAGCGTCTGCGTAGGTCAGACAGGACGAAGCATAACAACTCGTTTTTCGGAACACTTCCATGCATTCCGTCTTAAAAAAGACACAAGCTCATTCTCTAACCATTGTCTAGAACATAATCACAAATTCCCCGAAATATCTAATCTTAAAATCTTGTATAACTGCAACAAAGGCCCAAAGCTTAATCTCCTAGAGTCATTAGAAATTTTCAAAACAACTCGTAATCCCTCCGTTAATCTCCTTAACGAGCACACAGACCCAATCTTTTCCCAACTTTTTAATCTTACCCAATCCCCGACAGATAAGCCCTCAACTACAGACAAACAACTCCCCTCTCCACCAAAATTATAGGGTTATATATTCAACATCATCAATTTGTTAGACTCTTGGGAAGGAATACAAATCCATCTACCAAATGGATCGATTCTACGGACTGTGCGTGAAAATGGAACCACTGAAAACACGAGGAGAAACCGTGCAATGTCACCGATGCCAGATGTTCGGCCACGTGCAGAGGCACTGCAACGCCGAATACAAATGCATGAAATGCGGACAGAACCACAGCACGCACCTGTGCGAGAAACCGCTAACACTGCCGCCGAATGCGCAAACTGCGGAGGCGAACACACCTCTATATGGAGAAACTGCCCGGCGAGACCGGAAATAGCAAGACAAACGGAACAAAGACAGCAGGAAACGAGACCTCCACCGAGACAAACAACCCAAATACCGAGACAAACAGCCCAAACACAGAGACAAACAGCCCAAACACCGACAACGAGCCAAATACCCAAACCGATAAGAAGAAGCAACAACCCTAACCCGGAGACAAAACCTTCAACCAGCCGAAACAAAAGGAATAGCAACGAAGTAATCAGATCTGAACTGACGGAAATGATGCTCGACTTTGCCGAAATGGGACACAGCAAAGAGGAAACAGAAAAGTTCTCTAGAAGAATCACAACCATCATGCTCACACTCAACAATGACCACTAGAAGAACTAGAGACAATCTGAAACTTACATTCTGGAACGCAAACGGAATACAAAACAAGAAACAGGAACTAGTAGCACACCTAAACGAACACAGCGTCGACGTGGCCCTGATCAACGAGACGCACCTCAGACGTTGCAACCAACTGAACATAGCAAACTACCAAGTCTATAGAAAAGACAGAAGCGAGAAAGCCGGAGGTGGAGTCGCCATCGTCATCAAAAGAAACATAAAACACCACGGACTGCCGGAAGTAGAAACAACCACGGACACGGAAACGGTAGGAATAGAAGTACAGACAACTGACGGACCCATAGCCCTCTACGCACTGTACTCGCCGCCACAGAAACAAATAAATGCCGACGACCTGGACAAAATATTCGACAGAAATATAGGTACCATAGCCGCAGGAGACTACAACGCAAAGAACTCGCAATGGAATTGCAGAGTAACAAACACCAAGGGCCGACAATTACTAAGGTACACGGAAAACCGGAAGTTACAAGTAATTGCACCGAACGAACCAACACACTTTCCAGGAGTTCAGCGAATGCCGGATATTTTGGATATAGCCGTTATGAAAAACATCACAGCAAACGTGGAAATAATCTGCATCAAGGACTTGAGCTCAGATCACAACCCAGTGCACATAAATCTCCAAGCGAATACGGCCAGGAAAACAATCGAGAAAACTATCACAAATTGGAACAAATTCAAAGATAATCTGACGAACGTCACTTGTACAGAAATTACAAGCCCCCCGTGCCTAGAAGAAGCAGCACGGACGATAGAAAACGAAATAAAAGCAGCACTCGGGGCCGCCACAAGGAAACGGACAGCCAACACGACAACAACCCTCCCACAGGAAATCAGGAATCTACTAAAAGAAAAGCGCAAAGCTAACAAGGTATTCCAAAGGACGCTGGCACCGACGGACAAGAACGTCTTAAACAGACTGACAAACCAACTGAAATGGGCACTGCGCGATCAGCACAACGCCGAATGGGAAGACAAACTAGAACGCATCAACGAAAAAATAGAGGAACCGTGGAAATTAGCCAAGAATTTTAGAAACAAGGAGAGGAGAACAATTCCCCCACTGAAAACAACAAACGACACTGTAGCAAGAACGGACGAGGAGAAAACGGAGGAATTCGCAAAGTCGCTTGCACAGCAGTTTAAACCGAACGCCGACACACACCCACTCCGCAAAAGGCAAGAAATACGCGAAACCGTACTGAGAGTACTAAATAGTAGCGTAGAAAACACGGAAATAGAGGAAACAACACCGGAAGAAATAAAAGGTATAATTAAAAACCTAAAAACCAAGAAAGCACCAGGCTGCGATAACATCAACAACGTCGCGCTAAAAAACCTAACACCGAACGCAATAGACAGAATAACACAAATCATAAACGCCGCACTGAAACTTGGAGTGTTTCCGACCCAATGGAAACACGCAACAACGATTCTAATTCCGAAACCGAACAAACCCCGAAACCTCACCTCCAGTTACAGACCAATAAGTCTGCTGACAGGTCTCAGTAAAATCACAGAAAAAGTAATACACAAAAGACTGACAGAAATAACTGAAGACAAACGTATTCTACCCGACGAACAATACGGCTTCAGAACAGAGCACTCTACCACCTATCAGACGACAAGAATAACCGAAGCAATAATCGACGCTTTCAACAAAGGGTTAGCCACGGGAGCCGTCTTTCTGGACGTCTCCAAGGCTTTCGACAAGGTATGGCACCTAGGTTTAATATACAAACTGCACCAATTTAAAATCCCAACAGCAATGATCAGACTAGTGACGTCCTTTATCTGTAACAGAACATTCCAAGTCAAAATAAACGACAGCATCTCCACAACTCAGACAATGACAGCCGGTGTCCCACAAGGATCTGTCCTGGGCCCCCTTCTTTACAGCATCTACACCGCAGACATCCCAAAACTAAACGACACAGAAATTGCACTATACGCAGACGACACAGCAATTTTCACAAGAGGATACTCGACCGAGGCCATAACAAAACGGCTCCAAAATCACCTGGACAGGATTAACGACTGGTGTAACACCTGGAGGATCAAAATAAACGCAGAAAAAACACAGGCAATTATCTTCACGAAGAAAACATTTAAGCACGAACCCAGTAGCTGCTTGAGAATCAACAACACAGACATAAAATGGGAAAACCGAATCAAATATCTAGGCGTAATCCTAGACAAAGCTCTTACATTTTCAGAACACATCGATCAGACAGCGAAAAAAGCAAAACAAATTAAAGGCTACCTCTACCCGCTCTTAAACAGGAAAAGCAAGCTGAACATAAGGAACAAACTTCAAATCTACAAGTCCATAATACGGCCGACAATGACGTACTCATCGACGTGCTGGATACAATCCAAAGAAAGGAAAATCTACAAACTCCAAATCATCCAGAACAAAACTCTGAGAGAAATAACAGATTCGCCATGGTACATGACCAATGAGCAGCTGCACAGCGATCTAAACATGGAGACAATCAAGCAACACATAGAAAAACTAGCAACGAAAAGCTTCGAACGCATGAAAACGCATGACAACCCAACAATCAACAATGCAGCAAACTACAAGATCAACGTCAAATGGAAACATCCAAAACCTCAACAACATAGGTAATCACTGATCTTTCTTTTTCACAGGAAAGCCCACATCCCCGAACCCAGCGGAGCACCCAGGAACAAAAACAGGCAGGAACAACACGAACAAACCAGAGAGACACAGCACCCACCACGAGGACGAGCAAGGAACCACCACGAGAACGAAGGACAAACCAGGAACCGCCAGGAGGGCGAACCAGGAACCAACACCAGGACAAACCAAGGACCAACAACGAGAAGAAGAAGAAAAAAAAGAAAAAAAAAAACAGAACAAAAAAAAAACTAAAAAAAAAAAGAGAGAAAAGAAAACCGTTTATGAGTGAAACACAACAGCAGAACAAACAAACCGACAAACAAACAAGCAAACCGACACAAAAAAAAAAAAACACAGAAACAAACAACAAGACGACGGAACAGCTGGGCGGAAGGCTCACGACCGTCAAAAAAGCAAAGGACACATGATTGTTAGACTCACTTGAAAATGACCGTCAAACGTCGAAACTTAAGTCGTGGTATGTGTAGAAATCTATATTACTGTGAATAACAAGTTGTATAACATGTTTACATAGTCTAAGTGTGGTAAAAACATAATGAATTTTTCAATTCAATGTATAGAATAAAACGTTTCATGGAATACGTTATTTTTACTAAGTAAGGCCGAGGCCGCACTACGGTTTTTTCCAGCGAGCGGTAACCGCTATAATCGCGAAACCGCTCGGGAAACACACAGTACGCTATGGGAAAAATGAGTCGCGGAAAAAAAACCGCAAGTGAGGCCGCTTGTATTAGCTTACGTGAGTCACAAAATCACGCAATTAAAAACCGCGACGGTTTAGCCGTAGTGCGATCCCATTATTGTTAGTTTTAAAATCGAATGTTCAAATTTGACGGTAAAAAGTTCAAAATGTTTCCATCTTTTACTTTTATCTCAGCTGTTATCGCGACGTTGCCAAACCATCTGTCATGTGAATTACTGTCGATAAACAAGTTCTAAAATAAAATAAAAACTTTAATTATTTAAATAATTACATCTGGAACATCATTGCTTTAATGTTATCGTGTTTTAATATTATCTAAGTTTATTGTATATAGTTTTTTATTCCTTAAAGTTGGGAAATTAATATCGAAAAAAATTAATAAAGACGTGACGGAAGCTTGTCGGCCATAGGAGCCTGTATGAGAATCGAAAAAACAACATTTTTGAATTTATTTTCCGGATAAACTAAACGTTGAATCATTTTCAAATTTTGAGAGGACATAAATAAATTGATCTGCATGTATAAAAAGTTTCAAAGCTAAAACTGGAAAACAATATTTAACATGGGATTCGCTCGAACCTCCTTAAAAAATTAATCGTAAATTTTGCAAATGAGAAAAGACTAGAATTCCAGGAAAAGTTCACAAAACTGATCTGGAATGCGTTTATCTGAAACAATAGATGAATGGACATGCTGTAATGGTAAACAGCATTTCAATATAACAATGCATTTTCTGGAGGATAGTTATAAATAAGGCCTCGTTGCCATACAAGGTTCATACGTTGCTTACCGGGTTCAGTCATTGGTTGAACAAAAATTGAAAGAATATGGTATTAATCTTAGGTCATATTTTGACAACAACACTTTTTTATTCTTTACGTAAATATAATGAAACAAGTAGACTCAACACTACAGTACAAAATATTTGTACATGAAACGCGTAGTACCGAGCATATTAAAAGGTGTATCACAGAAGCGCCTCAAGAGGCACTAGGAACAGAAATACGGAAGAAGAGAACTTATTGGTGGGATGATGAAATAGAGCAACAGATCAAGGAGAAAAAGGAAATCTACAAAAAACTTATCCAGAAAGATGACGCAGAGAAGAATTAAAACGAGCGAACAGGAAAGTAAAACAGGAAGTGCTCAAGAAGAAGAATATGGCGTGGATTAAAAAATGCGACTTCATAGATCAAAACCTTGGGGGAACCAGAAACTCTAAAGCATGGACAACAATAAAATCCATACAAGCAACAACGAAACCAGGAACCAACTTAAACAGTATATAAAACAGCGAATGGGTACGATATTTCAGACGTCTCCTGGAAGAAAAGCCCCCGGAATATATGCAAGAGTATCATTATGAAGGAAGCGGGAATATAATACATTTACAGAGTACCCAGGTTGAAGAAGCTATTAGGACCACTAAGTTAAGGAAATCCCCAGGACCTGAAGGAATCTATCCTGAACTTATCCATATATAACTTATCCATATAGGTATAGTCCACCGAATCTCATAGAAATCTTGAAAAATATCTACGAAAGATGCTTGAATGGGGAAAATATTCCTACGGAATGGAGAACATCCTATATAACAACACTCCACAAAAAAGGACCTAAGGACGACCTAAAAAAATTCAGAGGGATTGCAGTTATTCCAACAATTGCCAGAATATATGCACGGATCTTCAGGGATCCCCAGAAACTTAATAGAAGAAGATATCTAAAATAAACAGCCGGAAGAACAGCCGGGGTTTCGAGCGGGCCGATCCACAACAGATAACATCTTCACCTTAAAAATAGCCCTAGAAAAACGGACACAAAGGAACAGAGAAACACACATTGCTCTCATTGACCTTGAAAAAGTCTACGATAGCGCCCCCGTGATACAACTTTGGAAAGCTATGGAACAACTTAGTATATAAGACTTACTCTAATAACGCCACCAGAGAGTACTAAAAAAATAATTCCGTTCAAATAAAAGTTGGCAAGACACTAACAGAGGCATTTATCACAACCAAAGGCCTAAGGCAAGGATGCTGTTTATCACCCACTCTATTAGAAATTTATTTAGACAGAGCCCTACAAGGATGGACGAATAAATGTAAGAACATGGGACTAAGAGTTGGAGATGAGACACTATATAGTCTATATTTCGCGGACGACCAAGTTGTTTTAGCGGAGGACGAAGACGATTTAAGTTACATTATTAGAAAACTCCAGGAAGAATATGGAAAAGCTGGACTGACCATGAATATGAGTAAGTGTGAATATATGTTAGTCGGTAACAGCGAGTGTAACGACCTACCCTTGGAAACTAGAATAATAAAAGGAGTAGACTAGAGTAAATACCTAGGAGTTATCCTAAACAAACAGGCCAACAGCAATGACGAAATTAGGGAACGGATTACCAAAGGTACGAAAGCCATTGGAGCATTAAACTCACTCCTTTGGGAGAAAGAAATCAGAAGGGAAACAAATAGGAGAATATACAAAAGCATAGTGGAGAGCGTGATGATTTATGGGGCAGAAGTGTGGGATGTGAACAAAAAGAATAAACAAAGACTATTAGCAACTGAAATGGATTTCTTAAGAAGGAGTTGCCGAAAATCCAGACTGGAGAGGGTACGGAACACGAGAATAAGGGAAATGATGTGCAAGGAACAGACTGTAACAGACGAAATCGAAAGAAGACAACTAGTATGGTTTGGACATACCAACAGAATGGAGAACAGATTGCCCAAGAAAGTTCTGGAATGGATACCATCGGAACGAAGCAAGAGAAGACAACCGAGAAGAAGCTGGCGACACGCCATAAAAGAAGCAATGGACGCTAGAAATTTAGAAGAGGAAACTTGTTACGATAGACAAAATTGGAAACTGGGGATAGAGAGGCGGCGACAGCCGTAGAAATCCGTTGTTATGTATGTAAATATAATTAAATAATACAAAATTAAGCTTTTTTTTAATATTAAATAATTATAAATGGTAAACAAATATTTATTTTCTTTGGTTTACAGCTGCGCTCTATTTGAGATAAGTTTTAAAAGGTAATACTCAATTTATTTATTTTTATACTTAAAACCGGGTATCAACCGGTTAACAGGTTTTTTACTCCATGAAAAACCGAAAACCGGTTTTTGAATTTTTATCGGTGTTTTGGATGCTCTAATTGGATCAATAGACATTTTTACGGATAGTTAAGCGTATGCGCGTCCGCCTTATTTAAAAGGCGGTAATGGTAAATGGTATACGTCAAAAAAGTGCCCGAAAGCATGGCGGCAATTGACGGATGAGCACAAAAAAATTTTAACTATGAAAAGTTCTATTGCGTTTGGGGGACAAATAGCCCGCAATCCTGATCTTGAAGAGCAGACCTGGCAGACTCGAAAAGTTGCTGCTGCTAAAGGAGTACCCCATAAGAAAATTTAAACGAACAGCAGTTGCATCCATACCGCAATCAAAAAGTGCAGACATTGACTTCAGCAGATTATCCTAATCGACAAAAATTTAGTAGATGGCCGCTGATTGGTTGTGCCCAAGATCCTTTGTTTGCGAGTCGAGTGCTCTTAGGGATTGCAATCTGGTATCATTTTCAATCCGGCCCTCCTCTCTTTGGAGCTTCACGTGATTAATGGACGATCCCCTAGGGCGGAAAGTTGTCAATTTAACGCGAGAGCGAAATTGGGCGCACGAACGAAGTGATTGCGCACATTCGCTCGAGAGGTCAATTGATAATACCGCCATTGTAACAAACAATATTTTTTATTACTCATGCGATGTATGTATCTGACAAGTTTGGGATCCAGAAAAATTTGTATCGAAATTATTAAAATCAAAACATATCCAATGATATAGACTCTATATCATTGAATATTTTTTTCTTTTCACTATATTATTGAGAAAAGAAAAACAAATTTAGCATAAAAAAGGTATTGATTAATTTATTTGTATATATGCAAACAAAGGAACTTAATGCAAACAAGGGAAAATTGTACATTTTATTTTACAAAATGTCGAAATTTACCAATAAATATTTCCCTCTTCAGATTATTTTCTACAATCTCTATATTTCAGTTTAGTACACTTTTTTAAGTTTGAGGACTTGATTCTGTTTATTTAGTTTATTTATTTGTTTTTTTTTTAAATGTAACCTAGCGATATTGAATATTTGCGTGCGTTATCCAGGTTATGTGGAAATACAACGAGAAGTGGCATTTCTCGTATTAAAAAACGTGCGTCAAGAACTTTTCGCGCATAAGTAATAAACAATTTAGTAGTTAAAAGAATTAATTAAATAAACAAGTCAATGTAAAAGTATATATTAATTTTAATATAAATCAGAAGACAATAATGAATTTATTCTTCTTCTCTTTAATTAATTCTTTTAACTACTAAATTGTCCATAGTAATTTTCGTTTTTATGTATTTTGGTATACTGAATCATTTAATAGTATATTTTACAACAAGAGATGAAAGTGGCGCCAGCGAGTTAGCAATCACGCCGAACCAACAAAATGCTTTCATCTCGAGTAGTAAATGCAATATTTTCTACTGATATTATGATATATTTTTCCAATATAAGACAGAAGAACGTTTTCCGAAAATGAGCTTATCTGGTTGTGAAATTTCCAGTTCTCCAATCCATAAACTTTTTATATACAAATTCGGGACTTGGTAAAGAATACGGGATTTTTTTAAACTTAGTGTTGCGGACTTTTTACCTGGTGTAACTGTTGTTAATCGTCTTTGGCACTCTTTAACTAAAATCTGGAAGCAAAAATTAAGCTTTTATTTTTTGTCTACGTTGGTTCAATAAATATATTTGCGTTTTTGTTGAAATTTTCAAGATGACAGATAGTAGATGCAAACGCTACTAACTATTATTTTTTCTACTATTTTTTTTTTTAAATATCCCATATGCATATCAAAATATCAATACTTTTTTGGGATACCTAATCTAATCGGGGTCTTTGCCACATTGTCCTATATTAGATCGAGAGTTCGCGCGGCAGCAATGTAGCAAGGATCGTTAGAGTGTCAAAGACGATTAACAACAGTTACACCAGGTAAAAAGTCCGCAACACTAAGTTTCAAAAAAATCCCGTATTATTTACCTAAGCCCAAATGAAACCTTTCTCGGAACTTTTCGGGTAAAATATTATTAGAAGCGGAGTTTGCCGCTTCTAAAATGTCCGGCGGTGTCCTTGGTTCACTTATTTCGATTGCAGAATCCATAATTCGACTTTAATAAATCCAATTCGAAGCGAACTGTCGGAACTGTCAATACAAATTTAATTGTTGGTTTGGTCGTTGCCATTGTAACATATTGTTGCATTCTCATAGAAGGGACTTTTCAAGTCAAATGTCCTAATTTTATTTCGGTTTTTTTAATACTTTCAGGCTCGTTTTACGTTTGTACATAAAATATTTCATTGAAATTGATGTAATTAATAAGAAAGTCCATGCAAATTTGGTTAGTTTAGTGTTTAATCGAGAAAATCATAAATTTAAAATGTTCATTTTCGTCTCTAGATGTGAAAATATTTTCATTTCTAGAATGAAAAAATGTCACTATCATGTAGGATGTAGGGTAAGCCGTGGAAAAAATGCAATTTTCACATATATCAGTAGAAAAAAGTATTTTTGGTATAAAATAAATATGTATGTACAATTCAAGTATGTACAAATGTTCGCCTCTTCTCATGTTCAGAAGAAATACCACTCAAAATGCAATCAATTAAAATTTTTAACATTCAACGAGTTTTTAAGAGTTTTTAAATACAAATTTTATCTTAATAATTTTTGCGAATTATGATTAAAAATATGACATGTGGCATATTGGTCAAATATAAAAAACAGGCTGTTATCGAAATTTAAAACCAAGCATCTTATAAATTACGAGAAGGTATTCTATGTCGAAAAATTTGCAAAACCGGTTTTAACCGTTATTTAATTTCGGTTCACGAAAACGAAATGTTTTGGGTGAGATTGTAAATAACGAAAACGAAATTTTCCGTTTTGGTTCTGGTCAGAAACAAACGAAATATTTTTCGTTTTTAGTCCCTGAAGAGAACTCTATAAAGCACATAATTTTCATAAAATTTATAACAAAAAATGTTCTTCTTTTTTAAACCACATCTTCTACTCATGTCTTCAACCTTCCGAAGGTTGACAATCCAATTGACCATTATCGTTCTTGACACGGATGCTCGGAAGACATCAGTGGTCGTACAATTGAATCAACGGCGTAGGTCTTTCAGCCATGAGTTCTTTCGTCTGCCAATCGACCTCTTTCCCTGTATTTTCCCCTCAATAATTAATCGTAGGAGTTCGTAACGCTTCCATCTCATAATGTACCCTAGGTTTCAGCCTTTCTTCTCATCATAGTATGAAGCAGTTCTTTTGATTTTTTCATATGGGTAAGTACATCAGCATAAGTCACTCTTTGTACCCAAAATATTCTCAGTATGCGCCTGCACAGGTACATTTCAAAGGCTCCGATCTTTTTTTCCATAGCGGGGATTAGAGTTTAGAGCATCCATACAGAAACACTAGAGACACGTAGCATCTCAACATGTGGACCCTCATTTCCAGACTAAGTTCAGGTCTAATAAAGAAATTTCGAATGGTTATAAATGTTCTGCAGGCTTGTTCTATTCTCGACTTTATTTCTTTCCTCATGTCACAGTGTTGGTTGACTAAGACGCCAAGATACTTAAAGTTGGCAACCTGCTGTATGGATTCCCCGTTGATGGTTATGGAAAGGTTTGATTTTTTTTTTGTGAAGAACATGGTTTTTGTCTTCATTATGTTTATAAGCAACCCTGCCCTTTTGCTATGCTTCACCACGTTATCTATCATTTTCTGAAGTTCAGCTTGGGTATTTGCAATGATGACCGTGTCGTCGGCGTATCTCAAGTTATTTATTATTCGTCCATTTACCGTGATTCCGCCTGAAGTTTCATTAAGTGCCTCTTGAATATTACTTCCGAGTATAGATTGAATTTAAGAGGCGATAGCACTCACCCCTGCTAGACACCTTTCTTGATATGTATACCATCTGCGAATACATTATCCACTGATACTTAAGCCGTTGGATTCCGTGATAATCTGTATGTCTCTCATATCTATTTCATGATTTACATTTTTTCATGTTGAACACAATTAAATGCCTTTTGGTAGTATATAGAAGGCGTACAGGTCGCAATTCATATCTCGTCTAGGAATCTAGGGACCATATATTTCTTAAAAAATGAGTACAGTTTTTGTCTTTAATAGTATATCCCAGAAATTTTCTACTACGGGGTAAAAATGTTAAAAAATATTTGAAAGGGGTAAACATGGATGGTAAGTTTGGGAAACACTGACATAAAGTCTGGATTTTCTGTGATCCATCAATACGTAAATATTTATTGTCTGAACGATAGACCGGCAAACTTCGAACATATCAGATTATATATTGACCGATGAAATCAACGAGTCACCGAAGAATGAAACAACATTCTCTTAAAAAGTTTTGTAGAAACATTTGAAATACTGCCATTTTTGAATTCCTATTTGAAACAATGGTTTTGTCGCCCATTAGATCCGCACGTCTGTCTTGGACGATGAATCGTCTAGTACTGAGACTGCAAGACTCAGTACTGAGAATATTGACAGTCCTAAGCCTTGCCAATGATAATTTGATAAGAAATATTGACAATTTGTCAATTTTTACACAATAAATTTGCTAACAAAAATTGTATGTTTGTAGTTTTGTTTCTTTAGTATTGTCTGCCTGTCCTCCTCGGTAGTGTAGTGACAACATACCCGCCTGGCAATACGGGACACCCGGGTTCGATTCCTGGCCGAGGAGGCGACAACTAGGGCGGTTTTCACAAACGGTTCGGGCTGCCCACCCTGTATGAATGCAAATAAATCGATACCGTGGTGGCGCATACAAAAAGCCAAAGTGCAAAGTATTCTCTGTCTACTTTTGTATGCATACTCTATTTAGTCTTGCCTGCTTACTGTTATTAAACAATAAGTTTTTTTTTTATAAAATACCTGTCAATTCCTTCGTGCATCAAGAATGTGACAAGACCGAAAGCCGCGGGGGCTTTGTGCAGCATGATGGCTAAAAACACGATAATTTCGACGTCGGCGTGGCTGGTGGTGGCTGCGGCGCCCAAGGCGACGCCGTCAGCTGCGGCGTGGACCACGAGCCCAATGGTGGCAGTTACATTACGCTCCGAGGGACTTTTACTTTCATTCCTTATTCGAGAAATCTACATAAAAAAAAAGAAATTATTAAAATATGTACATACTTCATTTTAACCCTCACAGTGCCCATGAACGATATAAGTTGAGTACACATGCGATAAGTGCCGATAACGATATATCGTTGTATACGATGGTCAACCAGGCAACTAGAGCGACGATATATCGTTGTGCTTGAATTAGTATGCTTTTATGGTGGAGTGTGAAGGTTCATGCATTAAGAATAGCCGTGGGGTTATTTGCAGAAGTCAATGGTTCAAATTCAATTCAAATTTCAATATAATCCATTGGCTGCTGCAAATAGCTGCACGGCTATTGTCGTTGCAGGCACCTGGTTCAAACTCCACCATGTCAATTTCCACCATGTTATACGTCAAAAACTGCTAGAACTTTTTGACGTATAACTACAAATATGTGCCCGAAACTTTCATATTCCCGCCTTTCAAACTTGGCAGATACGCATGCACTTAACTAACGGTAAAAAGGTCTATTATTGCATGCTAATTCTAGCACAACGATAATCTTCGCTCTAGTCGCCTGGTTCACACTCCACTTTAGAGCTCAAGTAGCTAATTGAAAAATTACCTATTTTACAAAAATATCCTAACTTCTAATTTATTTAATTTTCAAATGTTGAAATACCCTAATCATACATTCATTGTCCTTTTAGTTCTCAACATGTTCCTTTTTGAATTTTAAAATTATCTTTTTTCTATTTTGCGTCTGTAATGGACTCATAACAGCACTCATATGCGTGCGGTTATGACTCGCCGAGTGCGATACAATTTTCTCAATATGTATCGGCGATTTTTTTGTTTAGAAATGGCATAAAAAGGCGCAAAATAGAAAAAAATACTATAAAACTCGTTCATAAGCCGCTTTCGCACTTGTCCATTAGAAAACTCATCGCCACGCTCGTCGTTTTCTAAACATGGACGCGTGCTGCAAAACTGCGCTTATTGAACTCGTTCTTTAATATACCTATTATTAAAAAAAAATTATCACCATTTCCTAAAACTTTTTAATATAAATGTTGGCTCGGCACCCTAGACACAACTTAAATTTTTCGCTCGGCTCTATAAGGGTTAAAAACGTTTATATGAACCATTTCAAGCACTTGTATTGTTAAGGCTGGTTCAACCAGGTATCGATCTATAGAAGAGTAGTGTAGCAAGAAAAGTGCCACTCTCCTCACTCTTCTACTAATTTTGGTTTGGTCATGTTTACACAGATAGTTATCAGTATAGTATAGCATGTGTAGAGTATACTATAGTAGAGTATAATATAGTTACTCAACTTTACCATAGTACTTCCATAATTAAACTATCTGTGTGAACCAGGCATTATGTATTCATATTTTCATACCTTAAAAAACATATAACTTTTACCAAAAAATATATTTTACAAACTCTCCCTGTCTAAGATACCATAGACTCAAAATAGAATATAAAAATAAATATTTTTTTAAATCACCTGCTCCACAATTAACATGAAGACGAATCCTAATACCAAACTAATCCCGATCACAGACAATGGATCCCTCTCCTCCTCCTCTTTGTGCACATGTCCAGTGGTCTCGACATGATTGTGTGGAGCCTCCTTTAATGTCAAAGATCTGACACCCTCTGGAATTATTACAACTAAGGCTGTTCCCACAAGGAGACCAGCTCCAAACACTGTGATTTTTTTCAATTTCTCCTAAAACAAACAAAAAAACTTATTATTAATTTAAAAAAAAATTGTTTGTCAAGCCTCAATTTGCTCAACTAGTTTAGCCTTTATTCTCAAATCTTGTTAGTCCAATCATATCTGTATAAACTATCTAATCATGATTGTCTGTCTAATCATGTTTGTCTGTCTCCCATCATGTCTGTCTAGTCTTATCTGTCCTATTGCCAAAACATACTCCTTTTGACTGGGTATAACCTGAAGACTACACATCGAACCCCTTTACGGAAGAGGAACTATGCTGGGGAGCAAATGTATTAGAAATGGCAGAATACCGGGTCCCGATGGCATACCACTAGAGTTAACCACTAAACATCCACCTAAATTCTTTCTAGACGTAATGAATAGGTTAACTGCTGGGAACTTTCCAGTTAGAAGACTCTCATTATTCAGAAAAGGAGATAAACCAATAGGAGACCCCACATCATATAGGCCTATTGGATTTGTTGGGTAAACTAGTAGAGGAGATCTTGCTATTAAGGCTAAAGGGAGAGCTCGAGGCGAGAGGCGGATTGTCCAAAAACCAATATGGGTTTAGAGAAAGTCGATCACGTCTTAAACACTGTCCTGGAGTCTGCAGATAAGGCAGGATAGGCATGGAGAACCATGTGTGCCCTACAAACACTTGTCATTAGAAATGCCTTTAATAGTGCATACTGAAAGCATATCATGGACAGTCTGACAAGAAGCTACCTCAGCTGTCGAAGCATTATACTGCTAGGAGATCAAAAAAAAAAGAATAGCGACAATACAACAGCGTCGCCCCACAGGGTTCGATACTAGGCCCTGCCTTGTGGAACGTGCTATATGATGAAGTACTTACAATGAGAGTCTGTCTAGTCTTGGAGACACTGGAACACTGTCCTGGAGACTGCAGATAAAGCAGAACATGGAGAACCATGTGTGCCCTACAAACACTTGTCATTAGAAATGCCTTTAATAGTGAATACTGAAAGCATATCATGGACAGTCTGACAAGAAGCTACCTCAGCTGTCGAAGCATTATACTGCTAGGAGATCAAAAAAAAAAGAATAGCGACAATTTAACAGCGTCGCCCCACAGGGTTCGATACTAGGCCCTGCCTTGTGGAACGTGCTATATGATGAAGTACTTACAATGAGGATGCCCTTGGGAGCTACCGTAATCGGCTTCGCAGATGATATCGCACTAGTTGTCACAGCAAGAACAGAACAAGGGTTAATGCGAACAGCAAATCAAGCAACAGATATGGTCCGCATGTGATGAAATCGCAGAACCTGAGTTCTCTCTGGACAACCTCCAGAAAAAACTGAGGCGGTCCTCCTAAATGGCCTAAGGCAACTTAGCCCCATCAAATTTGGAAGAGGCAATAATAACACCGAAAGAAACTCGCAAATATCTAGGAGTAGTTATTGATAAAAAGCTGTCTTTCATGGTGTACATAACCGAAGCAGCACGAAAGGTAATTAAAATACTAGCAGGAATCTAGCAACTCATGCCAAATGTAGGAAGGCCTAAGTGCAGCTCTCGAACAATACTCAGTTCCGTAGTCAAGTCTACTATGTTGAAAGGAGCTCCAATATGGACCTAAGAATTAGAGAAAGAACGAAATCTCCACCAACTGTCCAAACTCGCAACCGTACAGCGGAAAATGGTACTACGTACATGTAGCGCTTACCGGACAGTATCAGGAGAGGCCGTCCAAGTCATCTCGTGAATACCCTCTATAGACTTCACAAAAGAGCGAAAAAGCTGCACACAAACTATAACAAGCAGAAAAAACAACTGGCCAGACAAGAGCTTATCAAGGAATGGCAAAAAAGATGGCAACTAAGTGACAAAGCACAGTGTAGCCAAGTGTTAATTCCAAATATATCTGCTTGGATAAATTGAAAATTCTGCGAAACTAGTTACTACCTTACTCAGTTACTGACTGGCCAACGTAGCTTCAAGGACTATCTCTTCAACATTGGCAGGACAACAGAGAACGCATGTGTTTACTGCAGGGAAACAGAGCGTAAATCACACTCTTTGATTGCTGGAGGAGGCAAATGGAAAGAGAAGCAGTCGAAAAAATCCTGGAAGAACCCATTAGTGCCAGAAAAATAATTCCATACATGTTAAAGGAAAAACAAACTGGAACAATGTATACAGATTAATTCTTTCAATAATGAGAGAAAAAGAAAACGATGAGATGCAGTGAAAAAGTGAAAAAAAAAGGAGAAAAAATAACCAACATGTAAACTAATTTAAAAAAAGCCACCCATCAGTCCAAGATTATGCGGGTCCAGAGTGTACAGATGTGAATCCTAGGGGACCACATGTCTGGAAAAGTTATTCTCTTAACGTTCTACAGTTATTCTCTAGCTACACCCTCAAAAAAAAGTGTTATCTGTCCAGTCTTGTCAGTCCAATCTTGTTTGTCTAGTCTTATAGGTCTAGCCTTGTCTATCCAGTCTTTTCTAGTTGAGTCTATCTAGTCTTATCTGTCTAGTCTTGTCTGTCTAGTCTTGTCTCTATAGTCTTGTCTGTCCAGTCTTAAAATATTGTTTTTATAAATAGGTACACCAGTGATTGGACAATGGATCAATGACCAATGGGCCTTCAATGAAATGGACCACTAATCTACTAAAAAACTAAAAAAAAAAAGATGACAATACAAGAAGTAATGACAAAGTAATAATATAGTAGTATTTGTCAAAAAGACAAAAATAGTAATAGAGAATATTACTTATAAATAATATTAATATCCAATAATAAATCACAATAACAAATAGCAGAACCAAAGAAACTATTTGTCTATTATGACAGCTAACTAGCTTGTTTGAGTCTGTCTAGTTTAATCTGTTCTGTACTTGTAGTTGTACTCATCATGGGTTTACTGGATCCAAGAAATGCCATGTTATTATTATTTGGTGTGACAGTGGATGGTAGACTGATGAAACTCTCATGTTTTTCAGATTCCCTACAGTGTGTAGTGCACCAGTTTTTGGTCTGAATGTTGTTGAAGTAGATCAAGGAGGGTACATTGACAGTATCCTGGTCCAGCCGATTCCAGACGTAAACTGCTCAATTACTCAGAAAGTTCATACAACACAGCATGAAACATATTTCATTAGAAAATATCTTGCTGTACCCTCTGAGTTGATTTCTGCTGTGAAGAAAATAGAGTGGTACATTGTATTGATCATCCAGTATTTTGTGGACCAGGATAAGATCTTCCCTCTGATGACACTCTCGTAAAGATGATAGACCTAGTTTGGTGCAATGAACCTTACAGTTCAGGAGAGATACTGGTGGTGATTTATCATTGTACTTTATGTATCATCATTGTACAATGTGGACTGGGACTATTTTGTAAACACTGCGGCCATGTCACATATTGTATTTTTCTACATTTTCGATAATTCATCTATTGGATTGTTCTTATACAGAGAGAGTGTATGAGAAGTATGACATAGTTGCTTTCTCTCTTTGCAATGATGGTTCAAAGTAATCTTGTCCCATTTATCATTTCCAATGATATGTTTGGTAGAGATTACTTCCCTCCCCCTACTAATCGCCTCTCATATTTTTGATATGGTACCATTACTGCCACTTACCATAGATATGGTACCAGTACAAGGTTGTCAAAAGACCTCCTTTTTCATTGTCCATGAAATATTCCCAAAGATTACATAATCCCCTATCATTGTTAGGTTTGAAATGTTTGTGTCGTCTGTCTAATTGTAAGTTTGTCTCTCTGTAAAGTTGGTACGTTAAGTAGTCACAATTATTTTATTCGAATAAATGTGTTCGGGACATCGCTCGGATTGAACTCGGTACCTCAGAATCCTAAGCCAACGCTCTTACCTCTAGGTTACGATGCCGACGAGTAGTGGGCTTCCTTTTCACCCTTAGTTGCCCAGGCCTGTCCAAACGGTACTCTGGAGTACCACTAATTTTGAAGTACTATACAATTTGTATTCCTCACATAAGCATCAAATCCACCCACCGGTACCTAGTAGTACCCTTTTATTCATATGGGAAATATTCAGTTTTGATGTTGGTAGTGCTGGTTGTTATCAAATATTATCCAAATTAACTGTGTTGTGAAGCTACTGTAGGTTATACAGTGTGTTGTTTTTGTTTTGTGTTTTATTGTAAAATTAATCAAATTATTGAATTATTTTGTTTTATTTTAACATATCCATGTTTGTTCTTGATAATGAATGCAATTTTATTAGACAATAATTGTTTTTAGTGAATAAAATCATTAAAAAATAAAGTGGACTTAGAAGTACTGTTGGGCTAGTTAGCTTCTTGATCTCGGTTATTTTTTTGGCATTGTGCAGAATTTGATGTTATTTTTTTGTGGAATTTTGTGTTTTATATGTAGAAAACGACAAACAATGATAGAAAATCTAATACACCAGCAAGAGAACATTATAAGTTTAGTGACACAACTATTGATGCTATTGAACAACTGTTATTAGAGCCTCTACCTGAAGAAAATGTTGGTGAGTTGTCTGATGTAGACAAGTAGTAGAGTATGGGGATTCTAATGATGTAGACATGCCAGAAGTCAATTTAGAAGTGTAAGAATTAGAGTTGGAGAGCCGATTAGATGAGTTTGACTTGGCAATGAGTTTAGGAAGCGACGATAAAAATAAGAAAATGGCACCACATAAAAGGATACGAAATAGTGGCCAATCATGTACAAGATCTTGGAGTAAAAAAAGTAAACTAACGGACCTAAATGATGTAAATAAAAGTATTGAATGCTATTTTTTTATTTATTTTGGAGATATCAATAAAATTCAGCTGTGGTACTTGAAAGTACCTTCGGGTTTTACGCCCTCGTTGTATTCATATTCAGGAACAACAGACAATATCAAGTGAAACACTTGTTTTTTGCAGTATATACGAAAATACACTGAAACCCTCTGAAACCCAGTTCAATTCAACGAGGGCGTAAAACCCGAAGGTACTTTCAAGTACCACAGCTGAATTTTATTGATATCTCCAAAATAAATAAAAAATAGCATTCTATACTTTTATTTACATCATTTAGGTCTAGAAAAGTTAGAAAATTGGGTAGAATTCTTAATAATTATAGGGATGGGGATGGGCAATCAGGACTCTTACGTTCCGTGAACTTAAAAGTACCGTCGGTAAACAAAGGGTTAAGGTATAGTTAATTAAAAAAATGCCTATTTGCCTATTTACAGTTGGGTGTTAAGAAAAGTAGTAGAGAGCTTTTAACTATTAATACGTCGAACGGTTTATATAGGTATAATCGTTTAGTGTTTGGCTTAGCGTCGGCTCCAGCCAATTTTCAGTTAGTCATGGATACCATTTTGAAAGATATCGAAAAGTGTGCAGCTTATACTAATGATATTTTGATTCGTAATACTAGTAAAAAAGAATGTGAGAAAGTCTTGTTTAGCGTACTGACCCGTTTAGAAGAGTTTAATGTAAAGATTAATGTCACTAAGAGCGAATTTTTTGTAGATTCGCTGGAATTTTTAGGTTTCTTGAGAAAGAACCACACAATTTCCAGATTTTTGGTAGCATAGATATCTTAAAGCTATATTCAAGAATGGGTGTCATAATAATGTAAAGAATTACAGGGCAGTATGCAATCAGTCTGAACTTCCAAAGATGCTGGATAACTTGATAACGAAAAAAGTTTCTTGTGACTGCAGACACATTATCTCCAATCAACAACATGGTTTTAGCCAAATCTACTTGCACTAATCTATTTTTATATCAAAATTACAATACAAATGCTTTGGATAATAACAGGTTGATGCCATTTATACAGATTTGGCGAAAGCATTTGATTGTAAAAATCATGAACAATAATAAATCATGAACATAATACATACATACAATCAGGTGTTACATTTCATATCCTAATTCTTACATTTAATCTTTACAATACATTATATTCACACATTTCTTTCACTATATATGAACTTTTTCCTTTTGCCGTAATTGATGCTTGAACCATTGTGAGTCCTCTGTCCTCTACTATTTTCTCTATGTTTTGATTCCATGTTGTATTTGGTCTTCCTCTACTTCTCTTTTTTGACCTTTAGCTTCCCATACTCTCTTGACTTGTCTTTTGTCCTCCATTTGCTTGAGGTGTCCATACTATCTCAGTTGGCAGTTCTCGATTCGCTTTGCTACTGGTTGCCCCTTTAACTGTTCTCTGATGGTGTCATTTCTTATGTGATCTCGTCTTCTGACTCCTAACACTCTATTTTTTTTTTAAATATTTCATCTCTATACTTTGGATCTTGCTCTTTAATCTCTTTGTTAACACCCAGCTTTCGCAGCCAAATGTTAGTGTTAATGTTAGTGTAGGTTAACCGAATACAGCTCTGTATATACTCAGTTTTGCTTTTAGCGAAATTTCTTTCTTTCCCAGGAAACTATTTCTGAGGCTGTGGTACACCCTTGCTGAACTCTCTATTCTGTCATTAATTTCTATTTCTATTTTCTAGACGTACTCCCAGATATTTAACGGTGTCAACTTGTTCTATTACCTTTCCATTTAGCACAATGTTTACTTTTGTATCTGGTTTCCCACTAACCATGATTTTTGTTTTCTCTTCGTTTATCTTGAGGTTCTTCTCTGCTAATTTCTCATTCCATATCTCCAAGTTTCTCCTCAGTTCAACTTCATTTCTCGCGAATATAACAAGGTCGTCGGCGAACGCACATTCCCTTATACGGATTAGTTTAGATTACTTATACTAGGTTTCTATACCCCACACTAAATGAAGACGTTCTTTTCCTTGTTTCTTTCATTACTTCGTCCATAACTAGGTTGAATAAAGTTGGACTGAAAACGCCTCCTTGCCGTACACCCTCGTTTACCAAAAACTCGGGTGATTGCATGTTGTCTGTTCTAACAATATTTCTATTATTTTTGTACATGCCCATTATTGCTCTTATTAGTTTTATGTTAATTTTCCTTTTGATCAGGGTTTCTTCTAAAATTGATCTTGATATTCTGTCGAATGCCTTTTCCAGGTCAAGGAATGCTTGATATATTTCATCGTCTGTATTGCTTATTCTTTCCATCATCTGTTTAATTGTAAATATATAATGTAAATATAATCCTGTATACTCCTGCCTTTCCTGAAACCACTTTGTGACTTTTCGAGCTGTGGCTCTAGTTCTCGACTCAGTTTTGTTTCTAATATTCTCTCGTACACTTTTGATGCTATGCTTAGCAGGGTGATTCCTCAGTAGTTGTTACAGTCTCTTCTGTCTCCTATCTTGTATATTGGCACAATGACCCCTATCTCACAGTCTTTTGGTACTCTACCTTGCTCCCAAGCCATATTACATATTTTTGATAATAACTGGACTCCTTTTTCGCCCATATTTTTCAGCATTTCTCCTGTTATATTATCATGCCCAGCAGCCTTTCCTCTTTTGAGACTATTTATGGCATTCTTAACCTCTTTTAATTGTATGTGCTCTCTTTGTTGTTATGTTTCTTCTATGTTGTAAGTTCTTTCTTCCTCCATTAATATTGCTTCATGTTCATCCTTAATTTGCTTAATTACTTCATTCTTCTTCCCAGATCTTATATTTTTTAAAATTGCTTTTGGTTTGTACGAAAGTCAGCTTCGATTTTTCGTTCAAACTCCTCCCAAGTTTCTCTTTTTGCTTCTAATACTATCTCTTTGACTCTGTCTCTCTGTGTTTTATAATCTTGGTAAGTGGTATTACCTCCTTTACGTAGATATATTTTCCATTTCTCTTTCTTTAGTTTAACTTCCTTTTTATGTTTCTTTTGCTGTGCTAATTAGGGTGTTTCTGAATGTTTCCCATGCTTCCTTCACATTACAATATTTATTAGTTCTTGTCTCATCTAACATTTCCTCAACTTTCTTTGTATACTTGTTCGCCACTTCTCTTATCATTAGTCTGTAATTTTTTATTGTCTCCTTACTTTTGTTGTTTCGCAGTTCTATTTTGTTCTTATTATTTCCCCCTCTCTGGCAGCTTATTGTTGTTTTCGCTTTTAGTAGATAATGATCACTATTTATCTTGGATCCTCTTATAACTATAACATCCCTTATTTCCCGCCTAGAGTTCATATTTATGAGTACATAGTCTATTATGGATTTTTTCCCTCTGCTTGGGACCTCTCTTGTGTATTTATGGGCGTCTTTGTGTTTAAAGAATGAGTTCATTACTAATAGGTTATTTTGTACACAGAAATTAATAATTCTCTCCAAATGTCCTATCACATCACTTCACGTCCTTTCATCTTTTATGCCGACTCTACCGTTTAAGTCTCCTAGCACCACAATTTTTCCGTTGCAATTTTCCAATATTTCTGATGCTTCTTCCCAAAATTAGTCTTTAGTTTCTGCTTTATCGTTATCATTTGGGCCATTTACCAGATGTAATCTGCTGTTTCTTCTATTTCTAATTCAATTTTCATTATTCTTCTGGATATGCATTCCCATTTTTTTATGTACTTGATTACATTTTTGTGTATTATACACCCAACTCCTCCTTTTGCTCTAGCTTCATATGTGACGCCGCTTAGGATCATCATATGACCTTCCTCTAGCACTGTGACCTTTTTTCCCTTATCTTTAGTTTCTGTAATTGCTAAGATATTTATATCTCTTTCTTTAAATTCCCCAATTAGTTCTTTTTGAACTATTAATTGCAAAACTTAATGCTATTAGTATAAGTGGTCAAGTTTCGGAATGGATTCGAAGTTATCTCAATGGAAGAGCACAATTTGTTAAATATGGAAAGTACATATCAATGCCGGTTACAGTAACTTCAGGGGTGCCTCAAGGATCACATTTAATAAAATACCCGGTAGCCGATACCCGATCTAAGACTCGACGAGTCTCGGGTCTTGAATGTTTGGCATTCGATCGAAGATTTAGCATTACACTTAATGAATGGAATAGTATGAAAATTCGACAATATCTAAATATCAATTTGCATCTAATTGACTCTGAAGTGTATAATCTGGGTTTATTGAGAATTTTTAACTCATGTACTGCTATACAATCAGTATAGTCGAAAAAGTAGAACAACATTTAAACACATTTAATATAAATTTTAAAAAAACATATAGTTGTTTCAACCGACGAAGGTGCAAGTGTAATGTTGAAATTTGGACGAGAATCTTCTAGTCTTTATAATTTCTATTTGAATCACAACCCTTATCTGTTTATGATGTAGTATATAAAAAGAAAAATATTACTGGAATGCAAGATGAAGATGACCATGGTTTAGATGGTATTGATGATGATCAAGATGAAAATTATTATTCTAATGAGAGCGTCTATGATGTCGAAGAATACAAACAAGTTGAATTAACTTTAGACAATTTAGAATGGAATTCATCCATTTGCCTTCTGCTCTTAGCCTCTTGTGGAGTTTTGTTTTATTTACCTACCTATTTACCATAACATTCTCCAAATCCCTTGTTTATCTAAGTCCCACTTAACTTAATCGGCAAGTTCGTACAGAATTCACGCATTCTGTACAGTTCGTACAGAATGCGTGAACATGAAAAATCCTTTAGTGTTTTTATTATATCCGGATTATATCCGTGATTATATCCGGACCCAGACCCAAAAAATAATCGTCAGCTCGACCGGGACTCGCCGAGTCTAAAAAGACCGGGTATTCCCAAAACCTGATTCTCAGGAATTCGAAATCATTCAATGTAATCAATACGACTCTACAGTATGGAGCCCATACTATAGTACTGATAGTGACTTGCTTGAGAGCATTAAGAACAAGTTTTTGAGGTACTGTGCACATAGGTTAGGCTACGCTAGAGAGTATGAATATAAAACAATCATGGAAAATCTGAATATGAAAACATTAGAACATAGAAGGTTGAAAGCAATAGAGAATATGCAAAAGATTTAGATTTACTTCATTTTTGTACCATGGATACTTTATGATCTTGCAATTACACCTATACCATTATTTTCTTATTTAGTTTGTATTTAATTCCAAAAATTAAAATCAAAAAGTCCAAAATATGCGAGCGAAATTCAAATTTGCGGAACGCATTACCATTGGTCGAACAGAAACTAAGGACTGTGACGCACACGTTATGACATTTATAGACTTCAATATTCACTGTGTTGTTTTGCTGTGTAATATTACTGTAGTGTTTTTCTTGTGTGTTAGTACCTAGTGCCATTTTGGTCTATAGTGACATTATAAATTATCAAGAACAATGGCGGAAAGTGGTTTTGTTAAAGCACAATCGGACAATTTACCAAAAATAGATGCATTTATGATGTGCTCTAAGAATAACCAAACTGCATTGCTAATATGTTAAATGATTCATTTCATTTCAATATCTTTAATGTAATTAGTATGTCTATAGTTGGAAGTGGGATGCTTTCACTTAAAAGTTTTATTAAATGATATGATTGTTTGGGTAATAATATCAACATTTTGGGCTCTTTTCCTATAGCAGTTATTGTACCAATTCGCATTACATTTTTTAAATGTTTTTCATCCTCCAAATCATCATGCATCCAACTTAATTCAGATGAGCTACATGATGCATAATCAGGGGATATCACTGAAGAATCAGAAGAAATAGATGCCATGCCACTATCAACTGGGTTATCTGCAAATAAGTTCCTAGCTGATTTTATTGGTGACATTGCAATATTTTGTAATAAAAGACGAAGAAGAGATAGAGCAACATTTTTCTTTTCCATTCTTAAATTTACTTGAACACCTTTACTTCTGTACTTTGACTTAATATTTACTTGCAGAGCTTTGGCATTAGTATTACTAGGGGTTCAATCTGCTTTGTTTCAGAGACATCCATGCGAGAGGTACTGGGCCTTGCTCAATAATCATCACTTCCTTCAATATGAAAAATACTTTGCCTGGCCTCATAGTAACTTGTTTTTGGTGTTTCAATTTCTAAAGCTTTTGTACTTTTGACAGCTACTAGTGACAATCCTTGTCTTTTAATAGCTCATATTCCCTCTTGTGGTGGTGGCATATTTTCTTTTTGGCACTGAAATATATGAGGCACAACTTTTTCCTCGAACCATAGTATAACTTTTTACCCTTGTTGTTTCATGAAGTATTGAACATAATTTGTTGTATCTTCCTCAATCTTAAATAAATTCAACATTTAGTAAAACCCTGGAAGAAATTCACACCATGTAAACTATCGAAATACCTTACATTAAAGTGATCTTCACAACAGTATATACACGATTTTGGAGATATTTCATCTCTTCTTATAACTTTACACCGTTCTTTGCGCATTTTCGCATTTCTTGGAACAAAAAAAAACACTTTATCTGGTATACTTATAATAGTGTTTTTGCATTCCGGTACAAAACAATACCTATTACATGGTTTTTAAGCTTTTTCCATTATCGAAATAGCGATTCAAACTGAAAATACTTAACTGCCAAAATGTAAGTAACTGTCAATATTGCAAATAGTAAACAACACTGAATGACAATAGAGAGCTGTGACGTCATCCAAAGCGCGCGAAAAATGGGACCGTTCAAACAGGTCAAATTTAATCGGTATTTTATATAATTTTTAAAAAATTAATTGAATCACTTTCAACAGTATTTATATTTTTTACTATGTTAAAACGAAGTAAAAAGTGAATTAAGCAAAAAAAAAAAAATTGATGCATATTCCCTATTCTCATATTGTTACATAGAATCATAAATGGGGAAATAAATTCACCAGAAATCTTAGAACTAGTAAAATTTAATGTTAATGAGAGAAGGACCCGAAATTCGGAAATTTTTAATATTCGCTTTCTTACCACACTAAGTATTGACAAGATGAGTCAATTGTTAAAATGCTGAACCAAGCCAATAAGCACAGTTCTAAAATAGATTTCTTCAATATATCAAACATCTCTATCAAAAGAGTAGTAAAAATATTATGAATGCATTTTTAGTTACTTTTTCAATAGTATTATTATTGTCATTAGTAGGTCTTTTGTTCAATAGTAATTGTTATTTTTATTTATTTTATATTTTGTAGTAGAATTACATAGTAAATAAGGCAAATTGTACTGTGATTATAATGTATGAAGATTTTTTTGTAAATTTACAATGTCGTGAATAAATCAATAAATAAATAAACATGCCTTTTCAAAACTAATAAGAAAGATAATCCCATCTACTGCTTTTGCCCTAAAATTGACATCACCGAACACACAATTTTTCACTGTATTAAATGGATGGACTATCGAAAAAAAAGACAAAAAGAACAAATCTGATATGTGGCACAGTAGTATCAACAACAAATGTGTCAGAATTACTTCTAAGAACAGAAGCAGATTGGACTAGGAGCAGATTGCAATAACAGCGATGATGACATATATTATGAAAGCAAAAGAGAAATATGAAAGAGAGAACTGAATTTAGAAACAATGTAGGATAACATCCTCAAGTATTGCCTAGAGCCAGTTCCAGGATGTTCTTTTTAGTTATTTTTAAATATTATATAATAGTCTTCTCTGTCCAGTATGACGACTAGGAAATAATAAAGCGCCAGGACCCGACGGTATACCGCCAGAAGCTCTTAAAATTGCCGTAGAGATATGTCCTGACTTCATATTAGAAATTGCAAACGCGATAATGAAGGATGGAAATTTCCCTGATATATGGAAAAAATCCAGGTTGGTCCTTCTAAGAAAAGGCAACAAACCTATAGAGAATCCATCTTCCTATAGGCCCATATGCCTACTAGATGTCACAGGGAAGCTATCTGATACTTCAGAAAATTGCAAATGAGCTCGGGCAAGGCAAAGGACTCTCGGACAGACAATTTGGGTTCAGAAAAGGGCAATCCACCGACGATGCCATATTAAGGGTGCTAAAGGTTGCAGAAGACGCTTCAGAGGGCTCCCAGCGGAAAAGGAAAATATGTGTGTTGATGACGTTAGACGTCAAAAATGCTTTTAATTCAGCTGCATGCCACAACATCGTAGAAGAGCTGATACCCAGAAGATTCCCCCAATGCCTACTGAAACTGGTGTGCAGCTATCTATCGAAGCGCTGTATCATATTGGAGGCGGAAGGTAAAGCTGTCGAAAGAGAAGTTTACAGTGGTGTTCCACAGGGCTCAGTAATGGGACCCACCCTGTGGAACGTCCTGTATGACGTTGTGCTAAGGCTGAGATTACCACAGGGTGTTGACATAGTAGACTTCGCCGACGACCTGGCTCTCATCGTGACGGGCAAAAACGAGAAACAAATAATGGACAGAGGGAACATGGCAATTAAACTAATCACAACCAAGTTGCCGAGGTGAAGATGAACGGTAAAAAATTGAAGCTCGCTATACAGAAAACCAAAGCTGTGTTACTAATAGGAAGGAGAAAAATAGGCCCCATTATGTTCAAAATAGAACATGAAGAAATCAAACCCAAGAAAACTATAAAATACCTGGGAATCACTATAGACCAATGTGTCTCCTTCAATCAACACATTGCGACAACAATGCCAAAGGTCCTCAAAACCTGTGCTGCACTCGGAAGGCTCATGCCAAACGTGGGAGGACCAAAGAGCAGCAAACGAAGAGTGTTATGCACAGTAGTCCACTCCACTATGTTGTGCAGTGCCCCAGTATGGAACAAGGCCCTGGAAAAGGTTACTGCAAGACAAAAGTTGGCATCAATTCAGAGGAAGATGGCACTGAGAACTTGTAGTGCATACAGGACGGTGTCAGGAGACGTGGCACTTGTAATAGCGGGGATACCACCGATACAGCTCCTAGCCAAAGAAATAGCTGTATTACACAGCACAAAAAACAGTAGTCAGGCTGGAGATAGAAATCAGCGAAAGAAGACTGAGAGGAAGACTGTACATCAGCTGGCAACAACTGTGGAACAGCTCAAAGAAAGGAGAATGGACCCGACTGTTAATTCCCCAAGTAAAACCATGGGTGACAAGGAAACATAGAGAGTTGGGCTACTAACTGACACAATTACTATCTGGCCACGGGTGCTTCAGACAGTACCTGTGCGGCATAGGATGAGCCTCAGACGGCTCGTGTGTCTACTGTGGGGAAATGGACAGAGTGCAACACACAATCTTCGATTGCCCCAGGTGGACACCAGAAAGAGACAAATGGGCAGACAGAACCCAAGCAACACTGGAAGTTAGAAGACTTACGGACATAATGTTAAGGTCGGCGCAGGACTGGATAAGAACAGTGACCATGGCTAACGACATATTACGAGAAAAAGAAAACGACGAACGGAACGCGCATATACATACCTACCTGAACCTCTAATCACCTACAGTGGAGGGAGGAGGTAAGGGCTTAAATTGACCCAAACTGCAGACACCTTAAGAAACTAATAAATAGACAATGTCATCTTGAAGCTAAATGCCATGAGGTGGTACCAAGATGATCATGTTATTTCAGGGGGCCACTTGCCAAGTTAACAGAATGTGCTTGCTACGTCCCATTAAAAAAAAAAGTCTTGGCTGAGTAGCCGTGTCTTGTCTGAGAATTTTTTTCTGTTTAGTCTTATCTGTCTAGTCTTGTTTGTCTAGGGTTGTATGTCTAATATTGTCTGTCTAGTCTTGAGTGTCTAGTCTTGCCTGTCTGCCCTTGTTTGTCTAGACTTCCTAGTCTTTTCTCTCTACCCTTGTCCATCTAGTTTCGTCTGTTTATCCTTGTCTGTCCAGTCTAGTCTGTTTAGTCTATTTAGTCTGACCAGCACTATAACTTAGGGTTGAAAGAAGAGGTGAACTGAGGTCGGTTGCATTTTTGGCAACAGACAAATGTAAAATTAACACATTCCTTTGGATGACAAGTAAAATTAAAGGTGCAGCTTGCAAACTAGATGTGCTGGTGTGCATCTTCAAGAATCTTATTCAATATTTAACAGTTGGTGGTTTGGAAAATTATTTGTAAGTCCTGTGCCATCCATAATACAAAATGTGCAAAGCTGTTGTCTGTCTAGTTTTGTAGTTTAGAAAGTGTTTTCTTTTCTATTAAACAGCCAGCCTTACAATCAATGATTTCTATTTATAAGAATGTTTTCATAAATATTCATGTCCTTTCACTTTCCCTTTAATTGTAATTAAAAATAAAGAATAAAAAGGTCTTACCTCTGAAAAACTAAAAAATAATGGAATGGATCCAGCGAGGAACGATCCGACCAGCATAACAACAACCAGGGAGATCAATATAAACGTCTCTTCCATTTTCACGCGAGTTTCAAAAAGGAATTTCCACAGAGAATTAATACATGCACTTTTCTAACCAATAAAATAGTCTTGAGGAAGTTCTGCGGGATGGTTGCAGAAAGGCGAACCGGGTAGAAACAGTCTGCATAGGTGTTCAATTGTTGATGTTTCGCGAAACGAAATATTTGTTGTCGTATGTTGTTTAGTTGTTGTTGTGTGCGTCGACACGAAGAGTTTACTCAACACGTAAACACTGGCAGCTGTCACTTAACTGTCACACTTTGACAGCTGTTAAAATACACGTGATACCAACATTTAGGAAACAAACATAGTTGCAATATTTACACACACACTAATTACAATGAAACCCTATTCAATTTACTTACTCTGATAATGATTGTAATATAAATATTTTGAATATGTTTGTAAATTATAGTTCAATAAACTTATTTGTTTGTGAGAAATATCGAAACTATTGTTTGTTTAAATTGTAGAGTGAATGTGGCAATGTTGTGTAGTTGCCGACTGTCGTATGTCGTAATTGTTTTTGATTTGGTGTTTTTGTATCATCGGAAAATGAGGTTAAGTGGGCACGGTGTCGTCAAAAGTTTGAAATAATAAACAAATATGAATTTGCAATCGCTGTTTCAAGACTTCAATCCAAGGTACTAGGTTTGCCAATTTATTTTGCCTCCTCTTTCTAAATACTAATCTTATCAAGGTTTCATTGGAACAAAATGACATCACATTTAAAAAAGAAACAAAAGAAGAATGGATATGGTAGTTACTCTACATTTTATATTAATCTAGAAGAGTTGAACAAGTGTGAACTGTTCCTGCTTCTACTTTGCTCTAATAAATCTTGATTAACAAGACTATATTACCCCTATATACAGATGAAACTGAACAGACAAGAGTAGATAGACTAGGTACACAAGATTAGACAGGCAAGGCTAGACAGACAAGACCAGGCAAACAGAATAGACAGAAATATTAGACATTCAAAACTAGACACACAAGACCAGATAGATATAAATTGATGGAAAAGACTAAACAGACTGGATTAAATAGAAAAGACTAGACAGATAAGACTAGTCAGGCAGAGTTAGACAAACAAAACTAGACTAATTATACTAGATAAACAAGACTAGATATAGACAAGACTATAGACAGACAAGACTAGATAGACAATTCTAGACTGACAAGACTAGTCAAAAAAGATTAGAGAGACAAGACTATAGACAGACCATACTAAATATACACAACTCAATAGAATTAAACAGACAGACAAGATTAGATCAAGCTGCTGGTTAACAACTACAGTTGGACAATTTAAAGTTATTGATCTAATTGTAAGATGGACAACTCTATAATAATAAATTTATAGTAAATGGTCAACAAAATTAACAGTGGCAGTGACAAATCTTTGACTAATTTAGGGCAATATATGCCATACATATGCCAAACTTTTTGAAATACTTGAAGTTTTATGACAAATGACAAAAGCTTGCCTCATCAATGGCAAAGTTATATTATCATTTAATATTGTCAAAGTATTAAGAATTTATGTCAAATGTCAATAAGGGACTAGACATATCATACTAAACAAACCAGATTAGATGGACAAGACTAGGCAAAAATGGTTAGGCAGATAAGACTATGTAGACAGAGAAGATTAGATAAACAATTTTTGATAGAAAAGACTAGGCACACAAGACTAGATAGATAAAACTAGACAGATGATACTAGACAGACGAGACTTTTTTTAAACTTTTTAAGCTCTATCTAAACCAGAGATGTTATGGATATGAAATTTCAGATCTGGATATGGATACGGATATAGGAATAATATTATACCGGTTTCAGATACGGATATGAATTTTTTTCGGATTATCCGTTAGATTCGGATAATTTCGGTTACGGATATTAGATTTCTAAGAGATTATAAAAGTAGAATACTTAATTGGTAAATAATTTTAATTTATCTCAGTTATTATTTGGTACTACAATCATATGTCATACAAGTACTACAATATAAGTAGGTACTAGTGATAATATAACTCCGAGACGCGCAGCTACAATCATGAACAAATATAACAAAAAACCATATACACTTCACCAAGATCAAAATAAAAGGAAAAATAGAAAAACTAGGGCAGAAAAAAACCGTCTGGGCTGCTGACGCTGAAGGAATGTGCTAGCGCTACCGGGGTGGCGTACTTTTAAGCCAAGTGGAAGAAAGGATTTAGTGAGTGAGAGCCTCACACACAGGCTGGTAGAGCTTCCCCCAAACCTCATATAAAAATACGTGGATAGACTGGACTAAATATATAGGACAAAGCAGACAAGACTAAACAGACAAGACTAGACAAACAATAATACAAGATAATACAATAATAGAATAAAACAATAATACAAGACTCGGTAGTCAAGATTAGACAGACAGGACTAAATGATAATATAACTTTGCCATTGAGCTATTGATGAGGCAAGCTTTTGTCATTTGTCATAAAACTTATCAAGTATTTCAAAAAGTTTGGCATATATATGGCATATGATTGGCATAAATTAGTCAAAGATTTGGCACTGCCACTATTAATTTTGTTGCAATTACACATTAACTATTAATTTAGATTGTTATAGAGTTGTCCATCTTCGATCAATAACTTTAAATTGTCAAACTGTAGTTGTTAACCAGCGGCTTGATCTAATCTTGTCTGTCTAGTCCTGTTTGTTTAATTTAGTCTATCTAGTTATTATCTATTGTATTGTCTGTACTATTGCCTGTACTTCAGTATTGTAGGTACTGTCAATCATATGTCATATAAGTAATTATTATTTTTTAGTTAAATCTACGTAAAAATGTGAAATCAAAATTTTATCTACTCACACACCAAAATGAACATATTAATAAATACATTACTGTATGTGAAGGATGTCATTATTATAGGGTCATTCCACTTCAAATCAATAGAGGGTCTAAACCTCATGATCTCAGACTTTCCTGAAATTTGACTAATGTGTACTATTGCTATACACTTGCAAAAATATGAAATTTTACTGAGATATGTCAACTCGTTTTTGAATTACAGAGCTGCAAAGTTCTCATAAATGGACCTAAAAATAGGGAACAACTTTTTGAATTCCTGTAGAATCTTTTGTAATTGAGCTAGAGACCTAGAAATAGTGGCATTTTACAGCATTTTTAATGCCCTTTCCTATGATTTACAACATTATATAGGTTAAGTTAAGAAAAAAATTCTTAAAACCCATTTTAAAATTTTAATTCATTTTTTTCCGAAAGTACATATTTTAAAATTTCCAAATTAATTCCATGACTAGCTAGTATAGTTGTAAACCACAGGTCAAAATATAAATTTGGGCAATGGATGGCTTCATTGTAAAGACTGAACTTCTGTTTCCATTAATTCAACTCTGTATTCATAATCCAACAATGCTATATTGACATATAAATGAAAATAAACAAAAGTTACTATTAATAAACGTTACACTATAAAATAATAGGACAAATGTTCATTTTAAGTTTGAAAGGGCTTCATTTGTCTGACAGATATCACATTCAAGTAGAACATAGGTTCTTCCAGTGGGAGTTTTAGAGGATTCACTTTCATAAGGACCTCCATTACTGAGACCCACAAAATATCTGCATTTCTTGGATATGAGAAGGATGTAAAGGGTCCAGCTGGATGAAGAAAAGTTACTTTTACTTCATCAAGTTCTTCATTCTTATCAGGAGATTTTGACACCTCCTTTTCCCAAGCTTTTGAATTTGTAGAAAAGTTTTTCACCAATATTTTGTAAGAAGTTTTGGGAATGAACGCATGGTATTGGTGCGTTCCTTTGATAGACAGTGCTTGATCAAAACGATTTTTCAAGAAACATTCTGATTCAATATAGTCTTCTTGTGTTGAATATTCAAAGTCTACTTTGCTAATGTTTTCTACTGTCCACTCAAAAAGTTGTAGTGGAGTTTGGATTTGATTTTCATAGGGTCTTTGCAAACTGGCGCAAGATGCTAGTCTCTTTACAGAACCCCCTATAATCCCTATAATCGTATGTAAAAGTATCCAAATCTTGCATAAATGTCAAATGTAAATTAAATGGAGTTTCATTATTAAATGATTTCTGTTTGTTGTTACTATGGCAACAACTTGCGTCACTAAACAAAAAACATAGACGTGGTGAAAATAATTTTTTTGACGTATATTAATATTGAATTATTTTTTCTTATTTTGAATCAATAAGTCTTCTAAAATAACTTAACCAAAACCTAATGCAGATTAAATCTAAGTTAACCGAGATTACATTGACAACGACCAAATAGTGTTCCCGTCACTGTGCTTTTTTACTAGGGGTTTCAGACCCTTTCGATTTTCTTCAAACCTCCCCGAAACTAAACCCTGGCTACGCCCATCGTAAGAAAGAATTATTTTTTTTGTAGTTTTATCAGTATGTTAAGATGCTTCGTAGATAAAATAATGTATGACATACATGTGTGAAAGGCTTTTGTGCACTCATTGTGATTAAACGCCTTTGGCTAGTGCTTTAAACTTCGCAAGTCATGTACAAAAGCCCTTCACAAACTTGTATCATAAACTACTATTAATCAACAAAAACAACATTATTCGTTTTTCGTTTCGTTTTTTCTATTATATAATTTCTATTAGATATTGAAATATCTTTACAAAAATTCAATTAATTATTAAAACACATCAATCAAAATTATCCGAAATTATTCGAAACTTTCGGTTACGGTTACGGAGCTCCATAACATCCCTGATCTAAACACCCTATTCCACTTTTAGTGGCTTTTAGTATGCATTATCCTGGTATCGCATAGACTAGATAAATATGACTATACATAAGACTAGACAATTCTTGTTTGTGTAGTTTTGTCTTGTATATCTAGTACCTCAGTAATCCACGTTTAGTGGCTTTTAGTATGCGTTATTCTGGTATCGCATAGACTAGATAAATATGACTATACATAAGACTAGACAATTCTTGTTTGTGTAGTTTTGTCTTGTATATCTAGTACCTCAGTAATCCATGTTTAGTGGCTTTTAGTATGCGTTATTCTGGTATCTCTTAGACTAGATAAATATGACTATACATAAGACTAGACAATTCTTGTTTGTGTAGTTTTGTCTTGTATATCTAGTACCTCAGTAATCCACGTTTAGTGGCTTTTAGTATGCGTTATTCTGGTATCGCATAGACTAGATAAATATGACTATACATAAGACTAGACAATTCTTGTTTGTGTAGTTTTGTCTTGTATATCTAGTACCTCAGTAATCCATGTTTAGTGGCTTTTAGTATGCGTTATTCTGGTATCTCTTAGACTAGATAAATATGACTATACATAAGACTAGACAATTCTTGTTTGTGTAGTTTTGTCTAGTATGTCTAGTTTCGTCCTAGTCTTGTATCTCTAATTTTATCTGTGTAATATGATAGCACTAGATACACAACACTAGACAGGCGTGGATAGACTTTTTTCCCGATCCATGATCAAGTGAGGTGGAAACAACTAACAGTAACAGATATAGAACAATTTTCAGAAACGGAGTTGAGAAATGCTTGCAACCATCTCCTTGTCGATAGAGCACCAGGACCTGACGGATTACCCGCTGAGATAATTAAAAGGGCAATCCAACTACATCCGCAATACATTCTAAATATTATGAACAATTGTCTCATGACTGGAACCCCTGAATTGTGGAAGAAAGCAACGTTAGTGCTACTAAAAAAAAAGGGGGCAAGCAAACAGAAGAGCCAGGATCTTACAGGCCAATATGTCTTCTAGATACAATGGGAAAACTATTAGAGCATATGATACTAGGCCGGATAAAGAAGCATTTAAATACAGCCGGCAAGGAACTCTTTGAACGGCAATTCGGGTTCAGAAAAGGTATATCAACTTGTGACGCACTACATGCAGTTATAGATATAGCAGCACAGGCAAGAAACGGCACACGACGAACTCGGCGAATGTGTGTTCTTATAAAGTAGGACGTTCGAAACGCATTCAATTCTGCATCTTGGCAACACATTATGGATGAAATGACAAAAAAAGACATGCCACCCTATCTCTCACGGATTATAAGGAGTTATCTTAGTGACCGCAAAATCAACTATGTTACAAATGGAGAGCCGAGAGAGCATAGTGTTAATAAAGTGGTGTCCCACAAGAAACTGTAATAGGACCCACACTCTGGAACATGGTCTATGACGGAGTGCTTAAACTGATGCAAGCAGAAGGTGTAACAACTATAGGTTTTGCGGACGATCTGGCGCTTGTCGTTACAGCGAAATCTGAACAGGCATTAATGGAAAAAGCGAACGCAGCCATAAACCATAGAAATAGCAGCTGCAGCGATAAAAATAAATGCGACAGCTATAGAGGAATATCCGTAACCAACACCATAAACAATGGAGGCAGAAGAGCAAGCCCGATTCAGAGCAGGAAGATCGACCATTCACCACCTATTTTTGTTAGCTCAAATCGTAGAAAAGGAAATCGCATATAACCAGGAAGTTCATTTGCTATTTGTTGACCTTAAAAAAGCCTATGACAGCATTCCTCTAGTAAAATTATGGGAAGCTCTACAACATACTAACATAAATGCTGAAATAATAAAAGCAATCAAATAACTGTATAATGGTGCAAAAACACAAATAAAAATAGGAAATAACTTAACAACCGGGTTCACGGTAACAAAGGGACTCAGACAGGGATGCTGTATATCGCCAACAAAGATCTATCTAGAAAGGGCATTAACAAGATGGAAGAGAAAATGCGAAGCAATGGGCATACCTGTGGATGATACATCAACAATCTATACTTTGGCATTTGCAGATGACCAGGTGGTGATTGCACAAGGCATTGATGATATTGAATATATGACACGCAAACTAATTGAAGAGTATGACAGGTGGGGTCTAGACGTGAACATACAGAATACATGTGTATAGGAGGAGAACAACAAAATCTGCCTATCTCAGACAAACAGAGTATCAAACACTGCAGTTCATACAAATACCTAGTCGTAAATATATTGAAAGAAGGAAGTCTGGACGAAGCAATAGCCAAAAGAAACCTTCAAGGCAGGAGGGCAGTGTCCATGTTAAATTGCATACTATGGCATAAACACATTACAAAGGAAAACAAACACAGAATATACAATGCAATAATTAAAAGTATAATAACCTACGGTAGTGAAGTGTGGCCTATAAAGGATAGAGCTGAGAAATCACTAAAAGCCACAGAGATGGACTACTGGAGAAGAGCGGCAGGAAAGTCTAGATTGGAAAGGATCAGAAATTAAAGGTTAAGGGAAATAATGGAAGTAAAGCATGACATCGTGGATGACATAAGAGCTGGACAACTCAGATGGTACGGTCATGTACAGAGAATGGACCAAGACCAACTCCCAAAGAAAGTAATACAGTTTTTCCAGCAGTAATTCCCAGCAGTATACAGTGTAAGAAGGAGAGGAAGACCCTGCAAAAGCTGGAGAGTGGGTATAGACGAAGAGATCCGGACGAGAGGATTGGAGGAAGAGGCGTGGAAAAACCTAGATGGTTGGAGATTAGTAATCGGAAGACGGATAACGTTTTAACCCGATGCATATATATATATATATATATATATATATATATATATGTATATATATATATATATATATGTATATATATATATTCTGTTTTTTCTGGTGCCAGTTGCAGGTCCTTGCTGGCCATCCAGTCAGTTTTTTATGCGGTTATATATATATATATATATATATATATATATATATATATATATATAGCCATAAACCGCATGAACAACTGGATGGCCAGCAAGGACCTGCAACTGGTACCGGAAAAATCAGAAGACGTTCTCTTGACTGTAAGAAGAAAAGTGCTACCAATGTGCTTCAAAATACAAAATGTGGTAACCAAACCCAAGGAATGGGTAAAGTACCTATGCATAATAATCAATAGGCAAACAAATTTTGAGGCACATATTGCGAGAGCTGCGGAAAAAGGATTTAAAACAGTAGCTGCACTTTGATAAGAAAAAATGATGCCTAATGTCGTACGACCAATGAGCAGCAAAAGAAAACTGCTCAGCTCGGTAGCCCACTCAGCTATGATATACGGAGCTCCTGTGTGGGCGAACGCACTGCTCCTGACAAGAAACAAACAAGTTCTTGCAAACGTCCAAAGGAAAGCGGCTATAAGAATATGCAGTGCATATAGGGCTGTATCAAGGGAAGCGGCCTTGATATTTGCTGGAATCCCCCCAATAGAATACACTGCTAATGATAGGAAAAGATGCTATAAAGCAACTTCAAGAGAACAAAGACAAATTGCAAGACAAACAACTATAGAGGACTGGCAAAGAAATTGGCAGAATACGGAAAAAGGACAATGGACAAGACTGCTAATTTCGGATATATCTAAATGGATAAACAGAAAACATGGGGAATTAAACTACCACTTGACGCAAGTTTTGACAGGACACGGATGTTTCAAAGACTATCAACATAATAATAGAAGAGCATCACGACGGACAGCAAGTCGGACGAGCAAGACGGACAGTGGCTACTGCGGACAGGACGACAGTGTTGTGCACACTATACTAGAATGTGACAGAAGAAAAAAGGAAAGAACCACAGCTCTGAGAGACGCTACTATGGAACCCAGAAAACTAGTAGATTTCATGCTAGAAAACGAAAATATCTGACACTCTAAGACTAGACAGACAAGACTAGTCAGATCAGACTAGGCAGATAAGAGTAGACAGACAAGACTAGACAAGCAAGGCTTGGCAGATAAGAAGATAGTCAAGACTAGGCCGGCAAGACTGGATAATCAAGCCCAGACAATTCTTGTTGATTTAGTGTTGTCTTGTCTAGTTCTGTCCTAACATCATGTCTAATTTTATGACATCTCATGTGTCTAATAATGTGGACTAATGGCAAATGTAATAACCAAATGTAATAACTGAATAGTTCATTACAATGTCATAAGTTGTGAATAATAACAAGGTGATAACTTTATGGCTAACAGTAAGGAGCAATATAGCTAAGAAAACAAAGAGAATTATGACTGTTGACAGAGTTTGAAGTTTTTGGATGACAGTTTGACAGCTCTTAATGACAGTAACTTGATAACATTGTGTGTAATAAGTAAGAGGTCGCAAAATGTAAATCTTGCCAGGGGCGCTCAGGACCCTAGCTACGACTCTGAAACCAGATTAGATGGACGAGACTAGACAGACCAGACTAGACAAAAAAGATTAGAGAGACTAGACAGGCACGACTAGATAAAGAATACTAGACAGACTGATCTAGACAGAGAGGACTATGTAGACAAGACTAGACCGACTTGATTAGACAAACAATTATTGATAGAGAAGACTAGGCTCACAAGACTAAATAGATAATACTAGATAGATGATATTAGACAGACAAGACTAGACAGATAAAACTAGACTGACTAGAATGGATAATCAAGACTAAGCAATTATTGTTTAGTCTTATCTAGTCTTGTCTGTCTGTTCAGTTTCGTCCTAGTATTATATCTCTAATTTTATCTGCCTAATATGATAACACTAGCCAGGCACCACTAGACAGGCAGAACTGGACAGATTGGATTAGATATACAGAGTGGGCTATTTAACGTGACCACCCCAAAAATCTCCGTTACTTTTAGTGACGAAAAAAATGTCAAAAGGGAATTTTTATGAAGGGCTGACACAGTGGTTAAAGTTCATTTTTGTCAAAGTCATAGTTTATGCATCCTCAAAGTCATCAATGCTTTTCTTCCACTATACAGCTTAGAGTGAAAAAATGTCAAAAGGGAATTTTATTGATTTCGAAGGGCTGATGCAGTGGTTAAATTTTTTTTTAAAAAGTAAACGAGAATATGTTTCTCTGTAAACAAAGTATATATTTTTTATTACATTTCTTTTATAACTATTTACACTCTTACCTGTAAACAAAGAAACGACAATTAACGTTCACAATTCACTTCTCTATTTACAGTTTCAAGTCTATTTAACTTTTAACTTCTTCTTAACTGGACTTAACTTTACTTTTTCTAGTTTTATGTTTTTCACGTAATTAGCACATATTATTTTTCGTCTCCATGGAAATCCTTCCAAAGCTATCTATTAAGGAAATTATACTTTCCTTACATCTCCCCCACCCTGGGTGAAAATTCGTTGCTATTTCAATTTTCATCCACATTATCTGCTGGTATTAATTTTGTTACGTGGAAGAAACCAGTTTCTTCATTTCGTTTTCCGGTTTTGATTTTACATACTGAATCTGAAATTTTGTCTATAATTTCGAAGGGTCCAATTCTCAATTCATCTAATTTAGTTCTGTTTAACTTGTTGCCATTTTCTATATATACTAAATCTCCTGTGTTAAATATATAGTTCTTTCTTTTCTTGCCAAATATATTTTTGTTATAATCATGTGATTTTTTTGTTCTTTTGAGAGCTAGTTCTTTAAGTCTTATCCAATCTTCTTTGTTTTTTCTTCTTTTTATTTCTTCGGGTATAATGCTGGTATTTGTGCCGTTTAATACATATTTAGGCGTAAATCCGGTTACCGTATGATCTGTTTTATTGTACTTATCGATACATTCTCTGGCGATCGTTGTCCAGTTGTCCTCTCTTTTCTTTTTCTTCATTCTTTTTGCATCTTACTTTATTGACGAGGGTCTGGTTTAGTCAGACCGGTTCTCGTTCAGACCATTCAAAAAAGACGCATTAATAGCCGTAAAAATTATTCGAACGTTGTTTCCTCTCAGGAATTCCTTAAATTCTCTCGAGTTTATTCCTGGATATTGATCTGTAAGTATTGTTTCAATTTTGTCCGTTTCTAGCACTCCATTTACCAACTTGAAGAAATCAGTTGCACTCTGTTTTGGATGTTAAGATAAACGCATATCTCGTAAAATGGTCCACAAGCAGGTGAAGGTATCTTTTTGTTGATCTTTGTCCTCCGAAGCCTCCAATGGTAATTGACATTATTTCGAATGGTTTTGATGCCAATCCCAATTGTGACATCAGGCCATATTTTTCCTTCCCTCTGGATTTGTTTTTAATACATATCTCACAGTTTTTACATACTTTCTTTATATTTGCAGTTATGTTTTTAGCTGTATAATATGGACATATCCTATTCATCATTTGTTTAATCCCTATATGGCACCATTCAGAGTGTATTTGTTTAATTAATTCTAAGCTTAGTTCTTCAGATAAAATTATTTTTTCTCTATTTCTAACTTTTCTATAGAACACACCATCTTTTTCTATTAATTTTGCTTTGATTTTCTGCAATGTTCTTTTTTTTCCTTGATCTGTCTTTATCTCTTTAATTTTTATTAGTTTAACTATTTCTAGCAATTCTTCTGTATTTTCGAGTGGTTCTAATACAGGGTTTCTACTCAAACTATCTGCTTCCATGTTATCTCTTCCCGGAATATATTTAATTTCAAAATTGTATAGTGATAAGTAATAGGACAACTTACCAAGTTCCAACTCTTCTAGTTCGTCAGTTCTAGCTTTTATATTCATGTTTTCTAACGGTTTGTGGTCTGAAAATACTGTAAATTTTCTTCCAATATGCCAGTGTTGCCAATACTTTATTGCATCTTTTATTGCCAGGCATTCTAAATAAATTGCTTTTTTCCTTTTTTGTGCATCATTCAATTTTTTTGAAAAATATGCTATTGGCTTTTCTTTCCCATTATTTTGTACCTGTTTAAATACTGCACCAATACCTTCTAGTGACGCATCTGTGTAAATTCTTGTTGGTAAATTCTTATCAAATATTTCCACTGGTACAGTGTTTCCTTTAACACTGGTTGAGAACCTAGTAATTTTTTTATATTTATAAAAGATTTTTTGCATTCTTCAGGCCAAATAAACTTGTCATTTTTTCGTAACAGTTTGTGTAATGGATCTAGCAATATTGAACTTTTCGGTATGTACTCATGATAAAAATTAATTTTCCCAAGAAACTGTCTAATATTTTTTTTGTTTTTGATGTGGGAAAATTTTGGATTGATATTAAGTTATCTTTCACTGGCCTTACTGTGTTGTGTTCTATTATGTGTCCGACGTATTTCACTGATTCTGCTGCAAGTGTACTTTTTTTAAATTTTAATCCAAAACCCTCATTTATTATTGCTTTTATTACTTTTTCTATATGTTCTATATGTTCTTCGAATGATTCCAAAAAAATTAAGATATCATCTATATAATTTTCTGAAAAGTATCTTAAATTGTGTTTTCTTAAGATATTGGATAAAATTCTTTGGAAAATAGCTGGTGCTGTTTTTAGTCCGAAAGGTAGGCATGTCCATTGAAAATGCCCCTCTTGTGTAACGAATCCAGTTTTCTGTCTATCTTCAATGTGTAGTGGAATAGACCAAAACGCTGAATTTATATCTAATGTTGTGAAGTAATTGCAATTTCTTGTTTTTATTATTAAATCATCTATTAATGGAGATGGTTGAGCTTGTGGTAATAAAACCTAATCTTGATCGCTTGTTTTCATCTCTTTTGAATGCTAAAGTTACTGGTGCGGCAAACGGACTGTAACATTCTTCAATTAACCCATTATCTAATAATCTTGCTACTTGATTTTCAATTTCTTTTTTATCCTCTATGTTGCATCTGTACTGCCTCTTACTACAATAATTATCAACTAGTAAGTCTATTCATGCTTCGTAGTCTGTAACGGTGCCTACATCATATTTTTTGCAAATACTCTGTTATATTTTTCTATCAGTTTCTCAATCTTCTTTCTTTTGTCTATACTGTCCAAGTGATCTAAATTCATTACGAACTCGTCTGTATTTATATGTTCGTTAAAATTTATTTTAACTTCTTCTGTTTTTTCATTTTTATCCAATGTGTATCTTTTTTTCTTTATATGTATTTCCTTATTTTGAGATATTTGTAAGTTTTCATCTTGAATTAGTTTAAATTTCTTTATAATGTCTAATCCGATAAGAAAATCTTCAAAATCATCTCTTTCTATTATAAATATATCAACGTATTCCTCTTTTTCTTTTAAATTTTTACTTTCATAGTTACTAAAGATATTTTATTCACGTCCTCTATCTCTTTTTTTTCTTAATTAATTTTGAATTTATTAGAGACTTGGAAACCTGGATCATTTGTTCCATTTGCCTCAAACTTTTCTTCTAATAATATTTTTATTTTAATCAATGGTGTGATAACTAGTTTTTTTGTTCTGTATTTAGATCTACTTCTATCACTGCGTTGCTTCTAATTTCTCTAGCTTCATTTCCATTTTCCTTTTTAACACTTATGTCAATACCCGGGTACCCTTTTGCATGTTTTTACTTACATATCTTTTGTATTTTACGAAAAATTATCAAATCCTTTCAGATCCTCGTTATTTGAGTCTATTGACATCGATTCATATATATATATATTCATTATAAAATATGCCAAAAAATATATAAACTGTTTGTACTTAAAATCCAATACCCCGTTGTTCAATGCCCCGGGTACTCGGATACCCACATATACATAAATAATTAAACTTATTTCTAGGGATAAAGAATCTTACTTAATATATAAATAAACGCCTTTACACCTTAGGGCAGGGATTCCCAAAGTGAGGCCCGCGGGCAAAATGCGGCCCGCGAACCTTGTGAATGAGGCCCGCGATGTCGATGCCATGATTTATATTTTTATTAAAATAATAAAAAATAAATAAATAGTAAAATAGATAATAAAATATTACGAATAAAATGGAATAAAATGTGGGTGCGGTTTTTCATAACGGTAAAAAATTCCCACAGATACAATTACAGAATGACACTAGAAACTAAGAAAGTCCTTCAGTGATCAGAAATTGATTGAAAAATCTGGAACACGATGAATCAATCCTCCGTTTTGGCTAGCTATGGTATTGCGCAAGAAATTGCCAAACATAGTAAACCATTTTTAGAAGGAGATATTTTTGAAAATTGTATGTTAAAAGTTGTCGACATAGTGTGCCCAGATAAAAAGTCTTTATTCAGTGATATTTGTTGCTCGAAAATGACCACTTCCCGTAAAATAGGAGATATTGATGAGGATGTTTTACAACAGTTGCAAGAAATTTCAAAATCGTTTACTGCTTTTTCCATTGCTTTGGACGAAAGTACATGCGATTCGGCACAACTCGTAATATTTATTCGTGGAGTTACTGAAATTTTATGATTTTTGAAGAGTTGTTGTCAATGGGAAGCTTAAAAATTCCGTACAAGGGGATGTGATATATTTTCTGTGGTGGAGCATGCTTTTGATTCGAACAATATTAATTGGAACAATTTGGTTGGAGTAACTAGAGACGATGCTCCATCTAAGATGGGCCACAAATAAGGGTTAATACATTTTTTTAAAAACAAGTTGAAAGATGGTGTAATGATGATGTAATTTATCGGTATTGTCAGAGTATACCGATCAATAACATTATTATCATTGTAATATTCACCAGGAAAATCCTATAGCTCAAGTGCTAAAAATGAATATTGTTATGAATGATGTTATTCCATCCATCAAATGGCGCTACAGCCCAAATCGGGTCTTGGCCTCCTCTATTTTCTTCCTCCAGCCATCCCTGTCCTCCGCCGCCCTTCTCCAGTTTGGAGTACCGAGCATGGATCGGGCGTCCCCCTGGATTTTGTCTGCCCATCTCGCCCCTGGTCTTCCAACCGGTCTTTTACCTTCCGGTTTTTTGTTGAAAATACTCTTGACTACTCTCAACTCTTCCATCTTGACTCTTCAATTCTTTGTAAATGCCCGGCCCATTTAAGTCTTTGTAATATATTGTTGTTGCTAGGTCTGCTTCTGCGAATAGCTGGTACATCTCGTGGTTGTATCTTATTCTCCACTGTTCGTTTTCTTGGACCCGTCCATATATTCTGCGTAAGATCTTTCTTTCGAATGCTTTCACCATTGTTTCCGCTCTTTGTGAGAGCGGCTAGGTCTCGCTTTCATAGCATAACATTGGGCGTATTATTGTTTTACAAAGTTTCAGTTTTGTTTTCCTGTGAACATTCCCTGATTTGATTATGGCCAAAATGTGGTAGTATACTTTATTGGCATTACTGATTCTTCGTTCGTTTTCCTTCATCTCGTCCCGTTTGCTGGATATGTTACAGCCTAAGTAGGTAAACTCATTGACCACCTCAAAGTTTTGGTCGCCTATTGTCATGTTCCGGCCTCTCCTCCTATTGCTTCGGGTCTGTATTAATACTTTGGTCTTATCTTCTTTAGGCCCACTTCTTCATCCGCGCCTTCTAGTTGTATGTAGGTTTCTTTCATTGATGTTAGGTTTCTTCCAAGTATGTTTATGTCATGTGCATATCTTGCTTGTTGGGTGGCTTTGTGTAGCAGCGACGCGTTGGTGTCTACTGTGGTTTTCCTTACTGCGTATTCTAATGCTAGATTAAAGAGCATTGGGGCGAGTCCATCTCCCTGATTGAGGCCTTGGTTTATTTTAAATGGGTCTGTTAGGTTTCCTTGTATCTTCACCCGGCTTTCGGAGTTCTCCATTGTTAGTAATGTTATTAATACAGTTAATTTGATCAAAAAACATGCTGTCAATCACCGCCAATTTAAAACTCTCTTAGAAGAATCTGAGTCTCCATTTGGAGACGTTATATATTTTTCAAAAGTTCGATGGCTTTCAAGAGGACAAACATAAAAAGGTTTTTTGGTTTAAGAACAGAAATTACAAAGTTTTTAACTAGAAAAAATCGTTGCTTCATTGCAAAATATTAACTGGTGATGTGACTTGACATTTCTAGTAGACATAATTGGTGTTATGAATGACTTAAATTTGAACTTACAATGTAATAAGTTAATGGTCCTCCAGAAATTTGAGAAATACCAAATTGGCCCGCCCAGGAAAAACTTTGGGAATCCCTGCCTTAGGGTAACAAAGGTTTTTATTGATTAAAAAAAAATAAATATATAAATAAACGTATTTATTTAAATTTTAGTTCATTTTATTATAAAACTTATTATAAATTATACATAAAATCTTTTTATATTCAATTTATTATTGGAAACATGCCTCATATTTTACAGTTGCTTTTGAATGTTCATCACAAACTGGTTTGTTACATTCTTTACACGATTTTCGCGTTTTTCTCCGTTTTTTATAGACACCCTGGTAACAAATATGACATGATCCTACAACAATTTTTCGTCCAGTGGAATCTGTCTGTTCAGTAGATCCGCCTGACTCACTTGATATTGTTGCCCTGCTTGTAGGATCTATTGGTTTTCCATAGATGCTTTCTATAGCAATCCTAGTGGTGAAATTTCTCATAATTTGCAAATTTTGAGATCGTTCTTGAATCACAGGCATACATAATTCTTCACATAATTTTCGTAAAAATCATGGGCGCTCGTTTGTCTTTTTTTATAATTTTGTTATTTAGATGATAAATGATATAGCTGGCTAGACTGGAGATCCAAAAAAAGCGAGAGGCCATCAGTTAGTCCGTCTGTGGGTTGTGTAACAGCCCAACATCTGATCCATTATATCCACACTAATTTCTGTTTTATTATAATACTGAACAATTTCTGGTTTCTTTTTTTTGTATTCGCTGCAAATTGCTGCATTTGAGTGCATAGTAGATATAAGTATAACAACTTTCCTTGTTTTAGGAACATAAGAGCATATAGTAACTTTTTCATGAAACCCAAATAGAGAAGAGAATTCTTCACGATCTGTAGATGCTAGCATGTCTACTGGAATGCATTTATTATTTTTTTTTTCAGTGTTCCTACAATTGTTAGGTTCCATGACAGTAAATGCTTTGCTAAAGTTTGCTAAAGTAGTAAAAAAATTATCCATTGTAATATTTCTTCCGGATCCTTTATATTTTGCAGCTAAATCTTTTACTACTCCTTCACATAGATTTATTTCATGGTGAGTTGTTATTTTGCCATTGTAATTTTTTTTTCGGCTAGTAGAATACTCTATGGGTAATCCCGAGTTGTAATGTGAAAGTCTCCGGGTATTTAAATTATTTTATTGAATGAAAAACCCATGCGGGTACCTGGGTACCCCGGGTATTGAACAATATTGTAATAACTGGGTATTGACATAAGTGTTAAACCAGCACGAGTCCTTTGGGTGATACCTAACACCTTTGTTAAATTTTTTGCAGTTTGTACAAGGTTTCTTTTCTTCAAATTTCTTCTTATTGTCTTGTCTTTGATCTTTCTTTTTCATGTGATTATTTTTACCTACTAGATTTTCACATTTTCTAATTTCATGTAATAGTCTAGTTGAATCTTCACAATTTTCTCTATCTATTTTATCTCTAACGAATCCAGGTAATCCAGCTGCTATAAGCAGCACTAGTGTCTGTGAACCAATACCATTGTCCATATCTAGCAGTAACTTCTCTTTCCTCATAGCATATTCCAACAATGAACCTTCTTTATATCTGTAGGATATAGCATACATTCCTGTATTCCAACCTTTGTCTGCAAATGACTCCAAGAATTTCCCTTTCCATTCTGACCATTTAGCTCCCATTGTCAACGTTGTTAATGTTGCTGAGTACCAGTGCAAACATGGTTTGTCCAGGAATAATCTTAATACCTAAATCCTTGTATTATCATGACTGATTTCAAATCTTCTACATTCTTTCTAAAATGTCTCCAACCATTGTTTTGCATTAGAGTGTTTACATACAAATCTTTCGATCATAAACCTCTCTGCTGTGTTTCAAATTTAGTTGATTTTCTTTCTTCTGTGTGGATTCTACTATACTCGTTTCCACTATCTGATCTAGATACAAATCGATAATAAATCTTTTCCATTTCATTTGTGCATGTTGTTCATTTGGCCTTTCTTGGCCTCTTTGATTAAGGCTTTTTTTCACTCTTCTATAATTCTCTGTTTTTATTAACTCACCATGGTTACTTACAAATCTTTCAGTTTCCGGCAAGACATTAATGTCCAGTGTTGTAATAGATGTTATGGTAACCACACTTGTCTTTCTGTCACTGGGTGATGCCACATATTTAAATGAGAATTGCAGCTTTTTTTCCATCATAAACAAGAATTGTCATTTTATAATGTGACAATTATTTTTTTATAAAGTAAATGAGTATATGTTTCTCTGTAAACAAAGTATATTTTTTTTATTACATTTCTTTTATAACTATTTACACTCTTACCTGTAAACAAAGAAACGACAATTAACGTTCACAATTCACTTCTCTATTTACAGTTTCAAGTCTTTTAACTTCTTCTTAACTGGTCTTAACTTTACTCTTTCTAGTTTTATGTTTTTCACATAATTAACACATATTATTTTTCGTCTCCATGGAAATCCTTTCAAAGCTATCTATTAAGTTTATATATATATATATATATATATATATATATATATATATATATATATATATATATATATATATATATATATATATAATAGATAAACTATTTAGACAACTTTTTGCAATATACTTTTTTGTTTTTAGTAAATTTGTGGTGCACACGTGTCTTCTGATCTTCACAGCACTCTTTGCCTTGCGGATAGATAATTACTTGACTTGGTCATATTGGTGCATTTTTACTCCAATTTGGGTATGGAAGGTCTTAGTAATCTTAGGTGCTGCTGTCGGCAGTTACGTCTGGTGGAGATTTCCACATTTTAGGTAAGAGCACAAATGTTTGCAGTAACGTTTGACAAATTCAAAACCTTTAAAAGTTAATTGATTGTCAATCACTAAATTAACCTAGTGGCACCCTAGTGAAAATGAAATGTCGAAGTGATTGTACTATGTGTCGACAAAGTGACGGTAATGCGTTAATGAAGAGTCGTCAAAGTATCAAGGAAGTGTCATGGAGCACTGAAATTTAAACAGTGAAGTTTCACTGAACTAATTTTCTGTGAAGTGTTGTCCACGAAGTATTGACATTCGCCAAGTATCAGTGAAGTGTAGTTGAACTGTTTTATTGTGAAGTATCGTAAAAGTGTCAGGAAAGTGTTGCACTTTGATGACATTTCATATGACAATTCATTCTCACAGGCCGAGTGTTTAACCATACATAACAAAAGTTTGACAATTTTATTGCTATAACAAAAATTGTTCCTAAATGCAAATATTTGAACTGTTTTTTAGATTGGAAGGTGAAGCATACATACATTACAAGTCAATGCTGATATCGTTAGCCCTGCACCTGATATTGCTCATGTTTGAGCTTTTAGTCTGTGACAAATTGGAATCTGGACGACACCTCTGGATCCTTGTTTTTATTCCATTGATTTTCATATCCATTGTCAGCATTGCAGTCTGCATTTGGGCTGTCAAACATGACAGAAGTTTTGAAGTAAAAAGAAACAGATACCCATAACCTATTAGTTTAGTCCACATGGTTTCTATACTCTAATACTAAAATTATTTTTGTTTGTTTCAGTTGGAATTATTTTGTGCAGTCAATGTTTTGCAATTTATTTTCCTTGCACTCCGATTGGATGGATTTATTGCCTGGTCTTGGGAAGTTGTCTTTGTGCCACTATGGATAGTTATGTGTTTATCTTTGGTAATGTCAAATATGACACCACTAATTATATATAGTTAATTATGCCATATTTGATGCTTCTGTCGCTGTGGCAGCAATAGTGTTAAATTGACAACAGATTTAACTATTATAATTGACAAAAGTGACATCATCATTATCGACGATTCTATTTAATTGTCACAACTTACAATACAGTATAATCTTGATAACCCGACACATATGGGACCAGTCAACCGCCTGATTATCGAAAAATTCTGGATTATCTGGATTAAAACAAAACAATAACAATTTTACATATTTTATGTACAATTGTATTTCAAAAAGAATAAAATATGTTTATTAATCTATATAGGTAAATATGACAAACAAACAAAAAATACAAACTTCTGTGCGCGAGGTAACGTAAACAAAAGACACGTGTTTAAACCGCCGGATTATCAAGATTATATTGTAGTATTAAATTGTTATAATTAACAATAATGTATACCTAATTGAAAGACAAATATAATTGACAATGAATCAAAGTTTTTCAGCAACATTTAATTGTTGCTATATATATTTTTAATGTGTTACTGTTATATGATGACATATTTATTATTTGTAGGTTGGAGTTCTTTATACAATAATTTTTGCTGGGATATTGCTGCGAACTCCAGAAGTTAATGCCCAACAGAGGCGATCAAGTTTCCAGACAGCTGTCGGATACACATTCTTAGTCATACCAATACTCATATTCCAAGTATGGTTGTGTGGTTTTCGACTATAAACATATTATTTGGCTTTCATATGTTGCAGGTTCTGTTAGCCAATAAATTAGACGATGACATCAAAATGAGTTTCATCGCTGTAGTTAGTCCATTATTCGTGTCATTTGTGACATTAATCTTAATGTCATTTAGTGCCAAAGGAGGAAACAAGTGTAAGAAAAATATATTTTTTTATTATTAAGTTCTTGTCAAACATAGTCAGTTTGGGAACCAGTTAGAGACTAAATTAGTATATCATAAAAACTATACTATAGGATTGTCTATTATGGCTAAATTATTTTTGCTTACAAACACTTATAAATAATATAACATTTAAAATTGGCAGTTTAACATATTAATGACTTAAGGCAATGACTAGATACTAGATAGTATGGCCATCAAAATAGTTGCTATATACTGACAGATTAAAAGATATGGTTAAAACCATGTGTCAATTATAACTAACGATGCGACGTCATATGACTTGGTAACGATGATTTATTTAAGCGCAAGCAAATTACCGGTGTAGCCTTTGTAGACCTGACATCGGCATATGATACCGTAAACCACCAAAAATCAGTGGAGAAATTGTATCATTTAAGGACTATCGTCTAGCTGGATGGTGAAAACTCTGTTGCAGTTACACTGCAGGGAAAAAGGAGTCGATGGAGAGACCAGAGGAACGACCTACCACAGGGAAGTGTACTGTCTCCTATGCTTGTCAACATATACACAAATGACCAACCAACCGACCAACAGACGCGTCGCTTCATCTATGCGGATGACACAGCCATAGCCGCACAGGGAGAAGAAGCACTTCGCGCACTTCGAAGAAGTCCAGAAAAAACTACAGCCTTAGAAAACATGGCACAGTAGTACCACATAAACCAGTTGAAGCCGAACCCCAACAAAACCTGAGTGAATTTCACCTGAGAAATAAGGACACACGCAAGAAGTTGAAAATCACATGGAGAGAACAAGAACTCGAAACATGCAACACTCCACAGCATCTGGGTGTAACACTGGACTGCACACTATCTTTCCAAAAACACTGCCAGAATACAAAGGGCAGAGTTTGTGCTAGGAATAATATCATCCGGAAGCTCAACATCCAGAAAGACGACGACTCAAATCAAGGAAGAGCTTTCTCCAACATACGCAACAACTGCAGCCATGCCCAAAACAATGCCACATAGAACTATGGAAAGAACAACACCCTAACCTGTGGACCGAACCCAGAGAGGAGCTGCCACCGTGAAAACTTTTACCATACGCGACATGGAAATCACTGAATAGACTAAGGACAGAAGTGACGCGCTGCAAATCGAACAGGATGAGATGGGGAATGCCTGTGGATGACGAGCTTTGTGAATGCGGGGGGCTTCAGAGCGACAGCCACCTTCTCAGATGTCCCAACATGGGAGAGGCATGCACGGTCTAGGACCTAATTGTGGCAAATGGCAGGCCGATAGACTCTGCCAACTTGGAAAGGAAGGGCCTGAAAGTAAACAGTGGTGTCACGGACTCGGAAATGATTTATTTAAATTATGATTTCATATTTTCTACTTTCGATACAGAGAATGACCATTTAATGACTTAGTTAATGACAATTTTATGACTTTGAAGTGTCATAACATAACTGTCATATATCAAATATGACTAAAAAAAATATGACAAAATATAACTATTATATTGTAATTATTATATGACTATGATATTTAAAAAAAAATTATGACTGCAATTTTCTATGTTTTGACTCGTTTAATGAGCATTTCAAATTAGATGTGAATGCAAAGGTATATGATAATATGTCTTTGGTAACGAAGTTATGGCTGTAATATATTGATGTTTTAAGCCACATAATGACTGTTTTCTGACCATTATTACATATGAATTTATATCACTTAAGAAGTGTTTGTTATAATTGTGGTAATGAAGTTTCAAATTGACAAAAATTAGTTGAATATGACCAAAACAGTTTGACACAAAATACGATAAAAGATATGAACAATATTTAATTCATATTTTAAAATCTTGCTTGTTTAATATGTTTCCCAAGTATATGGCCCAAGAAGCCACACTCCTGCAGACTCCTTAGTATGTTGATACAATCCACTATGCTTTACGCCGCCCCAACGTGGGCTAAAAGCATGGATGTGGAAAGGAATGTTAAGAAGCTAGCAGCAGTACAAAAAAAGGTCGCTATTTTTAGAGTCTGTAGCGCATATAAAACTATATCCGGAGATGCCGCCCTAGTAATCGCGGGCATACCTTCCATAGACCTCTTAATAAAAGAGAGATCTGAATTATACGTGGATGGTAGTAGACAGGCAAGCAAGAAAAACAGCTAAAAAAAAACTGCTAGAGGAATGGCAAAGATGGTGAGCGTCGGACAAAGGCCAATGGACACAGTTGGTCATACCAGATATCTCGACATGGCTGAACAGGAAGCACGGTGCGACAAACTATCATCTAACACAATTCCTCTCAGGTCACGGCTGCTTCCATGACTACCTGCATCAAATACGAGCCGCCGCGGACAACTTTTGCGAATATTGTGGCGAGATTGCCCCTCCGGTCTTCCGCTTGTCAGGCGGGTATGTTGTCTACTAGACTACTGAGGAAGACTGTCTAGTTTTGTCTATCTAACTTGGTCTGTCTAGTCTTGTCTCTCTAGTCTTCTCTGACTAGTTTTGTCCGTCTTGTCTGTTTAGCATTGCTCTCTAGTCTAGTGTCTAGTATTGTCTGTCTAGCTTTATCCGTCTGATTGTTTGTCTGGTTTTGTCTGTCTAGTCTTGTGTGCAGGTCTCTCCATAGAGAGAGCAGGTTCATGATGCATATAGAAAGGCCCATCACGAACTGGAACTGGCCATGAGTAAACGAAAGAATGAATTTTGGAAAGAACTATGTGATGAACTAGAGAACGACATCTGGGGAAAAACTTACTAGATTGTCCAAAATAAATTGAATAAGATACCGAAAACGACCTTGACGGACGCAGAGTCTCTGAAGCATGTGAATAAGCTTTTCCTTGCACAGTCAGAGAGCATCTCAATATGTTCGTAGAGTTCAGAGTTATGCCGTCTTCGGAATTCCCCCATCTTCCTTTACCGGGCCTAGGATCTTCCTGAGGATTCTCCTCTCTCTGATTTCCAATTTCACTATTAGACCCCTTCGGTTCAAGGAAAGACACTCCATGGCATATAGGGCTTCTGATCATAAGACTGATGTGTAGTGCTTAAGTTTCAGGTTGCGTGAGAGGCATTTCTTATTGTAAGTGTTCTTAGTCAGCCGATGGGCTAGTTCTAACTTGCTGACTCTCTTGGATAATGATGCTCTTTCTGATAAGTTGGGTTCAATCCATTCGCCGAGATACTTAAATTTCTCAGTCCTCTTGATGTTTTCCTGTTCTAGTAACATCTCTCTGTTTGCTTCTCTGATGTTGGTGAAGACTTCTGTTTTCTCCAGCGACACTTGAAGACCCACTTTGGCAGCCTGTTTTCTGAGACAGTTTACCTGCATTGTTGCCATCTCAAGAGAATCAGCAAATAGTGCCATGTCATCTGCAAAGGCCAGGCAATCTACAACCAGTCCATCATTCTTACGTCCCAGGCAGATTCCACTTTGAGCACCCAAATTGTTCAGTTCCTTGCGGCATTCTCTCATAACCTTTTCAAGGACACAGTTAAAGAGAAGTGGGGAAAGTCCATCTCCTTGTCTCACTCCAGTTTTTATTTCGAAGCTTTCTGAAATCTCGCCTCTAAATTTAACCTTGGAATGGGTGTTGGTCAAAGTTTCTAGGATTAGTCTGCGGGTTTCGTTGTCTAGTGCTAGTTCCTGCAGCACTTTGTTAAGCGTTTCTCTATCGATGGAATCGTAGGCCTTTCTAAAATCAACAAAGGTGACGACCACCTTGCGGTTTCTCATCTTGGAGTATGCAAGTACAGTTTTAAGGTTGAGGATCTGTTCAACACAGGATCGGGTCTTCCTGAAGCCCCCCTGGTGTTCTCCCAGTTGACTATCGAACTGATTTTCTGCCCTTGTTTGTAACGCCTTCGAGAGAATCTTGTATGTTACCGGGACGAGAGAAATTCCACGGTAGTTTAGATCCGTAAAATCTCCTTTTTTGTGAAGCGGATGGATCAGAGCAGATTTCCAATCGGGTGGTAATTTCTCTGTTTCCCTGATGTCCTGGATGATCTCGGTTAGTTTGCGCACGGCATTGTTTCCAGCACCTTTCCACAGTTCAGCAACGATAGAGTCCTCTCCAGCTGCCTTATTATTCTTAAGAAGTTGAATGATCTGGCCAACTTCTTCCAATGAAGAGGGAAGCGAGTCCGGGTTTGGTGTGGTTTGTTTATAGTCGAAGTCTTCGCTGGGCGGGTCACAGTTGAGTAAATTTTTACTGAGTACTGAGTACTAAAAGGTACTGAGCCGAACTGAGCTGAAAGGTGGCAGTTGTCTTTGTCGTTATAAGCCAGTTTGCCTTGTGAGTCTCTGAAGTGGAGGCTTGGCGGAGCGTATTTCCTTAGTACCTGCTTAAAGGTTCCAAAGAAATCTCTGGAATTATTCTTAGCAAAGCTCTCTTCGATTTGGATGAATTGGTTTTGTGTGAAGGTTCGTTTGGTTCCTCGAATTATCTTGGCTGTAACCTTTCTCTGTTCCAAAAATTTATGTCAATTTTCTTTGGTCTTTTTAGAATTCCACTTCAGCCAGGCTATCTGTCTTTGGGCTATTGCGTTGTCACAGTCTTCAGTCCACCACAGATGCTTCCTTCTTCTAGCGAGAGGGGCGAGTTCATTGGCCGCCTTGACAAGAGTCTCCTTCAGTTGGTCCCAGTTGTGTAGGTCTGTGTTGTTCAGTCTCTGACTTAGTTCTTGACTGTTCTTGAGTCGCTCGACGTCAAATTTTACCATTTTGGAGGTTCTGTGTAATCTAGTGTTTCTAAGCTGGAGTCTTATTTTGATCTTTGAGAGGTAATGGTGGACTCAGACCAGATTGGCGCTTCTTAGTACCTTCACATTTTGTATTTCCTTTTGAGATTTGCGTGAAATGGCCACATGATCTATCTGGAATTCACCCAGGTGGGTATTAGGTGAAATCCAAGTCTTCTGCTTCCTTGGCAAGTGTTTGAAGGCTGTAGACTTCATGATCAACCTAAAAGTCCTACACAGATCCACCAATCGTTCTCCGTTGCGGTTGGTTCGCTTATGCGCCGCATAATTGCCCACTATGTTTCTGTATTTTTTCTCTCTTTCCAATTGAGCATTGAAGTCACCAAGCAGTATGACGGTGTGCCTCTCTGGAAGTTTAGAGATAATATCTTCTAAGTCTTCCCAGAATTTATCAGTTCTGTCTGGATTGCGTCTGTTGTCCTGGTTGATTGGGGCATGGGCATTGACTATACTGTAGCCCTTGTTTGCGCATTTGAGAGAGAAAACGGATACACGACTACTCGGGGAGGTAAAGTCGGTGACTGAATCCAGTATCCTGTGACTGATTATAAATCCTGTACCTAAGTGGGGTACGTTCTTCATTACCCGCTGACCCACTTTTCCTTTGAGGATTCTGTAGCCTTGGGACTCGAAGGCATGTTCGTCCGTAAATCTGGTTTCCTGTACTGCTGTCAGTATTATGTTGTGTCGTGTTAGTGAATCAGTCATATGTTTCAGTTTACCCACTTTTAGTAGTGAGTTGGCATTAAATGTTGTGGAAGAAGCTTTGACATCTTGGTCTGAGTTTACGTCCGGTGATTTCAGGATGCTCCGACTCATCCTTAAAGCATGTTGGTGCGGACTCCCCAGAATCCGAAGGTCCGCTAACGTCACCATAGGTGACGGTGGATTGGTTACCACCTGGGGTAGTGCATTTAGCGAGATTTTCCTTCATGCTCAGTTGAAGAGTCTTCCTTTTTGTTTTATCCCTTTTTTTTTCTTTCTATCAATATCCCGCATACAGTATATAGTTTAAATAAACTACGATACTATTATATTAATATTTAATTAATTAATATAAACATACACACTGCGAACTTTTGTCATTGTGACATACTTTTAAACAACCATGTTGGCTGGCAAAGACGAGGACGCTGACTCCGATGGGGGCCCCGACTCGAATCAAAGAAAAAAAGTAAATCGCAGAAGCTCGATCACCAGAAGCGCGGAGAGCAACATTACAACAGAGACAATCGTGTGCGAAGACTATCCAAATCTACCCGTACATAGCCGGCTGAACCTCAGCAGCGAACACAAACGGTGCAACTCACTTGGAGGAGAGTTTAAAAAGAGGAAACTTCTGAATACCTCATTCACGAAAACAGAACCAGATCCCCTCAAAAAGACCGAAAGTCCAATAGTTTTTTGTCTAACAGACGCAATAGAAGCTATTTCAAATCAAGTTAAAACACTTGAAAAATAATAGGGGAGAACCATAATGTAAAAAGAGAAATAAAAGACAATGAGAATGAAATGCAACACAGAAACAATGAACATGAAGTCTGTGAAGGAGTGGCTGGATGCACATAGATGGGAGAAGATTGAAACCCCAACCTATGATCAGGATGTTTAAACCGACACAGAGCCAACCAGTAGCGAAGAAGAGGAAAACCTCCTTAAGTTACGCGAAGAAATTGAAAATAAGAATACCTATCAGGAATTCCAAGAGATCGCAGCCAAGGATTGGCCGAAACAAGCGTTCATTAAGGCCAAAGGACATGGTAACGCACTGAATACTTCTACAGACTGGGATATCGCCTGGTGTGTAGACGAGAAAATGAACCCAGATCACGGCGTACCAAAGGCCCTAAATGAGGCATATGGTCGAGCTCCCGACGCAGCGCATCAAGAGCAAACGCAGGCAAAGCAACCTACATAAAACACACTATCGCGTCTCCAGACACAAACGAGGATATCAAAAGCTGCGACAGATTATATATATATATATTAGGGTGGGCCAAAAAAAACTTTTAATTTTTTTTTTTTTAGCTACTACGAAAATATCGTCCAAGATGACGAAAAAAAAATTCTAGTAAAGTTTCAGCCCTTAATATTTATATTAAGAGGTGGCTCATTGTGATTTTTGATTTCCCATTTAAATAACATAAGAAGTTATTTTGTTTTTGTGTGGATTTTTAATGCACTCGAACGAATAAATGCCTTGTGGAAATAAATACATATTCTTGTAGGAAATTTAACGATCTACAAAAAAAGTCTGTAATAATTTTTTGCTAAGTTGACTCGTTTAAAAGTTATTCGAGGTTAAAGTCCAACCTCAAATAGTTGAGAATAACTTTTACAATTTCTTATACTCTATCACAAAATATTGACTCAAAAACATAAAATAGCTTAGTTTTCGTAAATCTTATCGAGTTCTTTTTGATAAAACAATAAAATTTTTACAAATAATCGATAACCGTAAGAAAAATCGATATTTTCATACCTAATTAAAATAAAAACACTCGGAACTGTACTTTACCTGAGAGCAACATTCCCTGAAAAATTAATAAGTGCTTTATTTGCACTTGACTATTAGGTTATGTATAATATTAAGAATCATGTTTCTTTAATTTTTCAATTGTAATGAAACTGTTTATTTTATAACTTGCCATTTTTTAATCTCAAAATCAAACTAAATTTTTTTTGTTACAATTGGGAAATTTTTGTCTGTGATTTTTAACTACTTGCAATAAATAAGTTGCAATATTATCAATAAGTAAGATATTTTATGTTTGTGAGTCATTATTTTGTGATAGAGTATAATAAATTGTAAAAGTTATCCTCAACTATTTGAGGTTGGACTTTAACCGCGAATAACTTTTAAACGAGTCAACTTAGCAAAAAAACATTTTAGACTTTTTTGTAGATCGTTAAATTTCCTACAAGAATAAGTATTTATTTCCACGAAACATTTATTCGTTCGAGTGCATTAAAAATCGAAACAAAAACAAAAAAAAATCTTATGTTATTTAAATGGGAAATCAAAAATCACTATGAGCCACCTCTAAATATTAATATTAAGGGCTGAAACTTTACCAGAATTTTTTTTTCGTCATCATGGAAGATATTTTCGTAGTAGCTAAAAAAAAAAAATTAAAAGTTTTTTTTGGCCCACCCTAATATATATATATATATATATATATATATATATATATATATATATATATATGTATATATATATATATATATATATATATATATATATATATATATATATACCAACTAATAAGGTCCAATCTGGAGCCAGATATGGTGGACACAAAACAATTCTACGACGGCCTGCAAAACCTAAAGGAGTTGCTAAAGAAAAACAATAGAGATAAAGTAGCCTTTATAAGACCAATAGCACAAAACTGGCCAATCTTAAAAAAAACCATAGAATTCACCTTCGCCGCGACAGAGGTAGAGGTTAGAATATACTGCCCAAAGGAGGGAACTTGGCAACCTTTAAATCCGCGACCACAACAGAACAGCGACCAGAATCCGTGGATAGAAGTAGACGCAGGGGAAGACCTAAATCACAACAAAATAAGACCGAACGAACACAAAACTCCGAAGTCATACTTATTAAGGAAGAGGGAAAATCATACGCGGACCTACTAAAAAGTGTGAAGGAAAAAATTGATCCTATATAGGAAAATCTATCAAGAAGTTAAGAAAGGCAAAGACAGGAGAACTTCTAGTAAAAGTTAAAGCAGGGAAAGCCCAGGAATTAAAAGAAGAACTGGCAAAGCAATGCCAACTAGTCGATATATGGGTTAAAAAGTCCCACACATTGCTCCACTTGGACGCTCTCACCATAGCAGAGGAGGTAGTCAGAGCCATCAGGCAGCAAATAGAAGACCCCACCGAATCAATCCAAGTGACATCCAACATCTGACCAGCCTACGGAGAAAGTCAAATGGCAACTGAACAATGGACAAAAACCAACCCGCAAAACTTGTAGCAATTAGTAAGATAAGAGTGGAAATAGTAGAATGCCTAATTAGGGAAAGGGTTGAGGTAGTAAAATGTCACAGATGCTGGGAAACAGGGCACCACTCAATAGACTGCAAAGGACCAGATCGACAGAAACTATGCCTAAGATGTGGTCAGGAAGGGCACAAGGCCAAGGAATGCGATGAAGAACCCTACTGCCCAATCTGCAACCAGACCGGGCATCGAGCAGATTCTGGAGCATGTCCCAAGTTCAGGAAAGCGCTAGAAAAAGGAGAGCAAATGCACAAAACTACATCCATAAGTCGGCGTCGGAAACAAGGCAGGAACAACATTGAGCCATAAAAATGGCTAGTATAATCCAAATAAACCTAATGAGATGCCGTGCAGCGCAGGACCTCCTCATCGCGACCGCAATGGAAAACAAGACAGACATAATTTTAGTAAGTGAACCGAACAAAAAAATAGTCAGTAACGGAGACTGGTTCATAGATGACAAAAAAGATACAGCAATCAGGATCATGAACACGAAAATACCAATAGGATACGGCAGCGGGCTAGGGTTCGTCTGGAACTAGAAATGGACCACTACATCCTATATAGCTGTTACTTTTCGCCAAATCAACAGGTAGACTGTTTGTCAGTGGAACTCGGGGCACTCAGTCACGACATAAGAGGCCAAAATAATAAACCCAAAATTATAGCAGGTGACTTTAATGCAAAATCCACCTACTGGGGATGTCCCCGAACAACAGGCGTAGTTACGGATTGGGCGGCTGAATTGGATATCGTTCTGCTAAACCATGGAAAACAGCACACATTTGCTAGAGGAAACTCATCTTCCATAATAGACCTAACCTTCTGCTCACATAACTTGGCCAAAAAGATACAAAACTGGACAGTTCTTAACAAAGAAACACTGAGCGATCACAGATACATCTCATATAATGTAAAAGCAAACCCACCCAGAAAACCCACACTCCAGAAAAAAAGAAAAGGCTGGAGCATAAAAAACCTCGATGAAGCAGCAATGACAAACAAACTTACAGAGCAAATACTAGGCATTGAATGCGCTTAAATGAGCATGAGGGCCTTATGCGTCTCAGTCAGAAGAAAACTCCAACGGCAGAAACCAAAAAAAGATGCGCACGACACGCTTAAAACATTAATGGCCGCATATAAACTAAAAAAAAAGCAATAAGCAAGCAAAAGCAATAAGCGAGGTGAAACAAGCCCACTGGGAAAAAATGGTGGAAGATCTAGAGGCAAACATATGGGGAGATGCATTTCAGCTATGTAAAAAGAATCTCAAAGTCCATGCCCCTAAAACACAACTACCTATAAAAGACCTCAAACGAGTGGTGGATGCACTTTTCCCAGAACACGAACCCTTTGCCTGGGAGCAGCCAGTGGTAAAGGATATACCGTTATTTACAGAGGAGGAGTTCGCCATAGCAGAAAAGCGGATCCACATCGGAAGAGCAGCAGGGCCAGATGATATACCACCCGAGATTACCACAAGAAAAATTGTAGCTCGCCACCAGCCACAATTTGTATTGGAGACAATGAACTCAGAACTAATTGTTGGAAATTTCCCAGAGAAATGGAAAAGAGCGAGGCTAGTCCTGCTACGCAAGGGCAATAAACCAATGGGCGAACCAACTTCATATAGGCCGCTGTGCATCCTAGACACACCGGGAAAACTTTTAGAACAACTGCTGCTGGGCACAATAAAAAGGGAACTTGAAACTTGAACCGGGCTGTCTGAGAGACAATACGGCTTCAGAGAGGGCAGATCCACAATCAGTGCGATAAATGCTGTATTAAAACTCGCCGAGGAGGCAAGACAAGGCTCCCAAAGAACGAGAAAGATATGCGCATTAATCACCTTCGACGCGCGAAGTGCTTTTAATAGTGCAAGCTGGAAGATTATAATGCATAAAATGACAAGAAGAGGCTAGGCTCCTTACCTACTACGCATACTGAAGAGCTACCTCGATGACAGAACCCTATTATAACAGATGGAAGTACAGTGGTGAGGGAACTAAGTAGTGGTGTCCCGCAGGGTTCAGTTTTGGGCCCAACTCTGTGGAACATCCTATACGACAGGGTCCTAAGACTCAGACTCCCAGATGGTGCAACACTTATTGGCTTTGCCGACGACCTGGCGCTCATAGTCTCGGCCAGAACGGAAATTTCTATAATGCAAAAGGCAAACCGCGCAATACAACTAGTAATAGAGTGGATGACAACCAATAACCTAACGCTTGCACCGGAAAAGTCCGAAGCTGTGTTACTTACTGGACTTAGGAGAATAAAGCCAATAACTTTCCAAATACAAGAGACCTGCATAGACCCAAAGGATGAAATAATATATCTTGGAGTAGTAGTGGACAAAAGACTTTCCTTCGTCCCACACATCACGAAGGCAGCAGCCAAGGGTATGAAGGTAGCCACAGCGCTGGACAAAATTATGCCCAATGTAGGTGGCCCAAGAAGCCACAAATGCAGACTCCTTAGTATGGTCATACAATCCATTATGCTCTACGCCGCCCCAACGTGGGCTGAAAGCATGGATGTGGAAAATAATGTTTAGAAGCTAGCAGCAGTAAAAAGAAAGGTCGCTATTAGGGTCTGTAGCGCATATAAAACTATATCCGGAGAAGCCGCCCTAGTAGTCGCGGGCATACCTACCATAGACCTCTTAGTAAAAGAGAGAGCTGAATTATACGCGAATGGTAGCAACATGCAATCAAGAAAAGCAGCTAGAAAAAATCTGCTAGAGGAATGGCAAATAAGATGGCGGTCGTCGGACAAAGGCCAATGGACACAGCTGGTCATACCAGATATCTCTACATGGCTGAACAGAAAGCACGATGCAACAAACTATCATCTAACACAATTCCTCTCAGGTCACGGCTGCTTCCGCGACTAACTGCATCAAATACGAGCCGCCGCGGAAAATCTTTGCGAATATTGTGGTGAGATAGACTCGGTACGCTACACCATATTTGACTGTGATAGATGGGACCCCGAAAGAGAAAAACAAACAGGTAGTGTGCAGATGTGGTTCGAACCAGGGACGATAATGAAGTACATGATGGAAAACAAAACAAATTGGGAGAGGACCGACAGGCTTGTCAAAAACATTATGTCTTCCAAAGAAGATGACGAGAAGCTGAAACACCACAGAAACAAACGGACAGTGCAACCAAACCAATCCACGAGCAAAAAACCTAAGTAAATTTACAACCATCATTCTAAAGATATGCTAAGCGCGGTTCCGGAATGATTTGTGGAGTTCCTAAGGTTTTTTTTTTATTTTTTATTTTTTATTGTGTTAATATGTATTATATATAGAGAATAGGGAAATAAATTAGTTAAAAAGAGTCTAGTCTAATCTGTCTAGTCTTGTCTGTCTAGTCTTGTCCATCTAGTTTTGTTTGTCTAGTCTTGTCTATCTAGTCTTGTCTGTCTAGACCGTTTAGGCTTGTCTGTCTAATCTTGTTTGTCCAGTCTTGTCTGCCTAGTCTTGTCTTTCTAGTCATGTTTGTCTAGTCTTGTCTCTCTACTCTTGTCTTTCTAATCTTCTTCGTTTAGCTTTGTCTGTCTCGTCTTGTCTGTTTAGTTTTGTCTGTCTAGCCTTGTTTATGTACACTTGTTTGACTAGTTATCTATGTCAAGTCAATATGATATAGCCCTAATTATGAAACCTTGTGGGAACGAAAAGTCATAGTTTTATCTACCAATACTACCAAATCACTGGCCTTGACTTGCCAGATAAGACACGTTCTGCTTTATCAAGATTTTACTAGATTATAGACAAGACTAGAAGTGGAGAATAGACAGACAGAACTGGCCGGGCTCCACATAAAACAGAAGCGGTGCTGCTCACAGGATTAAGAAAAATAGGCCATCTTGTTATAAATTATTACTAATAATCTGCTAGCTAATTATAACTAATATTTCTAAAATACTAATGATTCCTTCTTAAAAAAATGTAATTGTTTTAGGGTGGTTTGGCATGCGGAAAGATTTCTGTTCGTTTGTGTTGGGAGCTTGTCCGCTGCTCCAAGAATACGCCAACATTGCCTACAGCAGCGAGAGAAGGACGAACGGCGTCGAAATGCAGCAGACGGAGAAAACGGACGCGCGGAATGTGAAGAAGGCGGATCTGTTCAAACCCGTGCTGCCCATAGTCTCCATAGAACTACCAGACTGAACGAATGAAAAAGAAAACAACTCAAATATCTTTATGAATTTTTGTGCAAAATAAATGTAAGAACGATTGATGTGTAAATATTGTATGCCGTAATGTAGAAGAAACGAGTTTTTTTGTGAAATTCTCGTAAGGGAAGCATGTATTGTAGATTAAGAGGACTAGAGGATTATCTATTGATACTCCGCTTTTATTAATTAGAGCTTTGTATTATATTAATAAATAACTTAATTAAAATAAGATTTCATAAAGGGAAATGAGATTGTCTGCTATCAAATCACTGGACTTGACTTGCCAGATAAGACACTTGCTGCTTTATCAAGTTTTTACTAGATTATAGACAAGACTAGAAGTTTAGAATAGACAGACAGAACTGGCCGGGCTCCACATAAAACAGAAGCGGTGCTGCTCACAGGATTAAGAAAAATAGGCCCAACACGCATTATAGTGGGGGGCAACACTATTATGCCAAAAGACTATAAAGTACCTTGGAGTAACCGTTGACAAACTGTCCATCAAAGAGTACACGTGACGAACGCAAGTCAAAAACTATGAAAACACTTATGGCACATGAAAGGCTATTGTCAAATGCTGGTGGTCCAAGCAGTAGTAAAAGGAAACTGCTGTGCACTGTTGCCCATTCAACAATGCTGTATGGGACACCAGTCTGGAAAGGACAATACATACATAGTACCTGCATAAGCTAGCCGAGGTGCAGAGCAGAATGGCTCTGCGCGGGTGTGCAGCGCCTACAGGACAGTGTCTAGAGACGCTGTCCTAGAGGTCGCTGAAATACCTCCAATGGAGTATATGTGGTTCCCAAACTATTTTGATCGCGGAACCTCCAAATTTGTTGCCCATTATCGTGAAACCCAAAATATTTTTTAAACAACGACTTTCCAAAATTTAATATCTGATATTAAATGAAACAAGTATTATTTTGGTATTTTAGATTTTAATGAAATAAACAAAACTCAAAAAAAAAATTCATCTTAGAAATAATTTACAAAAATATAAAACATGAATTAAAATAAATGAAAAAACTTTAATATGAAGTTCTTTCATTCAATGATTCTATTAAAATTAGGCGTTCGTATAATAATAAGTTCGTATAATTCGTATGATAACTGAATTCGCTACTTTGAAAACCCAGCTTCAAACAAATAAGTGGTTGTAAACGGCAGTAGAATTCGAAGAGCCTATTTTGATAAATTTGGATATTCATAGAATACATCTGACCAGAATATTGCGAATGAAACTGTTCTAAATTTGGCTTCTAATTGTGTATCCAAACTAAATTCAATCAAATTTTCATAATCCATGGAATGAAATCCTTTTGGTTTTTCTTTTATTTTGAATGGATTTTGTACACTGTAATTATCTTCATTCTCTAGATTTGGAAAGTAATCACTGACTGATTGCTGTAAACTAGACAGATGTGTTGTTACCATCATGGAATTCCATATCTAATTGTAAATCCACTTCAGATTCTTCAGATTCAGGAGAAAGTCACTAAGTGTTTGGAAACACTCGAAGTTATTTTGCTCCACAGCTGAAATCCAATATTATATCTTCCTTGAAAAGGCAACCAATTTCTCTTTTGTCTGTAATATGTTGACTTTTTTTCCTTGCAGAGCCAAACATAATTTGTTAAATTTTCCAAATATATCAGCAAGGTATGCAAGTGTAGATAGCCAAGTCATATTACTTAATCTGTCTGATAATTCAAATTTATGACCAATAAAATACGCCCACAGTTCCATTCGCAATTCAAATATTCGCACATGCATTTTACCACGCGATAACCATCTAACTTCCGTATGAAGACCATATTCTATATTGTACGAAGACCGTAGAATTAAATACCATTATTATTTTTTTTAATGAAATAAAATTTTTCACGCGGAACCCCCAATTTTTTTGGGAACACACTTTGGGAACCACTGGAGTTTATGATTGAGGAAAGGTACGAACTGTACTTCAACCGCGACATAAAACACGACAAAACAAACAAAGAGGTCTGTGCAAAGCTCAAAGCCACTGGAGTGCAGCAGAGAATGGACAGTGGACAAAACTGTTAATACCACAACTAGAACCATGGGTGACACGGAAGCACAGGGAGGTTAATTACCACCTCACCCAAGCGCTCACCGGCTCACCTTCTTTGACTATTTGAATAGCATTGGCAAATGGACAGCTACGACATTGGTGTGTGTCGACTAGAAGCGAAACCCTAGTCCAAGAAATGCTAACGTTTGAAGAAGTTTGGTTGGCAACGGGCTATATTAAAATAAAGGAAGAAGACGAACGGATGAAACAGACATGCAAAGAGAAGCTTTAGGGGTTCAGAACACCTAATCACCCTGTAAGGGGGGTGTAAGGCAATATAATTATGGAAACACTATAATGTGAGACTCCACCATTCTGATGTTATGCGAAGAGCAGTCCCGGGATGTGTGGGTTCTTTTTTCTTCCAGGGGGGGCTCTTGCTCAAGTTACCGATAGTGCTTGCTACGCCAAAAAAAAAATTAGACAGACAAGACAAGAGGAACAAGACTTGATAGATATAACTCGTCAAACAAGACTAGAAAAGCCTGGAGAAATTAATTGTCATATGAAGTGTCGTCGAAGTAAAATGAAGTATTTCCGAGACAAACGATTTGTCGTTGAAGTGCAATGAAGTGTTTCCTAGATAAACGAAGGGTCGGGTGGCACAAATATCGTTATTTCGACGATATTCCACAGTAAAACAGTTCAACAACACTTCACTGATACTTCGATTGCGCCAATGTCAACACTTCCACCACACTTTATAGAAAATCAGTTCAGCGAAACTTCACTGAACAAATTTCAATGTGCAGAGACACTTCCCTGACACTTTGGCGACTACACTTCGTTGACACATTATTGAAACTTCTTCGACACTCCGTTCAGACACTTTGTCGACATTACATTTTTGCCAGGGAAGTCTAGACAAACAAGACTAGTTAGACAGGATTAGAGAGACAAGACTAGGGAGACAAAACTAGACAAACAAGACAAGACAAGATCGCGGTTTTAGATGGGGTGTAGTGAAGTGACAGAGGAGGGGTTTTAGTGGGTATGCTGGTCACGAAGAACTCGATCAGAGAGCCCCACACTACACGGGAACGAAGGCCCCGGTGTGCACTAATGCATTCCCCCTCCTCCGAAAAAAAAGACAAGACCGACAAGAACAGACCAGAAACAAACGAAAGTGGCTCACGACAGACCAGAAGCAAGATCGATTAACCAAGAGACTCCAAGCTGAATTTCCGCTGGACATGTTTATTTTGTGTCCTTCGACCGAGAAACAGCGGTTGATAAAAGTTATAATATCGATACTATCCTTAAATGGAAAGTACAAGTAGAATCATTAAGAACCGACAAAATCATACCCCAGTGCAAACGCTGCCAAGACTATTGTTACACGTATAACTATTGTAATAAAGCGCCACGGTCAGTTAACTGTGCCAAAGGACACGCCACACAATATTGCAGTAAATATCCTCCAAAATGCATACACTGCGGAGGTAATCATCCTGAAAATTACCGAGGCTGCCTCGTATTCAAGGAGTTATTAAAACTCAGAAACCTTTCGACCAAGAATCAACCAGACACTCGAACTCAACTAACCACAAATGTAAATAGAGACCGCACGTCCTTGCAGTCTAACAAATCAACGAAACAAGAAACAAACGAAGACAAAGCCTCACAACCAACCTATAGACAAGCCATACTTAACAATCAAACGACAAACCAGCAGAACTCGATAGAAGCGATGTTGCAGCAAATATTGCAGCGACTCGACAATCTAGAAATAAGAAGAGGATATACGCTAAGAGCATTATAATGTGCAACTTTATACGCATTGTGGAATGAAACGCCAACGGATTGCTGCAACACAAGGACGATCTGCAAGTGATCCTAAGCACCCAGAACATCGAATTATGCCTAATAGCAGAGACCCACTTAACTAATGAATCTCACATTGAATTCCGAAACTATATAACCTATCACACAGTCCATCCTGCAAACACGGCAAGTGGTGGCAGCGCGATCTTAATCAAAGATAATCTAAAACATCACGAAGAAGAGAAATATGCAACTTGTGACATTCAAGCAACAACAGTAACATTAATGACAACAGAACAAATGATTGCGCTCACTGTGAGCGCAATCTACTGTCCCCTCATGGTATAACATATAGGCGGATAAATTCACTAAATTTTTCGAAAGCTGAATGGTAGATTCATCATTGACGGCGACTTCAATGTTAAGCACACGCACTGGGGATCACGACTAATCACACCAAAAGGTCAAACGACTAATCACCCAACTGTATCAGGCTGCTACGGATGCGAGTTTGCCTCCACTGGCAAACCTAAGTACTCCTCAACCGACTATAATAAAACACCAGACCTTATAAATTTCTTCATAATCAAAAACGTCGCAGCAAATTACATTAAGGTTGACGAAGGTTATGACCTCAACTCAGATCACTCTCCATCGTGCTAAAAATCAGTAACATCATTATAGTTACTAATCAGAACCCAGCGCTTGTGACCTACCCCACCGACTGGGACTAATCGTTCAAACCATCTTTGTTCTGTGTTCACACAAATCTGTGTTCAACCATCTTTCGGAAAGAACCATAAACTTGCATGTACCACTCAAAACAATCGAACAGTTAGAGAATGAAGTGCATTAATTCACTACGGCTATTCAAGACGCAGCTTGGAAAACTACGCCTACCATATAGTGAAAACTCAAGGGTCTCAACTTCCCTAAAGAAATTAAAAACCTGATCACCTTAAAACGCAGACTTAGAAGATGAGTGGCAGACGGTGGCATCAAACACGAGCACCGCAAGACAAAACCAACCTAAATAGAATAACGCACCAATTGACAAGAGAGATTAAGATACATAAAGACAACTCTCTCAGCAACTTCCTCTCGGGACTAACCGCTGACAATACTACAGAGCATTCTCTAGGGAAGGCAATAAGTACCTGAAGCGACCGATCACTCAAATTCGATACGCAAACCAAACGGCAAGTGGGCTCGCAAAAGCAGTGATATAGTAGACACTTTTTCAGAGCATTTGGAAAGCAGATTCCTCCTCAACCCGGGATCGGATGAACTCTCAATACTTCTAACAAACAACTACGAAGATACAATCCCGCTAGTAACACCCAAAGAGGTATCCAAAGAGATTCACACATATCTAAATTCAAAGAAAGCACCCGGATTCGACCTAATTACCGGTACAATCGTAAAAAAATACGGAGAAAAGCCTTGGTGAAGCTCACTAATTTATTCAATGCCGCAATTCGTCTAAAACATATACCAACCGCATGGAATGTCTCGGAAGTAATTGTGCTACTAAAACCTGGCAAAACTCACAATGATGTGGAGTCGTATCGGCCAATCGCATTACTGCCGATCATGTCCTAGCTCTTTGAAAAGCTGATCATGAAACTTCTCATGCGAATAATAGACAAATATAAGTTGATGCCGGCCCATCAGTTTGAATTTCGAATCAACCACTCAAGAATTGACAAAGTTCACAGAATTACAAACTATCGAAAAATTGCTAAAAGACAAAAACATTTGCTCTACTGTGTTCCTCGACGGCGCACAAGTGTTTGATCTGGTATGGCGTGAAGGCCTACTGCACAAACTTAAATCCATCTTGCCTGACCCGTACTACAAACTACTAAAATCATACCTATCCGAAAGAAAATTTCGCATTAAACATGATGACACGTCCTCCAATCTTCGGAACTTCAGTGCTCGTGACCCTCAGGGAAGTGTACTGGGCCCGGTGCTATATGTACTTTATACAAACGATACTCCCAATACTGATAACACGATAACTGCCACATTTGCGGATGTCAATGCCCTGATGGCAACTGGAAAAACTGTAGAGCATTCATTAAAAATACTCAAACTCGCTGTAAATAATATGACCACCTGGACTCGTAAATGACAAATCAAACTTAATGAAGCAAAGTCTACATACATTAACTTTACCAATAGAAAAGAGACCCCTCATTATTAATGGCAACTATCCAGCCAGCCAACACAGCAAAATAGCTGGGCATGACGCTTGATGCAAAACTGATGGAAGGAGCACAGGAAAACAAGAGGAACTTTAATTGAAAACACTAGAAATGTATTGGGTCCTAGGACGTCGCTCCGAACGAATAATGCACAGCAAACTAACCCTATATAAACAGGTGTTGCGCCCAATCTGGACATACGGCATCCAATTATGGGGATGTGCTAAAAAACAAAACATCGACATAATCCAATGTGTAAAATACTACATAATCGATGTCATCATTACAAGATATCTATTTCGCACGAAACACGACTCCAGATTCACATCAACGAGGAAGCATCCATGCTCCTAAACGTTCAGAATGACATCAGACGACTTAAACGGACCAAGCCACATGAGCTGTGTAGAATAGACCCGCCAAACAACTGAGGGATCCAGTGTTATACTTCTTATCGTGGTAGTTTGGTTTCTATATTGTACTTATTGTGGTTTTCTCGATAGTTTCAGCCTCTCATCATCTTCCTTGTTTAATAGGATGTCTTTAACCAGCCTCTCAATCAACTCCCAATTTTCTCTCTTTTCTAGCATGCAAAGTTATGCAGTGTATGCATACACTGCATAACTTTGCCTGGAGTGAATTCCATGTTGCCTGTGTACTTTTGCCTTTGTGTGTTCCATCTGCAGCAGTCGAAGAATGTGTGGATCACGGAATCTATTTCGCCACAGATACACAGAAGCGCGTGGAAGCGCGGATTTAGTGTAAGTATAGCCGCGGAAGCAACCGTATCCTGTGAGGAATTGGTAATATAGAAGTTTGGCTCGCCATGTTTCCTGTTGAGCCATGTATTGATGCCTGGGATCGTTAGCTTTGTCCAATGGCCCTTGACAGATATCTAAATCGTCTCCGATTTTCTTACCAACTTCTTTCTTACTGTAGTTTTTGTTTGCCTGTTGTAGCCTTCCTCGTACAGCCCGCCATTACTAGAGCAGCATCCCCCGAAACGGTTTTGTAATCACTGCAAAACCCTATTGCAAGTTTCCTTTGTACTGTTACTAACTTCTTCGCATTACTGCTAATGTTCATAGTTTTTACCTAGTTTGGGGCGGCGTTTAATATATGTGATTGAACGACAGTGCCCAAGATCCTGTGTTTGTAGCCTTTTACCCCCTACATTTGGCAGGATGCTGTCTAAGGCCGCTGCTTTTGAAACGTAAGGTGCGAAGGAGAGTCTCCTGTCGATTACAACACCATGATAAGTAATGTCGGACTTTGGACTTATGTAGGTGTATTGGATTTTAAATTGTATTGTACTTATTCCCTTTAGTCTAGTTAGTAGCACTGCTTCTGAATTATTTCTTGCCAACTATTCAATAACTTGGTTTATTACGCGGTTTGCCTCTTTTTAGGCAAAACAAGACTAGGTAAACAAGACTAGACAGATAAGGCTAGACAAAGAAAACTAGATGGACAAGTACGAAGATGCAAGAGGATCCATCCTGAAGGACTGGCTAGCATCACACGACCTTGTTACTGGCAACGCAGCCTCATTAATACGCGGCAACAGCGCATGTAGACTAATTGCATTTGCCGATGACCTAATCATGGTGTCAGTTGACACAAACGAGAAGGCTGTAGTAGCGAGAGCCGAATCTGCAATAAAAGTGATACATACATGGAAATAAGCGAACTACAAATAGCTCCAGAAAAGTCTGAAGTCATTGCACTAACGGGCCACAAGAGGATTCAACCCTGGTGAGACACCGACAATGAAATATTTCGGCGTCCATATTGACCAGCGGCTTTCCTATAGAGCAGGCACGTCCAAAACGTAACAGTGAAAGCCGAACGTGCAGGTGCAGCACTTCGTAAGCTGATGCCCAGAATAAATGGCTCAAATATGCATTCTAAAAGGCTACTAAATGAGGTGGTTAATTCCATCCTCCTTTACGCTGTACCGGCCTGGGTAGAGTCGCTAAAAGCAGCCACAAACAAAAACAGTGCGCTTACCGCACAGTGTTAAATGTGGCGCTACAATTCATAGCGGCAGTCCCGGCCGGATTTAATCCCGGATTTAATCCCGGCGAATAGCTGAGAAACGGGCCAGCAACCAAGGCACAAATACAGAAGGGAGAGCTCGACACAGAAGCGCACTCATGAGCAGATGGCAGAAACGCTGGAATGACGCCAAAGAAGGCAACTGGACCAGAACTCTCATCCCAGAAATTGAGCGATGGCTGAAGCGCACACATGGCGAAGTTAATTACTACTTGACACAAATACTAAGCGGGCACGGAATCTTTGGCTCATATATTCAAAGGATCGGAAAGGCAGAAAGCAGCAACTGCAGATACTGCCAAAGGACATCAGCTGAACATACTACTTTCGAATGCCCGCAATGGGCTGAACTCAGAATCACAACAGAACGGGCGGTCGGAGAGCCTATCAACTCCTCTAATATGGTACAGCCGATGATCAAAATCGAGGAAAACTGGAAAGGAGTAGCAACGATGTGTGCCGCGATACTAGAACAAAAGACGAAAGAAACGTCAGGCTGCTGTCCAAGAACGTGCAGCCGTAATGGAAAGGAAAGGAGGAAGGATCACACCATTGAAGTAATGCTAACGCGGTTCCGAATTAGAGTACTGATCCCAAGGGGGGTTTTAGTGGGTATGCTGGTCACGAACAGCTCGACCGGAGAGCCCCACACTCCACGAAGCCTAGTGGGTCCGTGCGTGCAGCAATGCATTTCCCCTCCTCCCTAAAAAAAAAAGATGGACCAGAAGAAACATTGTCTGATAGACGAGACTAGACAGGACAAGACGGCATTAGGCAAGTAATAGGACACAGTCAGAAGGTAGCAACTGCTTTTTACTAGTTCCAGAATTGATTAAATATATAAATTAATTGTTTAGGCTTGTATCAATCTTTTACCATATGTTACGGTAAGAGAATTAGCTCTTATGTGATGTGTTTTCAGCGAAAATGTCTTATGTTATTTCCTGGAACGAGATCGTGCAACTCTAATGGTTTGTTCAGTCCAGTACCATTACTTATCCAGTACCCAGTACAATCTTTTTTATTACTCAAGTACTATCACGACGCACGTTTTTTTTAGTGCGATAAATGCCATTTTTGGTTGTATTTTGACACATAACTTGGGTAACGCACACATATGCATATTCAATATCGCTTAGAGTTACATTAAAAAAAACAATAAAATAATTAAAATTAACACAATCAAGACCTCAATATTAAAAAAGTGACGTGAAAGTGACATTTTTTTTTTCATTACAAAATGACAATTAAAGAAAACGTGTTAAAATTGGTGTAAATTCTATGGTGATGCCGGAGACTGCTGAGAGTTCTTATGATGAATTCACACCACCGGAGACAATTGAAAAAGCAAATTCTTCATTTTTTATTTTATGGCCCCTGGATCCCAAACTTGTAAGATATGTAAGATTTTAATGAAAATTTAGATATAAGGGACACTAATTACTTGACGTCTCCGCGTCAAGGTCGCATTGTTAAAACTGAGGTCGGCTTAGATAATTTAGAAGGAAACGACATACCTCCTCTGAGTGAAAATATAAGTTTCGTGCAGGGTAGACAATCCTGATTCATTCGTCTATATTTGTGAAGGTCGCCAAATCAGCGACAATATTTTTATTACTAATTCAATTTCGTATGTTAGGGAAAATAAATGTTTCGTGGGAATTCTGAATACGTCAGAAGATTCGGTCAATGTCAGTCTCGAGCCAATAGATTTAGTATCAATTGAGTCAGATAGTTTCGATTCAGTTATTTATAATTGTAATAACGTAGGATTCGATCAGTTTCGAAATAGAAGCGAATTATTAAGGGAATCGATAAAACTCGATCATTTGAATGTGGAGGAACAGAAGGCTATCGGTGAATTGATTTACAGATATTCTGATATTTTCCATCTCGATGGAGAAAAGCTGACTTGCACCGATACAGTTAAGCATAAAATTCCATTAATCGGTGATTCACCTACCATTCATGTTAGGCAGTATAGGTTACCAGAAAGTCAAAAGAGCGAAGTACAGAGACAGATTGATAAAATGTTGGATGATAATATCATTGTAGAGAGCGACAGCGCTTATAACGCCCCATTATTAGTCGTACCCAAGAAAGCAGGTGCGGACGGTAAACTTAATTGGCGCGTTGTTGTAGATTTTAGGAGGCTAAACGAGTCTACAGTAGGATTTTCCTACCCAATTCCCAATATTAGCGACAATTTAGACAAACTAGGGAATTCCAAGTATTATTCAAAGTTAGATCTATCGAACGCGTACCATCAGATAGAAATGCCTACGGATGAGAGGCATAAAACGATATTTTCACATCAATTTGCTCACTATGAATTTAAAAGAATGCCTTTCGGTCTAAAATCAGCTGGAGCATCATTTCATCGCCTTACGAATAGCGTGTTGTCGGGAATACAGGGAATTCGCGCATTTGTTTGCCTGGATGATATTATAGTATTTTCAAATAATTTGCGTACTCATTGTGAAAAATTGCAAGAAATTTTTGAAAGATTACGAACTTTTAACCTAAAATTAAGTCCGGAAAAATGCGAATTTCTAAATAAAGAGATTGTATACCTAGGTCACAAAATTACTGATGAAGGAATTTTGCCTGACGAAGATAAAATCTTAGCGGTAAAAAAATTTCCTGTACCAACATGTCAGAAACAAGTAAAGTCGTTTTTAGGTTTGGCTTCGTACTATAGACGATTTATTAAGGATTTTTCAAAGGTTGTTTCCCCGATAAACAACTTGTTAAAAAAGGATGTGCATTTTCAATGGTCGCAACGTTGACAAATTGCATTAGATGAATTAAAACTTTTATTAACTAATCCGCCAATTTTGATTTATCCCGATTTTTCAAAACCGTTCATATTAACGACCGATGCTTCAGATTATGCTATCGGTAGTGTTTTGTCGCAGGGTAAGATAGGTCAGGATCTGCCCGTCGCTTACGCATCAAGATCACTCAATAAAGCCGAAAGAAATTACAGCACATGCGAAAAGGAATTATTGTCAATTGTTTGGTCTTGCAATTATTTTAGACCGTATTTGTTTGGCAACAAATTTTTCGTTCACAGTGACAATAAGGCATTAGTTTACCTAAAAAATATTAAGTCCCAAATTCCCGTTTAACTGGAATGAGACTCAAATTGGAAGAATTCGATTTCGAAGTTAGTTACAAGCCCGGCAAATTCAATAAAAACGCGGACGCTTTAAGTAGAATAGATTGGGATCAAACAATTATCAGAGAACCCAGTCGTAGTATTAATTTAACAAATGAAGTAATTAACGATTACGAAATTTTCTGCAAGTATTTAGAAGGTAATGTGATTATACCCGACGACGGTATTCAAGAATGCCAAGATTCACTTCTAGATGATTTGCCTGCTAACGCAAATTTTTGTTTAGAATTCGAGGAAAATGCGAGACCATTAGAACCCTATGTTGACTTCGTAAATAAATTACAATGTCAAGACGACCTTGACAAACTTGACGTACAACGGGGAAACGTTTATTTAATGAATATCACTAATAATAGGAAACTTATTTGTCAGGTACCCTTAGTCAATTCTCTTTTGAAGGTTTCATATGAGAATATATTTTATATTTTGATAACATTAAAAGAAAAACTTATTGAACATAACATAACAAATTTTTATGCAGGGAGTAATTTTGGTAACAATTTGAAGTGGTGTAAGGTTAGGCTAATGTTCAGATATATATTTAAAAAATCGGGAATCAAAATTTGTGTGTGCCATAACAAGGTCCGGAAGGAAAACTTTAGTGAAAATGAAAAACATACAATTTTAACAGAATATTATGACTTGCCCACCGGAGGACACCCAGGTATAGGCCGAATGTACAAAACAATTAGGCGCAAATATCGTTGCGAACTGGTAATTTGGTATGGTGCTGCTCCAGGATCAGGACAATGGATGAATTAATTACACGCTATCTACTAATACCTTACAATATATACAACTAATCGCTAACTTATTACAATAATTACTAACTAACAATAATACTCTTAATTCTACGAAACTTGTGGTGGAAACCCGGAATTTACTTCGACGAAAATACGGAGGTTCGTTTTCAAAACTCAAATCACTCTCTTGCTAGCTCAATTCTGACTGCCCCTTTTTAACTTCCCCTCTACCTCATCACCTCGGGCTTGGTGTGAGTCCTCCCCTAATCTTTAAAAAAATTTCCAGAACTCATAAAACAAAATCCTCTCGGCGTCTCGGCACGATCCCTAAGTTCGACTGTCTGCCCGCATGATTTAGATAAACCAGACTAATGGTCCTAAATAAACAAAAACTAATCGGGTGTCCACTTAGGGTTCTTTGCCGACTCGTGAGAAACTCAAATTCTTTGAAACCAAAATCGCGAGATCACAACAATATAATTGGGATAATTTAAAATCAGATGTAAGAGAATTTGTTAAAAAATGTAGGCAGTGCCAACAAAATAAGGTTCAAAATAAGACTCATAAGCACCCTTAATTATCACAGATACTCCCGAATTAGTGTTTGAAAAGTGTTACCTTGACTGCGTAGAACCGTTACCTATATCCGAACAAGGCAACAGATTTTTACTAACGTGTCAGGATGCCTTGAGTAAATATTTAATAGCAATCCCGGTTCCCAATATAGAATCAGCTATGATAGCTACATGTTTTATAAATGAAGTTATTTGTAAATTCCGTATAATGAGCGAAATCGTCACAGATCAGGGAAGTAATTTCATGTCGGAGCTATTCAAAGATGTTTGCAAACTTTTGAAAATAAATTAAATTGCACTAGTTACCACCCCGAATCAAATTCGGTCGAAACATCTCATCGAACGTTGGGAGAATACTTGAGGAATGTTGTTAATAAAAATAAAACTGATTGGTGTAGTCATGTCCCTTAGTTTTTGTTTTCATATAATACTACACCACATTCAACCACCACGCTTATGCCATTCGAATTAGTTTACGGCAAACAACCTATTTTACCAACGTCAATTACAGCTCCTCCAGAATTTTCATACAATTACGACGATTATCTGACGGACTTGAAACACAAACTACGCGTGACTAGACAAGAAGCTAGAGATAACCTAATCAGAAGGAAGGAAAGGTCGAAAGTTTTATATGATAGGAGTAGTTCAAATATAGAATATGTAGTAGGAGATTCGGTTTGGCTATTCGATGAAAGTACCAAAACGACCAAAAGCAAAAAATTACATTCAAGATATTTAGGACCATTTAAGATAGTTTCTATAGATTCAGATGTCAATTGTACGCTTATAATAAACGGAAAATACGTCAAGGTACATAAAAATAGAATAAAAAAGTGCCATGTTAATATCGCGGAATCTCGAGTTTAGTTTCTCTTATTCTTAGTTTAGATGTTTAGAATCTTGAGTTTGGAACTCCATTATCCATGAGCCTACCTGCGAATAAGTTCTTAATTACAGAGGCTGTCGCGAGATATTTTGTTGTTAACGTTACACAAAGGTATACATGTATCCATCTTGTTGTTTTTTGTTAAGTGTTAAGTGTAATATGTGACAATATGTTTGTAAATAAATTGTTGCTAATATTTCTAACCTTAAAACCTAAACTAATATTTCTGATACAAATAGTGTGAGACGAACTTTTTAGCGGAAACAAGAGAGGTTTCCGAGGTCCATGAATATTATAAAACATCGTTGAACCGTCGACAATAGTCGAAAATTGGAAGGAATCATATTCATCAGGAGAGGAACCGGCGACTAGAAATTATTCGTACGACAACGACAACGCGGTGGCAAAATATGAAAAATTTGTCGCTTTGAGTAGCGCCAACTTTTTATTAAGTGAGGGAGTGTTGTGATCTCGCGATTTTGGTTTCAAGGAATTTGAGTTTCTCACTAGTCGGCAAAGAACCCTAAGTGGACACCCGATTAGTTTTTGTTTATTTACGACCATTAGTCTGGTTTATTTAAATGATGCGGGCAGACGCTCGAACTTAGGGATCGTGCCGAGATGCCGAGAGGATTTTGTTTTATGAGTTCTGGAAATTTTCCATAAAGATTAGGGGAGGACTCACAGCAAGACCGAGGTGATGAGGTAGAGGGGAAGTTAAAAGGGGGCAGTCAGAATTGAGCTAGCAAGAGAGTAATTTGAGTTTTGAAAACGAACCTCCGTATTTTCGTCGAAGTAAATTCCGGGTTTCGACCACAAGTTTCGTAGAATTAAGTGTATTATTGTTAGTTAGTAATTATTGTAATAAGTTAGCGATTAGTTGTACATATTGTAAGGTATTAGTAGATAAGTAGTATTTAATTACATATAAAGGACATATTTGCGTGTAATTAATTCATCCATTGTCCTAATCCTGGAGCAGTACCATACCAAATTACCAGTTCGCAACACCGCTCTTGTAAGAGAGGGCAATAGGGAATATGCATCATTTTTTTTATTTGCTTAATTCACTTTTTACTTCGTTTTAACATAGTAAAAATATAAATACTGTTGAAAGTGTTTCTATTAATTAAAAAAAAAAATTATAAAATACGATTAAATTTGACCTGATCGAAACGCTTCACCACTGACGTGCACGTTGACATTTATCGGCTTCTATATTCAGAGATGTAGGTAGGGTGGACTATAACCTCGATAGGGACCTTATCAAACACTTTATCTGGTGTACTTATAATAGTGTTTTTGCATTCCGCTACTATACAATATCTATAAAATGATTTTTTAGCTTTTTCCATTATAGAAATAGCAAATTTAAACTGAAAATCCTTGACTGTCTATGCAAATATGCTATGCAACACTGAATGTCATATGTTATGCGACGTCATCCAAAACGTGCGATAAATGGAATGAACGGTCCCATTTATCGCATTCAGTGTTGTCTAGCATATTTGCTTAAGACAGTTAAGGATTTTCAGTTTGAATTTGCTATTTCGATAATGGAAAAAGCTAAAAAATCATTTTATAGATATTGTATAGTAGCGGAATGCAAAAACACAATTATAAGTACACCAGATAAAGTGTTTGATAAAGTCCCTATCGAGGTGTATAGTCCACCCTACCTACATCTGTGAATATGGAGGCCGATAGATGTCAACGTGTACGTCACATCACTATGACCAATGGTGATGCGTTTCGCAAATATGAATTTTGCTTGCATATTTTGGACTTTTTGATTTAAATTTTTGGAATTAAATACAAACTAAATGAGAAAATAATGGTATAGGTGTAATGTCAAGATCATAAAGTATCTGGGATAGAAAAATCAAGTAAATTTAAATTTCTTGCATATTCCCTATTATCAATTGCCCTCTCGAGCGAATGTTCGCACTCACTTCGTTTTTGCGCCCAGTTTTGCTCTCGTGACCAATTGACAATTTACCGCAATAGTTGCAAAATATACTATCATGATATAGTTACAGCAACATTGGTGAAACTATTTTTTTGGTTTTTAGTAAATTTATTTAGAAAATTCTTTTATTTGAATGAGGTAATAATTTAGGTACTTTCCTTCTCAACGAAGGAATAGAAAAACGCAAGTTTGTCCATTTAGTCTTGTCTGTATATATCCACTAGTCAAAGTTATCACAGTTTTCCATAATCTTTCTTAATAATATCACTGGTTTTCTCCCCAATCATGATAGAGGGCGCGTTTGTATGTGCTGATAAGGCAAACGGAATCACACTGGTATCCGCCACCCTTAGCCCTTCAATCCCGTGGACCTTTAAGTCTGCCCCAACCACAGCCTCTTCATCCCCAACTGGCCCCATCTTACACGTTCCAACTTGATGATGTAAAGTGACTGTAAACCGCTCCAACGCGCAACTCCAGTATTCGTTTGAGAGGAATTTAAGGTCTTCACAGCCTGGGACAGGGACCGGGCTAAGGGTGGAGTTGTATTTTTGGAAAGGCTTGGTTTTTGATAAGGCGATGGTGAAGTTGATGGAGGCGATAAGGGTCTTCTTGTCGTCGCCTGCGGGATCTGTGAAGAAGTTGTGGTAGAATTTCGGGTGGTCCGAAGGGTTTCTCGAGCGGAGTCTCATTTCGCCCTTGGATTTTGGGTGAAGGAGCATTGGAAAAACCGTCCACGATGGAATCCCTACAAAAATATGGCCATTTTGTATAAAACAAATCAATTATAATTATCTGCGGTTATTTTAATATTTTACCTTCACTCGGTCCAAAAGCTCTCCGGTAATCCTCGTCGGTGATTCTCTGAAACCGCCGGTTGAAGAGACCCATGTCCGTCTGTAAAGCGCCGCCGCCCACGAAAATCAGCTCAATGTCTGGGTAATCTAGACCAAAGTCCTTCGTACTGTTTGTGTTGATGTAACCGATTGCCTCGATTCCTGCCAAGGAAGCCAAAGGTCCCTTCCCCGTCACATACCAGTTCAAAATTTTCGCAGGATCCGCTACATCCGCCCCATTCTCGACTAACTCATTTATCAGGAAAACCAGACCCACATAGGAAATATGATCTTGAAGATTTTGACCAACAGGTAGATCTTGAAATATTGGAATACCTATAAATTGATTAAACTTTAATTTGTGGAGTAGCGTACATAGTTTGTCCGTCTACCGACAGGACTAGGTAGACGAAGCCAAACAGACAGGACTAGACAGGCAAAACCAGTCATATTAGATAAGAGAGACAAGACCAGACTGGCAAGACCAGACGGACAAGAACAAAAAGGTAAGACCAAACAGGTAAGACCAGCTTATTTGATCAGGCAGGCAACACCAGAGGGGTAAGATCAGACATACAAGACGGGAGAATACAGCGAGTGGACAAGGGACCAGATTATTAATGCCGGACCCAATCAAATGGAAAGATAAAAAGCACGGAGAACCCAACTTCCACCTGACACAGATACTCATGAGACATGTTTCAAGGACTACTTGAAACTACAAGAGAAGCACAGTGTGACTACTGCGAAGAAGACGACAGCGTGTACCACACACTATTCGTCTGCGACAGATGGGAACCCGAACGAGCAACGATAATGAAGGACGGACTGTTAAAACCAAGAAGAATAATAGACCACATGTTAAGAACAGAAAAAACTGGAACAACGTGAAGAAAGCGGTAAAAGACAGAATGACCCAAAAGAAGGAAGATGATAAGTTAAGACAGGTCGCAGAGAGAAGGCATCTGAACATACCCACTGGGTAGAATAGGACATACACTCTGCAGTAAAGCGAAGAGCGGACTCGGGGTGCCTTGTTCAATGTTCTCAATTATTATTATATAATAAAAATATTTTAGTCTTAAAGAAACCAGACGGGCAAGATCAAGAAGGCAAGACCAAATAGACAAGATTCGACAAACAAGGTCCGACAGATAAGATAAGATAGGCAAGACCAGACAGACAAGACTACACAAAGACTAGATATACAAGACTAGACCAACAAGACTTTTGTATTCGTCCAGTTTTGTCTTTATATAATTTTGTATTCGTCTAGTTTTACCTTTGTCTAGTTTTTCTTTGTCTCGCTTTGTCCTCGTGCAGTTTGGTCCTCGTTTAGTTTTGTCTTCGGAGAGTTTTGTCTTCCTCTAGTTTGCCTTCTTCTAGTTTTGTTTACGTATAGTTTTGTCTTCGTCTAGTTTCGTCTTCGTCTAGATTAGTCCTAGTCTAGTTTTGTTTCGTCTAGTTTTGTTTTCGTCTAGTTTCATCTTCGCATAGTTTAATGGTCGTTTAGTTTCATCTTCATCTAGTTTCATCTTCGTTTAGTTTCATGTTCGTCTAGTTTCATCTTGCTCCAGTTTCGTCCTCGTTTAGTGCCATCTTCGTCAAGTTTCATCTTCGTATTGTTTCATCTTCGTCTTGTTTCATCTTCGTCTAGTTTCATCCTCGTGTAGTTTAGTCTTGCCCTAATTTTGATTTTGTCTAGTTTTACTTTGACCTGTTTTATCTACGTCTAGTTTTGCATTCGTCTTGTTTTCCCTTCGACTAGCTTTGTCTTCCACTGGCAGGCTAGAATACTCTGAGGTGCTTACCGCCTAAAACAATTTACACCACTACACAGGAGTTAGTATGCTTACAGAGCAGGGAAATCCACAGAAACCGCCCTGTATCAGCTGACAAACGAAATAGAAGCAGCACTTGAGGAGACAAAGGAAGTAGCGATATGTGCCTTCTTGGATATAGAGGGAGCTTTTGACAACACCTCACACGAGGCTGTCAAGGCGGCCCTCGAAAGAAGGAATATCGACAGCGCTATCTCAAAGTGGATGGGAGAAATGCTGAGAACTAGAACAGCGGAGACACCATTAAGATCTCCACAACTCGAGGGTGCCCACAGGGAGGTGTACTATCACCGCTAATGTGGATGATGTGTTGATGAACTACTCGTTAGGCTAAACGACCTAGACATCAAATGTTAAGGTTACGCCGATGAGATAGTCATAATGGTCAGAGGGAAATTTGAGGGAACGCTCTGTGAAATTGTTCAGAGAGGCCTCAAAGTAACTAGTAGATGGTGTCAAACAGTGGGACTGAGACTCAACCCGAGCAAAACAACGGTGATACCATTTACTTGCAGGAGAAAACTAAACTGCCTTCATCCCATACTCATAGATGGGAAAGCAGTAGAATACAAAAAGGAGATAAGGTATCTGGGTATCACACTAGATAGCAAACTCCTATGGAATAGACACGCTGAGGCAGCGGTAGGCAAAGCCAAACGCGCCCTAATGTTGTGTAGAAATCTGGTAGGAAAAACGTGGGGTTGTAACCCCACTATCCTGCGATGGATTTACACCATGATAGTGAGACCTGCAATCACTTATGGGGCAGTTGCGTGGGGAAGTAGAATCAAGCTGGCCTCTTTGAGGAAACAGTTCAAGAAGATTCAAAGACTGGCGTTTGTCTGCATCACGGGGGCGATAGGGTCGTGTCCGACAGCAGCATTGGAGCTGCTGCTTGATCTGACTCCGCTGCACCTTGTGGTGGAAAGGGCCGCCAGATCGGCGATCGTAAGGTTCAGCAAGGAAGGAATGGGCAGAGGTAAAATAATCGGGAGCAGAGACCGAAACAGCCTCGCTGCCAAGATCCCCTGGCTGGAAGTACTAAAAGACGAAATGGTATGAAAATACCACTTCGAGAAAAACTACACAGCAATGTGTAGTAGTAAAGCCGATTGGAGCGACGAATCCTCAGCATACCAAATAGAGCAAAATGCCATCAAGTGGTATACAGATGGTTCGAAGACAAAGGAAGGTACTGGTGCAGGAGTGTTTGAACCTCGTACCAGGTACTTCAAATCCTTGGGAACATCCCCAAGTATCTTCCAAGCAGAGGTTCACGCAATCGAAAGATGTGCACAGTTTAACCTCGACAGGAATTATCGCAAAAAACAAATTGCTATCCTGTCAGACAGCCAAGCAGCCATCAAGGCCATTAGCTCATACATTATCAGATCCAAACTGGTATGGGACTGTGTGGGGAAGCTGAACAAGCTTGGCAGGGATAATAAAGTAACGCTATACTGTGTACCAGGACACACTGGTATAGACGGAAACGAAGAAGCCGATCACCTAGCAAACAAGGAATCCAGTAGCCCCTTTATAGGTCCGGAACTCTTTAGCGGCATGAGCGTGAACACCATCCACAAAAGTTTAGGTGAAGAAACAAGAGGGAAATGGATGAAAATCTGGAGAGAACTTCCAGGGCTAAGGCAATCCAAAGTGATGCTGTGATCTTTTAACCAGAGGAGAACAAAAGTTTGCCTGAAACTAAGCAGAAACAAGCTTAGAATTCTGACAGGAGTCCTGACGGGACACTGCAGACTTAGGAAACATCTCAAGGCTCTAGGCCTAGAGGAGGATGACGGATGCAGATTATGTGGCTCAGCAGAGGAAACCCCCATACATCTGTTCAAAGACTGCGGAGCATTACTCCGCAAGAGACAGATGCACCTTGGGGCTCACTGCTTGAACACAGAGGAGCTGCAGACCTTGAATCTCACCCAGAACCTGAAATTCCTAAAGGAATCAGGATTAGAGGAGGCGCTCTAAATGGGTAAGTACCCCAACACTTGGAGGAGGAGGGTGGGGTACAATAGATCTATAAAGGTTGCAGTACAAGTCGTCACCACCATATCTACAATCTACACTGGCATTGCCTTCATCTAGTCTTGTCTGCATCAAGTCTTGTTTTAATCTGACCTTGTCTTAATCTAGTTGTTTTTCTGATATGGAAGTAGGAAATTTCAAAGCAGACCATAGAAGGATGAGTTTAGACTTGCAGGATCACATAAGTTTAGACAAGACTAGATTAGGCTAGTAAGAAGAAAACTAAAGAAGAAGAAGCTAACAAAGTTAGGCAATAGTAGACAACCTTGGTGAAAATTAACTATAATATGAAGTGTCGTCAAGGTGCAACGAAGTGTCGTCGAAGTGCATCGAAGTGTTTCCGAGACAAGCAGATTGTAGTCGAAGTATCGGGCGGTAAAAAAGTGTCAGACGGCATAAATGTCGACACTACCTGACAGGTCACGACGACACTTGGCAATAAAACAGTTCAAAGACACATCACTGATTCTTCGATTTCGAAGTCATTTCACAGAAAAATCCACTTTTCACAGAAAATCTTCACTCATCAAATTTCAGTGTTCCAAAAGATATTTCCTTTTGACAACACTTCGTTGACGCATTACTCACACTTCGTCGACACATTGTTCTGATACTTATTCGGCATTTCATATCCACCACGGGAAGTACATATTACTGACATTTCAAATAACAGAATAGTAATTTTGATATAGTAGTAACCCATCCTGGTTATATTATTGTATTAGAAATTTTAGTATTGGATTATCAATTTTTGAATATAATAATTTAGTTTTACCTAATTCTTCAAGATGTTTTCTAGGGCCGATTCCGGAGAGCATCAGTAATTGAGGACTGCTGAAGGCTCCTGCAGATAAAATAACCTCACGTTTGGCCGCAATGGAATATTTTCTTCCCCCGTGAACGAATTCAACGCCCTTGGCCCTTTTGACGTGTCCGTTGATGAGGACTTTGGTTACTCGGGACTCAGTCAAAATATGTAAGTTCTCTCGGTCGCGGATCGGCGATAGAAACGCTCTCGCCACACTATGTCTTCTACCTGAAACAAACATTTGGAAAATAAGCCCTTTTATTTATTCTATGTGAGTTTCAGTTTTCACCTTTTTGGACTGTGGCTTGCATTTTAGAAAACCCGTTTTGTTCTAGTCCGTTGTAATCCAAAATTCTGTGTCCCATTTCAACGGCGCCGTCCAGAAAGGCATCGGTTATTTTCGAACTAAAAACGTCCCCGACTCCTAAATACCCTTTGGTGCCATGGAAATCCTCGTCAAAGTGTTCCAAGGCGACGTTTTCGCTCTTTTTGAAATACGGCAGAACTTCTTCGTAGCTCCAGCCTGGAGTGCCTAGGCTCGCCCACCGGTCGTAGTCGTGGCGATTGCCTCGCGTGTAAATCATGTAGTTTATGAGAGTGGTGCCGCCCAAGCCTCTGCCTCTTGGCCAGCCACATATTCCGTCCTCCATAGCTAGGCAAAAGTTGTCCGCCGGTTCTGTTTTATAATCCCAATTGTAGTCTGTCCACTAAACAAGATGTTATTTTAGATTAGATTAATAGTTCAGATTAGGTGGTGTGGGGTTACAATCAATCATGTTTTACCTGCATAAGTGGTGCAAATAATGGAACTCTGGAAAACGAAGTTTCGGGTTTTCCAACTTCTAACAATAAAAGTTTCCATTCGGGAATTTCTGATAATCTGTTGGCTATGACTGATCCTGCTGATCCTGACCCGACTATTATAAAATCATATTCAGATTCTAAAACAAAAAAACAAAAGAGTCTGTAGTCTTGTTTGTCTAGTTTTGTGAGTCTGGTCTTTTCTGCATGCTCTTACCAATGTATAGTGTTGTCTGCCTGGTCTTCTCTATGTGGTCTTGTCTGTCTGGCCCTGCTTGTCTGCTATTGTATGTCTGGTCTTGTCTGTCTGGTCTTGCCTGTCTGATCTTGTCTGTCTGGTCTTGTCTGTCTGGTCTTCGTCGACACTTCATTTTCACCGCAGTAGGGAGACTAGACTAGAGATTGGCATAATCGAGTGATGATTATCGACTATTCGATAATTCTAAATCATTCGAGTTCTCGATTACTACACGTGCGAACGATTGATGAATGATCACTCGGACTAGAGCTGAATCATTCGAATTATTCTGGTTCATTCGAATAGTCGATTATCACTCATGCGCATGAGTTACGAATGATCACTTGGGAGTTGAGAATCGAAATCAGCCGTTAGTAGTCGTCGGCTGTGCCAAGATGCGCATAATCGAAATATTTTAGTATTCGGCTGGAGTTCGTGCATTCGTATCTAGTTATGAATGATCATTCGGACTGGGAATTCGGAGTTGGGCGTTAGTAGTCGTTGGCAATGCCGAGATGCGCTTAGTCGAATTATTTCGTATCGAGTTACGAATGTTCATTCGGACTGGGAAAGCGGAATCTGGCGTTAGTAGTCGTCGGCAGTGTCGAGATGCGCAATCGAATGACTTTAGTATTCGGAATCTGCAGGCGCCACCACTAATACCTTTGTTACAGGTTTTTTGTTTGAGAATGAGGAAACAAATTCTAGTTTTTGAAGTAGAATGTTTTAAGCAGTGATGGGTCACAATATTGCAAAGCTTTCTAACAAGTTTTAGTTTGAATTTTTTAACAAAATCTAGGTTGGTGATAAAATAACAAAATTGAATTAAACAACAAAATATGAGTATTATGATATTATGGATCAGATTTAGAATCCAATATTATTTAAATTTATTTATTTTACTGCCATAAAATATGCTATCGATGGAATACGATTATCAAAGATTTACAATTATAAATTACTAGGATTGTAATAGTGTTGCAAAAATGCAATATTCTCTCTATACGCGTTAACTTCCGCGAAAACTGTTCCAAAATGCGTCAAATTATTAACGAAACTGGCTTAATTTACATAAATTGCATTCTACAGGTAATATTACAGCTATATGCAATAATAACTGATAAAAATATTTTTTAGGGTAAATCGAGAGATCATTCGATTATGAAATCATTCGATTATTGAAATCACTCGATTACTAATCATTCGATTATCGAAATCATTCGATTATGCCCATCACTAGACTAGACTGACTAAACAGACTAACACTGACTAAACTAAACCGAATAGATTGACTGGCTAAACAGAACAGTACCTGAGTAGACTAGACGGACCAGACTAGACCGACACCGATCTTATCTATCTTATCTCCTCTTGTGTAGAAAATTAGATTAAACCAATTTGAATTTGCTTACCTATGTCTCTTATGTTATTTATCTTGAAGACATTTCTGCCGAAAAGTCGCGCACTAAAACTCAAAATGTTGTTCAGAATATCCAAAGCCAGTTTGAATGTGGACTCGAGCGTGAAAATTCCTCGAGTTTGACCCACCAGTAATAGACTTATTGCCGTCACCAATAACAACTTCTTCAACTCCATAGCCTGAAAGATATTAACACTAATTGGTACATCGCAAGTGGACTAACTTGCCAGTATTTCTGTTTAATCCGATAATTTACTTAACTAGACTAAACTAAGTGTGCTGGTTGTAATAAAGGGTGCTCTATGGGATGGAATACTTTTTTTATATGCCACAGTTTTGTGTTAGTTTGATTCTGATGGTAATCAGTTTAATCAACTTGAATTTTACCTACTTGTCGATTATTTCTTATAAACTATAACTAGTTAGTCTAGTTCCAGACTGAATTAGTTTTTAAAATTTCAATGGCGGACATGGTCCATGTCCATGTCTGCCATTAAAATAGACTAATTGTAAGTTTAAAAACTAATTCAGACTGGAACTAGAGGAGGAATCGACAAGTAGGTTCCACTCAGATTGCATTTCATTTGAAAAGCATTCGGACGACAGAATGTCGGCTAATCCTATCAACACCGCAGCAGACCAATGTACCAAATGACATTTGACTGGACACGGCAAGTAAGTATCTATTTCAATCTTATAATACGTGATAGTTATTGCTTATAATTTACATGTAATTAGTTAAGCCTACAATAAATTAGTTTATAAACTTAGTTGATTATTTGACAGAACTTGTGAAAGGGGCGCTAACATGCAAACAAGTCATAGTTAGAGAGCAGTATTCCAACAACTGGTATGACCAGGTATTTAGCGTCATGAAGAAGAAAACCAGAGAGGCGTTTAGAAGGTGGAAAGAAGGGTACAAAGTATACGAGAGCGGTCCCATGATGACTTAGCCTGGTCTATTTACAAACTAGTTGCTGTTAAATTTTTGATTGTGGCCTATGCCTTATAACGTGAGTCCCAAAACTCTTGGAATCCACTCTTGCCATGAATTTGAAGAAGCAGGTCATTTCTTAATTCACACAAATAAAATTAAACAAATGATCAACTGTCATTTTTAAGTAGCTGTCAGTAGTTAATATAAATTTCTATCTGTCTTACTTAATTTATTTAATTTAAAAATGTTTTCAAAAGAGCTGAAAACTTTTATTATCGAACGTTATTTTCGTAATGGTAGACGCCTGGAAAATGGTGAATAGGAATACAGTATCGACCCGTACATTGAAGAATTTAGATAACGTTTTCATATGGCTGTATTTAATAGGAACCAGTTTAGAAGGCAGGTAGGTATTACGATCAGTTGATTGCTTTCGAAGTACTGGTAACATAAACAACAAATCAAGTGGAAGGCCTCGTATTAATAATGAGAATATTATAAACAACATCAGAAATGCAGTCCAAGACGAACCTACCTCTTTAATTAGGAGACTAGCTCAACAGTTGAATTTAAGTCGTACTACCACTCACAGGATTATTCGTCAAGATCTTTACATAAAACCGCAAGTTTCAAATGTATCAAGAACTTTTACCACTCGATTATAATAAAAGGGTGGCCTACTGTCGGTGGTTCAATGAAAATATGATCGACAAAGTTTTAAATTTAACATTTTTCACTGATTTCACTGGCTTCATCTAAACGAATACATGTATTTTAAAAAAATATGCGCATGTGGAGTGTTGACAACCCACATTTTTTCAGAGAGACCCCACTGCATCCAATTAAAGTTGGTGTGTGGTTAGCAATATCAAGACGCAGAATTATTGGTCCAATATTTTAGGACGGTAATTTAAACGCTGCCACTTATAGAACCACTATTTTGCAACAATTTATTAACGAACTTCATTATGATGAACTCCAAAATAATTCATGCTTATGAATTTACATTAACAACAACTGACAGCTACTTAAAAATGACATTTGATAATTTGTTTAATTTTATGTGTGTGAATTAAGAAATGACCTGCCTCTTCAAATTCATGACAGAAGTGGATTCTAAGAGTTTTAGGACTCACGTTATTTTAATTTGTCTACCGTCAAAATTTGACGTTTCTAATTGACATAGTTGTCACATTGAAAAATTGAAATGTAACGTAGTCCTCTCTTTTTTCAAAATATTGAAAATGGAGAACCGTAGTGTGATTAAGTTCTTGTGTTACGGGGGTCAAACCCCAGCTGGAATTGAAAAAACGGCTCGAGGGAGTCAATGGAATGGCTTTATAAGGGCGAAGATCCCCCTTGAAAGGCAAAGATGTCAAAATCCAGTAAAAAAAAACATGTCGACTATCTTCTGGGATTGTAAGGGTAAACTTTTGGTGGATTTTAAAGATAGTACTACAGTAAACGGTACTTATTACACTAGCTTACTAGATAAATGGCGACATGCAATTTAAGAAAAGCGGCGAGGAAAGCTTGCTGGAGGTGTGTAGCTATAGTAGGGAAAGATTTGTTCTCCCACCGCCTTATGTGCTCCTGCCATATAATTATCTGTTCCTGCAAAGCTGGACAGCTTATCAGTAGTACAGTACGTGGCCTAGCGTATATGTGTAGATGGCCCGACCGCGAAACGTGAGGAGCAGGAGAAGATTATGGGATCTAGATCGCACAATAATAAACAAGACCGGATAAGACTAGACAAGCAGGAAAATTCAAAATGAGCTGCGGGATGGGCATGTATATTTGCAGATATATTAGGAGTTTTTTCAAACATGTATTTGCAGATATATATATATATATATATATATATATATATATATATATATATATATATATATATATATATATATATATATATATATATATATATATATATATATATATATATATATATATATATATATATGTTGATTTGAGGTTTTTTGAAAATCCTATGTTCTGGAACCATCTCTTCTCATCTCCGATTACAGACTCCTGTAACATTACAGATTCCTGTAAACCGTATCTGACCTTAACCACTTCTGGCAATAACCTAGGCCGGAAGATGGCGCTTTACAGATTCCTGTACAAGATCGGATAAGATTAGTAAAAACCTGCCTGTCAGATGGCGCCAATCATAATTTTTGGGCACCTTTCTAATAGTTCAGAATTTTACTGTACGATGGCGCGCTTATAATTCTGAATAGTTACCTTCCAATTATTAGCTAACTAGACTAGACGACTAGAAGACTAGAAGGACTAGAAGACTCAGATAAGGTAGAGATCTAGGCCCACCGCCACTACCGACCTTGACCTAGGTATTTTCGGTTACCGATTTTGACTTCCTGTTTCCGGTTTCCACTTCCGGTTTTTGGTTTACACTTCCGGCTTTGACCTTCGGTTTCCACTTCCGTGTAGATTTCTGGTTTCTTTTGGTTTCGACTTCCGGATTTCACTTCCGGTTTCGATTTCAGGTTTCCCACTACCGGTTTCCGGTTTCTACTTCCGGTTTACACTTCCGGTTAGGACCGGAAGTACACTTCCGGTTTTGAATTCCGATTTCCCCTTCCGATTTTGATTTCTGGTTTCCAGTTTTCACTTCCGGTTTCTACTCTTTTCCGGTTTTCGGTTTCCTACTTGCGGTTTTGCCTCTATATAGTTGTTTGTGCATAGAATCAGATAATACCAGACTAGGCCGGACTAGACTAGATCAGATAATACCAGACTAGGTCGGACTAGATCAGATAAGAACAGCCGTACTAGATCTGATAAGAACAGACTGGATCGTACTAGATTAGTTAATACTAGTACATGTGGATCGTATTTTTCAGAATGGAATAGTTTTTGTGAATGGAAGAGTTGAAAAGAATGGAATAGTTGTTAAAGATGGAATAATTGAAGAGGGTGGAATTGTATAATACATTTTCAAGTGTGTGAGACTTGTGGCGCTTTCAGCGCCATCTGATATATGTGGAACGTGAAGTTGTATATGAAAGAGTAAGCAGCATCGCAAGATGCGCGATTGTTGTGGCGCTTTCAGCATCCGCTTAAGGTGTATGTGTGTGTGCACATTAAGAGTCCGCGACTTCCTAGCGTGTACAACTAAAAAGTTATTGTATACACCTTTAGATTCCAAATTAAATGTATAATTTTTAACTATTCTTGTAGAAAACTCGTAATTCTCACCGTTTGTAAAATGGATTTTAAATTACCAGATGACCCGAGAATTTACCCCATGTAAAATTAGCCGAATTTCAAGGATCTCCAATCAGAAATTTGTTAAACAATAGTTTTCTTTTATAAAATCGGTAAAAGCTATATTCAAATATAGCCGAGCTTACTTTTACTCACGTAAAAGTGTGTATTTGCAAGAATATTCAATGGTTTCTAATGTAGTCTTTTTGAACTTCTGAGATATAATCTGAGAAATAAAATTTTCCCGGACACCATTCACCACGGAAAATGGAAGGAAACTTCGGGGGCGGAGTTGATTATGCAACCGTTGCTAGCCACCCTAAATCCTGGCAAATGAATTGCATTTTAAAAAAAATCCTGGTAAAACGGTTTGCAATGGAATGATAAAATTTGCTCCACTGATAGAGGAAAGTTTACTCTATCGATTCATGCTAGAAGAATTTCTTAGAAATGTAGGGAAGTGAAAAACGCAAATTTGAAAATCAAGTAAACAGTTGTAGGGAGATTTCAAACGTAGGCCACGTCTGGATCGTCAGCCGCAGAATATTCATGCAACATATTTTAATAGAACTTGGTGATTTGTATTCGAAATTGAATCGAAAATGCCGATAAATATTGAAATGGCTGTTCCTTCCGCAGTGAAATGGTAAAACTGACAGTTTTTCGCCAATAACTATGTTGTTATACATCCGAGGAAGACGCGTGTTGTACCGTTGGAATCTAAATTCAATTTAGAAGCTCCAATTATTCTTAAAAAAAACTCGTACGTATTGCGGTTTATGAAATAAATTTTGGAATTCAACTGTGAACGGAAGCAACTGTTTCTGATGTAAAATGGTCTTAATTTTAAGAATCTGCTAAAAGAAAAGTGTAAAATCTTCATTTTTTTGTAGAAATTTGCGAAAAATTGCGAATTTTGACGTTGCTATGTGTTGCTAATCAAGAGCCAGAGTCGCCGAAATCTGCAATTTAGAGATTTCAAGAGATCTCTTTCTATTTGATTTGAACTTAAGAAAGCCTAAGAAAGAGCGAAAAATCAGAATTTTGACTTAAATTCTTTTTATTAATTTTATCTTCTCATAAGCACACGAATAATCATAAACGGATAAACTTCAAGAATGACATTTGCACATAACCTGAGCGAAAATAGTGTCAGAATAATCAGCTGAAAGTGTAAATTGGCGATTCAGCGGCAAGCAATGGTCGCAGTTTTTTTGACCTGGAGTGCGAATCCGTTGATGGATTTGAGAAATTCAAACACCATACTGTTGGCCTTTTCGCCAGGCATGCACTTCTCAGACTGGAAATGTAAATTTTCTTTTTGGCGTTTCCGTTTGAAGTGGTGAAAAAAAATGACTCTGCGAATTGGGGCCTGAGGTGTAATGCGTCGCGAGATGTGTCGTTCGAAAGTAGACACGTCGGGCTATAGGCCCTGAAAAGAGCAATAAAATTCTAAAACATTTCACCGAATATTAAAAGTTTCAATTTGCTCAAATTTGAAAAGTTCGTCACTGCGACGCCCTGCTCTTTAATTTAGAGAATCCCGGTCTAGCGTGTAATGAATTGCCATCAGCAAGTCCATACATGAAATGCATGTCAGTCATCTTGGCGTTCGTATACATCAGGGGTCTCCAAACTTTCCAGCCTTAGGGCCATACTGATTACTCCAGTAAGTTCCGAGGGCCAAAACCATATTATCATTGTTGCCGGTGGTAAAAAGTGAAATAGTCCACTGATGAAAAAAAAAGTCCGAAAAAGTACGCAAAGTTTAAAAAAGGCTGCAAATCGGACTAAAGTCCGCAAAACGGCAACACTGCATATTATTAATTTTCATTGTCATTATCTTTGTCATTTCAATTCAATTGTCATTATCAATTTAATTCAATTTAATTGTCATTATCTGTAATTTCTAGATTAGTCGTAGAGTACGAGCCATGAGGAGTAACGTGACACGACATCTGGTGGAAACAAGCGGAAATAGGTAGTACCTTCTATCGCTAACATATGGCGCTAATAGCACGTACAGAATAATCTCGTTGGTTCGAGAAAGTTCTGGTGTCTTCCACTCACTTCTAGATGGCAGTAATTGGAATATATAAGAAGGCTAGTGGCGCAACCACAAGTCAGTTCCTATGACACTGTTGTGAAATAAAATAGTGCGTACCTCCTTAAATCGTGTTTGTGCGTGTTTAAGTTTAAGACATCTTTGTAACTGTATTTTGATTTGAATTGTTGCTTTTGTATTTGATTTAGTAGTATGGAAAAGAAGCGAAAAATTGATAGTGAATGCAGAAAATTCAAAGATCAGTGGAACATTCAGTATTTCGTAATTGAGTCCAGTAACAAGGCGCTATATTTGATTTGCAATGAAAGCATAGCCGTTTTCAAGGAATATAACATTAAACGTCATTATGAAACAAAACATTTTCAAAATTACTCAAAATTTACAGAAGGTTTGCGGACAGAAAAATTCGAAGCTATGAAGCGCGGATTGAAATCGCAGCAATCTTCATTTACAAAACTCAAAACTGGCTCAAAAGAGGCTGCAACTCGTGCCAGCTTTCGTGTGGCTCTTGAAATTGCAAAACGTGGAAAACCATTCACGGATGGAGAAATGATCAAAGAATGCATAATTGCAGTAGCCGAAGAAATGTGCCCTGAAAAGGTAAATTTATTAAAAACTGTCAGTATGTCAGCAAACACTGTGGCTCGATGGGTAGAAAACATCGCTGAAAATATATCCTCTCAACTGTTTGACAAAAATGGACATGTTGAGTGGTTTTCTTTGGCCTTGGATGAGTCAACGGATGTGTCAGATACTGCTCAGGTGTTGATTTATATTAGAGGAGTAGATGAAAGCTATGAAGTGCATGAAGAACTTCTTGATTTTCTTCTTCTTCATGGGCCTCCTGGACTTCTTGGCCATTAATCAAAAGAACCTTCGATGGAAAAACTTGAAATGTATTACAACTGATGGAGGCAAAAACATGAGTGGGAAAGATAAAGGAGTGGTCGCTCTTGTGTCAAAGGCTGTAGAAAATGACGGTGGTTCAAAACCATTAGTCTTACATTGTATCATTCATCAACAGTCTTTATGCGGAAAATGTTTGGATATGTCTGAAGTTCTGAAACCAGTTATCAACTGTTAATTTTATCAGATCTTTTGGGCCGAATCACCGACAATTCCGACAATTTATTGAAGAGATTGGAGAAAATGACTTACCTTATCATACTACCGTACGTTGGCTTAGTTGTGGGAAAGTCCTTCAGCGCTTTTTTGAACTTCGAGCAGTGATCGAAATTTTTTTGAATGAAAAGCATCGCCCCCTTACTGAATTACAAAACAACGCATGGCTGTGGAAGTTAGCATTCTATGTTGATTTGACAAAACATGTGAACGAACTGAATTTGAGATTGCAAGGAGAAAACCAGCATATTCCTGATTTATACACTAATATCAAATCATTCCGAAAGAAATTGATACTGTTTCAATCACAACTACGAAGTAAATGTTTTTCACATTTTAAAACATGTGAAATATTCAGCCACACCACTGAGACTGAGTTTCCTATCGATTTTGCAATCGAAACTTTGAGTGATTTGAAAATAAATTTTGATTCTCGTTTCTCGGACTTTGATGCCATTGCGAATCAAATTAAGATTTTTTAGAATCCTTTTGATACTGACATTGAAACCCTAGCCCCGGAACTTCAAATGGAAGTGATTGATCTACAGTGCAGTGATATAATTAAGAACAAATATCAAAACTCATCTTTGTTGGAATTTTATAAGAGTCTTCCACTGACACAATTTGATAATTTGCATAAATTTGCTCGTGGGCTGTTTTCTGCTTTTGGTACTACTTATTTGTGTGAGAAGACCTTCTCCAAAATGTAGTACACAAAAAATGTTTACAGATCTAAATTAACTGATGAGCATCTTAAATCTCTTTTAATAATTGGTACAAGTAAAATTCGTCCACAACTACAAACTATTGTCAGTGGAAAATCTCAATTACATAAATCTCATTAGTATTTCATATGTCATTATGCTTCGACCAATTATATACTGAAGTTAAATTTTCTGCATATTATACATGTCTTTACTCATTACAATTCTGTGTTTCTTTATCCAACTTATCACAAAAACAATAACAATAAGCCTACAGCAATGTTATGAGTAGTTAGCCCATGACCATATCAATGTAGATGTCATATTAATAATTATTCAACATAAAATTAGAATACTTCAGTAAACTAAATTTAATTTGCTATAAAAAAATATGTTCTCTAAAAGGAGTTTTCAAGTATGCTAGCTCTCCGCGGGCCGGAAAAAATCTGTCCGCGGGCCGGATGTGGCCCTCGGGCCGTAGTTTGGAGACCCCTGGTATACATGGTAGAGGACTTCACTAACTTCAAGACAGGTCAAACAGCCAAATGTTGCTCAATGTAAACAACTGCGATATATATATATATATATATATATATATATATATATATATATATATATATATATATGTAAACAACTGCGATACAGGTGATGATCACTGACGAGACGTATTCAAGTGAAATCCACTTGTACGTTAGCAGATTAAACAGCCGTTCCAAGTTATAGTCAACAATTTGTTGTACTTAATAACCTCATTAATTATTTGTACTTGATAAACTCATTGGCGTACGCCATACTTTTATTTACATTAATGATTTCAACAAATATCGAATATGGTTGTCGCAAATTGTATCTTCGAAATAAAGGGTTTTTTTCAGAAATCATTATTGTACAAAATGTTCTTAGAATAGGCCAAGGAATAACCCCTTGATTTTTTTTGCATTACACCCTGTATAGTTGATTATAGTTTTTATATTTTAGCTAATTTAATTAATTTAAAAAAATGCTTGTAAGTACTAGAATCTTACATGATCTATATATACAAGTGAGTATTATTATGTATAAATTTAGTTCGGTAATCTACTTCCTTCTTAGTCAACAACTTGGTCTAGTTTAGTTTGGCGCGTAAAATTAGTTTTGTTTTTGTTTGATCTTACCTTAAATGTGCCTGTTACTTATAGTATAATTCACTGTGAACTACTTAGGTGCTTCTTTGCAACCTATCTACTCCAGACTTCAATCTGAACTTAAGTTTAGCCCCAAACTCCTTGTTGGAAATAAAACTTTCCTTACATGTAAGTCACACAATTCGTCGATAACTGGTTGTATCATTTCCAATGTCTTGAACTTGTTTCCTGTTTTAATTTTTTTGCAAGCCTTGAGTTAATTATTCCTCTTCAAGGACCTACAAGCGTCAACAATCATTTTAAACTTAAAATTATTCACGCCAAACTTGAGACTTGTATTGTCTGTCTACTCTTGTGTGTTTAGTCAGTCTATTTGTTTCTGTTTAGACTAGTCTATTTAGTCTTGTATGTCTAGCCTAGTCTGCCTAAAATTTATTGTCTATCTAGTTTTGTCAGTCAATCTATGCTTGTCGGTTTAGACTCGGTTTAGTTTGTCTAGTTTAATTTGTCCAGTCTTGTCTGTATAATCTTATCTGTCTTCTCTTGTCTGCCTAGTGTTGACTGCCTAGTCTAGTGTTGGCTTTCTAGACTTGCCTGCCTTGTATGTATCCTCTACGCTACTTACATAGAATATTGATAATTTATTTACTTTCTTGTTTGTGTGCACGAAATGACTAGGTTTAGGTTTGGTTTTGGCTAGCTTTCTGGATCTCTTTGTCCCGAATTTCTGGTTAAATGCTATTTTTTCGCCGTGCTGAAGTTAAAACGATTAGCGAGATTAGAATTGCTAATTAGTAACTGTTTTTTCTCTCTAATTTTTTTGAGCGAATTAGCATCGATTTATTAATTTACTCGGGTTGTTGAACTTATTTGTTTGTTTATTTATCTGTTAAATATGGATAGCCAGACAAAACTAGAGTAGACTGGCCTCGAAACCTTTTTCATCGCGTACCCCTAGTACCCACAACTGTTATCCGGAAAGTTGATCGAAAGCAATTTCTTCGAAAGTAATTTTTGCGATAGAAAAAAACGTTCGAAGGAAAATTTGTTCGAATGAAATTTGTTTGAAAAAAATAGACATTTAATATATTAAATATTTTATTAAATCATTGAAAGGACAATTTAAATATATTATTTACTATTAACTACCGAAGCCGGATTTCCTATTAGGCTGAGTAGGCTGAAACCTACGGCAGCAAATTTTAACGGCGACAAATTTTCGACATACGCGCACGCATGCACATGTGCTCATGGACAGGGATGTTTTGGAGCTCCGTAACCGTAACCGAAACTATCGGATATCCGGAATAAAAATCTAAGCGTAACCGTAACCGAATCCGATATAAAAGTTTCGAATAATTTCGGATATTTTTGATTGACATTTTGTAATAAGGTTGAACCCCCTAGTAAAAACGCACAGTGACGGGAACACCATTTGATCGTTGTCGATGTAATCTGGGTTAACCGAGATTTGATCTGGATTAGGTTTTGGTTAGGTTAAGTTATTTTAGAACCAGATAAATCCTGACTGAGAGGCCGAGACTTATTGATTGAAAATAAGAAAAATTGATTGAATTTTAATGTACTTCAAAAAATGTATATTCTACTACGTCTATGTTTTTTGTTTAGTGACGCAGTTGTTGCCATAGTAACAACAAACAGAAATCGTTTAATAATGAAACTCCATTTGATTTACATTGGACTTTTACGCACGATTTGGATACTTTTACGTACGATTATAATATTGGCATCCTTCACATACAATAATGTATTTATTAATGTGTTCATTTTGGTGTATGAGTAGATAAAATTTTGATTTCGCATTTTTACATAGATTTAGCTTAAAAATAATAATTGTTGTATCTACTTACACTGCCGAGCATAAAATTAAGGTCACTCCGTAATTTGAAGATATTTTAATTTTTTTTAGTTTTTTACGTGTTTTTTCGGTTGTAACAGTTTAATAACTGATCGCTTGAATAAAAGAAAAGGTTTTTCTTCTTCAAAGTTTATTGAAAGTAATGAAAATGAACAATTTCAATTTTATGTGCGAAGTAATGAAAATGAACAAGTTTACTTTGATATGTTTTTGTTGAAACAAAAGAAAGTTTAAGAACAGCATAGCATTTGTTTCTGTGGTGTTATCTGTCTGTTGTAAATTGTTGTCATTGTTAGTGTTTTGCACTGAGCATAAATCTCGTTGTTGCGGCGCAAATTATGGCGGCTTTAGAAGACGATCGCGGTCAGCGCGAACTGCGAGAAACGTTGGTGTAAGTCGCTCGAGTGTGCAGCGAGAATGGCGGCGGTTCGAAGAGACAGGTCTGCTCACTGGAGGACTTTATTCAGGCTGAGGCAAAACTCCAACAGCTAGGGATGACCGCTTTCTCCTTTCTAGTGCTTTGAGAAACCGAACGGTTACTGCAGTTTCCCTTCGAAATCATCTCCATCAAAGTGAGAAATGTAAACATAAGTGAGTGGGCAGTTAGGAGACGACTCTATGCTGCTGGATTATCTTCTCGAACTAGAACTACTGGACCGCCGCTTTCCCGTGCACACCGGATTGCGAGGTTGAATTTTGCACGAGAACACTTGACTTGACAATAGCGGATTGGAGACGCGTATTGTTTTTCGATGAACCGCGATTCTGTCTTACGGGCTCAGATAGACATGTAAGAGTGTGGTGACGACAAGACGAGAGATATGCTCAAGCGTGTATTGCCGAGCGACTACCATTTGGCGGAGGATCAGTTATGGCATAGGGAGGCATATCTTTTGACACTCGCACGGAGTTAGTCTTTATCGAGAATGGGACGTTGACTGCGCATAGGTATCTGACGAGGTTCTAGAAGACCATGTTTTACCATCCATGGTTATTTTTGGAGACGACGCAACATTTATGCATGATAACGCACGGCCCCACACTGCTCGGATAGTTACTGAGCATCTTGACGAGTGTAAAATCACGCGATTTGTTTGGACAGCTAGCAGTCCAGGTTGAAATCCAAATGACCATATTTGGTATGAGATGGGAAAACATTTACGGAGACATGTGCCGGCCCCCAGAAATTCTAGAGGACTTCGCGACAAACTGGTGCAAGAATGGGACAATCCTCCCCAGAACGTGATCCAAAATCTGATCCAGAGCATGACACGTTGTTTGCAAGCTGTTGCCACTGCCAGAGGAGGGAATACTCACTACTGAACTCTTTAAACTTTCTTTTGTTTCAACAAAAGCATATCAGTGTAAAGTTGTTCATTTTCATTACTTAGCATATCAAATTAAAATTATTCATTTTCATCACTTTCAATAAACTTTGAACAACAAAAATCTTTTGCTTTATTCAAGCAATCAATTAGTAAACTGTTACAACCGAAAAAACACGTAAAAAACTAAAAATTTCTAAAATAACTTCAAATTATGGAGTGACCCTAATTTTATGCTCGGCAGTGTATATTGTAGTATTTACTTGTATGACATATGATTGTAGTACCAAATAATAACAGAGATAAATTTAAATTATTTACCAATTAGTAGTCTACTTTTACAATCTCTTAAAAATCTAATATGCGTAATCGAAACTATCCGAAACTATCGGATAATCCGAAAAAAAATTCATATCCGTATCCGTATCCGAAACCGGTATAATATTACTCCTATATCCGTATCCGATGCCACGATGCCTGCGTACTGCCACTTATATTATACGGACTCGAAACAGTCACCATGACAAAGAAAAGTGCACAACAACTACGGGTTAGTCAGCGTGCGATGGAACGTGCGATGCTGGGAATTAGCTTAAGGAATAAACAAAGAAACGAGGATATCAGGACAAGAACTAAAGTAAGCGACGTCATAGAACAAACAGCAAAAAACAAGTGGCGTTGGGCAGGACACGTTGCGCGAAATGATGAGAAATGGACAAAAATCATTATGCAGTGGAGACCACGGAAAACAAAGAGAAGCAGAGGCAGACCCATGCTAAAAGAAGAGCGGGAAAGAACTGAATGCTCCCAGCACAAGACAGGTCAACATGGAGGGAAATGTCCAGGAATGGATTAATACAGGCTGATAAAAAAAAATAAGGTCCGGATCCGTATCTAGATCCGAAATTTCATATCCATAACATCTCTGCTCATGGACCACCCAAGTTGCGGGTGCCAATACGTTGATTTAAATTAAAATTCTATGATTCTATCTACCATAATCGTGCATCCACGCACATCTCTAAACCAGAAGATTTTTTGACGATTTGTACTTCTTAGTTAACACATTATGAGCGGGCGCAGGTATTAGTGCCCGTTTCGTGGACTCTCATCCGTGGGACGGGTATGAGTACCCGTTTAAAAGCACCTTCGTTAAAAGCAGGTTAAACCTGTTGCATAATGTACGAATTGGCGTTAATAGGGGCAATAGGGAATATGCAAGAGATTTAGATTTACTTGATTTTTTTACCACCGATACATTATGATCTTGCAGTTACACCTATACCATTATTTTCTTATTTAGTTTGTATTTAATTCCAAAAATTAAAATCAAAAAGTCCAAAATATGCGAGCGATATTAAAATTTGCGAAACGCATCTCCATTGGTCGAACCGAAATTAAGGACTGTGACGCGCACGTTATGACATGAATATATAATATATCGTCGATAATATTATATATGAATATATAATATTATCGACGTGAATATTCACTGTGCTGTTTTGCTGTGCAATATTTCTGTAGTGTTTTTCTTGTGTACCTACTGCCATTTTGGTCAATAGTATATATATATATATATATATATATATATATATATATATATATATATATAAATATATATATATATATATATATATATATATATATATATATATGTTGTATTTGAGGTTTTCGCGGATAGATACCTGTGTTGTATTGTTTTCTCGGGGATTCCGCGTTGATGTTGAGGGTTGGTTCTGAAAAGAACCGGATTCTCGACGTTTCGGCGAACTAACATTCGCCATTCTCAAGAGATATATGCGTCCGTGCGGGTCAACGGTTAGACGCATACCAACCCTCAACATCAACGCGGAATCCCCGAGAAAACAATACAACACAAATATATATATATATATATATATATATATATATATATATATATATGTATATATATATATATATATATATATATATATATATATATATATATATAATCTTTTAAATCTCATGAATACCCTTTCGGGTGTCGAGATTATATCCTTCTTATTTATACGATATTGTTTATTATATTTTTCCATTCTTTTCTGCTTTTCGCTGTTCTTTCTGCTTCCTGCCAGGTGATGTTGTTGTTACTTAATATTTCTGATACGTTGTTCGCCCATGTTTTTTGTGGTCTTCCTCTTGACTTTTTTGTTGTTCTTGCGTTCCATATTCTTTTTGTTTGGCTGTCATCTGGCATTCTTGTGAGGTGTCCGAACCAAGCCAACTGTTTTTTCTCTATAGTAGTTTGTATGCTTTCTATTTGCAATCTTGTTCTAATATGTTCATTTCTTATTCTATCTACTCTTGTAACCCCTTCTACTCTTCTCAAGTATCTCATTTCCGCTGCTTGTATTCTGATTTTTATTCGTTGGTTCGTAGTCCATGTTTCACTCCCATATAGTAGTATTGGTCTGTATATTGTTTTGTACAGTGTCATTTTCGTTTCTTTCCTTATTTGTTTATTGTTTAGTATTATTTTATTCATAGCATAGTAGCTTTTGGTTGCTGCCGATATTCTGTTGTTAATTTCGTGTTCTAAGTTTCCTTTGTTATTTAATGTGTGTCCTAGATATGTGAATGTTTCTACCTGTTCAATGTCTCTGCCATTTATTTTTATCTCCATTACTACTTCTTCCTTCGCTATCACCATTATTTTTGTCTAGGCTTCGTTTATAGTCATATTATGATTATTTAGTTCTTCATTCCACAGGTTGATGTTGTATTGCAGATTTTCTTCATTGTCAGCTAATAATGCAAGGTCGTCTGCAAATAGGCACTCAGATATTGTTATTCTTCTTAGGTTGTAGTGACCTATTTCCATTTTCTTGGTTTTATCCTTGATTTTCTTCATGATATTATCTAGGAAAATTATAAATAATAGTGGGCTTAGTGTTCCTCCTTGTCTTAGTCCCTGTGTGGTAATGAATTCGCCGGATATTTCGTTTCTTGTTCTTATATAGTTGGATGTGTTATGGTATATACTTTGTATAGCCTCAATTAGATGTTTCTTAATCTGTCTTTTCTATAGTATTTCCCACATCTTGTTCCGCGGTACTCTATCAAAAGCTTTTTCAAGGTCTAAAAATGCTATGTGTAGTTTCCTCCCTTGCTTTAGAATGCTATCTGTAATTTTTCTTATTGTGAAGATATGGTCTTGGGTTGAGTGTCCTCTTCTAAATCCACTTTGTGAATTCTCCATTGTTGCTCCTGTTGCTGTTCTTAATTTGTTGTCTATTATTGCTTCATAGGTTTTAGCTGGTGTGCATAGCAATGATATCCCCCTATAGTTACTGCAGATTCTGTTATCTCCCTTCTTGTGAATGGGAAAAATCACAGCCTTTTCCCAGTCTTTTGGTATTTGTCTCTTTTCCCATATTATATTTTAAATTATTAACAATATTTGCTCTCCTTCGTTGCCCATATATTTTAATTGTTCTGATCTTATTCCATCGTGTCCTGGTGCTTTCTTCTTCTTTAAGTTCCATGTCCGTTCCGAACGTTGGTAACCATCTGGGCTATGATGACTTTATTCACTGCGGCACGGAAAAGTTCTGTTGTCGTCATGCCGAACCAGGTTCTTAGGTTTTTCAACCAAGATATTCGTCTGGCGCCGATTGACCTTTCCCTGGATAATCTTCTGCAGCAAATGAAATCTATCTTCGTTTCTCATGATGTGGCCAAGATATTCTAGCTTTCTGCACTTGACTGTGTTTAGAACCTCTCTCTCCTTGTTCATTCTATGGAGGATCTCATCATTGGTTATTCGATCCCTCCAGGAGACTCTCAGCATTCTGCGATATATCCACATTTCAAATGCCTCTAACTTTTTGCTGGTGGCTTCTGTCAGTGTCCACGATTCCATTCCGTAAAAAAGAACCGAAAACACATAGCATCTCATCATTCTCAGCTTTGTAGTCATTGTTAGGTTGTGGCTTATTAGTACAGATCGCATTTTGGTAAAAACAGATCTTGCCTTTTCAATGCGAATTTTTATCTCCTGAGAGTGATCCCACCGATCATTAACATTTGTGCCAAGATATGTATACCTCTCCACCCGTTCGATTGGCTCTTGATTGACAGTAAGTTCACAGTTTTCAATATAGGACTTGCTGATGACCATAAGTTTTGTCTTCTTGATGTTAATATCCAAGCCATATTCTGTGCTCTTTTCTACAAGTCTGTTTATTAGATGTTGTAGTCCTTCTATACTATCTGCAAACATCACTGTGTCATCTGCATATCGTATGTTGTTGATTTTTTCGCCATTGAGAGAGATGCCAGCTTCACACTCTTCCAGAGCTTCTTTAAATATGTATTCAGAATAGATGTTAAAAATAAGCGGGGACAATATACATCCTTGTCTCACTCCTCTCATTATGTCTATTTGTTCGGTCTTTTCTGTCTCTACTCTCACTTCGGCTTTTTGGTTCCAGTAGAGGTTCGTAATAATTCGTAGATCCTTGCCGTCCATCCCAGTTTCCTTTAAGATGTTAATCATTTTTTGGTGTTTGACCCTGTCGAAAGCCTTCTGGTAGTCAACAAAACAGGAAAAAATGTCGCAGTTCATATCTCTGCACCGTTGAAATAGTACTTGCGTGCAATATAATGCTTCTCGTGTGCCCATCGCATTTCTGAAACCAAACTGAGTTGGTGATACTTGTTCTTCGCAAACTCTGTAAATTCCTCTATGAATTATTTTTAAAAATAATTTGAGAAGGTGACTCATGAGACTTATAGTTCTGAACTCTTCACACTTCTTTGCTTTTGGTTTTTTGGGTAATGTTATAAATTCTGACTTTAGCCATTCTTGTGGTATATTTCCAGAGTTATAAATTTGGTTGAATATTTTTGTCAGATTTTTTACCCTGTCGTCATCCAGTAGTTTAAAGAATTCCGATTGGATTTCATCTGGTCCAGGTGCTTTACCGTCTTTCATTGTTTTTATTGCCTGCTTTACTTCATCCATCAGGATCTCCGGTCCATCCGAGTTGTTTATGGATGGAGGTTCCGCTCTAGTATCATGAAACAGTTGTTCAATATATCTTCTCCATGTTTCCTTTATGTCACCTGTGTCAATGATCAGTTTTCCTTCGCCATCCACCAATTTATTTATCGTTCTCGGTTTTGTTCTGCTTGTCATGTCTCTAATTTTTCTGTGCACGTTAAAGCTATCGTACTTGTGTTGTAGTTCTTCAATCTCTGTGCATTGACCTATATGTTCGTTCTCCTTGGCTTCTCTGATTTTATCTCTGATACTCCTCTTTATTTCTGCACATTCTCTCGTATTGTTGCTTTACCGTTTCTTAATTTCTGGAGTGCTGTCTTCATTTCTTCTTGCGTAATATTTTTCTTATCTTCTGTTCTTGTGCTACCAATTTCCGCATTTACCTCTTCTCTGTTTCCCTTGTTGTTTCCAGTTCCTTCTAATAGTTCCTGGTAGTGCTCTTTCCACCTTTCCATTACTTCCTTTTCTTCCTTTATTATGTTTCCTTTTTTATCAAAGAGCTGCTTCAGTTTTACTTGTTTTCCTTTCTTACATTTTTTAGTGTTCTGTAGAATAATTTTTTATTTTCCTTGAAGTTTCCTTCCAGAGTATTTCCAAACTCTTCCCATGACCTGTGCTTTGCTATTTTTATTTCTTCTTTTGTTATTTTTCTTTGTCTTTTGTAGTCTTCAAAATCTTCCTCCTTTTTGGAGTTGATATATTTTTTCCATTTTAGTTTCTTTTTCTGTACTTCTTCTTTTATTTTATCGTTCCACCAATGTGTTTGTTTCTTGTTGTGCGTATTTCTGGTTGTTCCACATGCTCTTTTTGCTGCTTCTATTAGTATATATTTGAAGGTGCTCCATACTTCTTCCACATCATCAAAATTCGGTTTGTGTGTTTCTTTTATTAGATTTTTAAGCTGATTTTGATAACATTCCCTTATCCGTTTCTCTATTCTAATTTTTACTATTTCTCTTTCTTTGTTGCTTGTTTCTTGTTTCTTTCTATTACTATTTTTACTTTCTATTACTTTTAGTTCCGCTATTACCAGGTAGTGATCGCTTCCTATTTCGCTACCTCTTTTTACTCGCACATCCCTTACATTTGATCTCTGTGCTTTGTTAGTTAGAAAGTAATCTATTATTGATTTTTCGGCTCTGCTTCTTTCTACCCTGGTGTATTTGTGGATTTCTTTGTGTTCGAAGTATGTGTTTAATATTAATAATTCGTTTATGACACAAAATTCTAACAGTCTTTTTCCGTTGTTGTTCCTAGTTGGCTCTCCATGTCTACCCATTATTTCTTCCAAACTCTTATTTTTTTCCCCACTCTGGCATTAAAATCCCCCATTATAAAGATTGGTTCTTCCATTTTTTCATATTCCAGTTGCACTTGATCCCAGAATTCATCTTTGCTTGTTTTTCTCTCATCTTCGCTTACCCCATATACTATCATTATATTTGCTGTTAGTTTGGCTTTATCTACTATTTGTATTGTAAGTATCCGTTCGTTTATACAGTCCCACTTTTTTATTGATTGTTCCAAGTTTTCATTAATACATCCCACACCAGCTCTTGCCCTTTCATTGACTTCAACTCCGCTGTACATAAATATGTGGTTATTCTTTAATCTTGTTATTCCTTTACCTTTCTTTTTCGTTTCTGTAATGGCTAATATCTCTAATCCCGCTTTTTCAAATTCTTCTATTAGTTCTATCTCCTTTCACTGCAGGCTTCTAATGTTCCATGCTCCCAGTCGTATAGTCCTTTTTGTTTGCCTTTTCGTCTCCATGTTATTTTTTTTCGCCATAAAGCTTGTTAGTCGTTTTTTGTAGGTTGTTGTACATTCTCGCTTGTTTTCAATAAAACCCCTTTTCCTTTTTTGTCCCATACATATACTTCTCCTTTACAAATCAATTTTTGATATCCGATTTTAGCTCGTTTTCCGCTTGTTTTCATTTCCTTGGCTATGCTTCTTATTTCTCTTTGGATTTTGTTTTCTTCCCATGTTAATTCGTTCTCAATGTATGTATCAGTTCCTTTTAATTTACTTTTCGCCGCCATGACCATTTGTTTTTGTTCCCAGTTCGCTACTTCCACTATTATAATTTCGTTCACTTTTCCATTATTTTTAGTATTTATTTTGTTAATGTCTACTTTGACCTGCAGTTGCTCTGAGAATAATTTTCCTATGTCGTCTTCCGTTTTGTGGTCAATAGTGACATTATAAATTATCAAGAACAATGACGGAAAGTGGCTTTGTTAAAGCACAATCGGACAATTTACCAAAAATAGATATATTTATCTCTGAGAATAACCAAACTGCATTGCTAATATGTTAAATGATTCATTTAATTTTAATTTCTTTAATGTAATTAGTATGTCTATATTACTTGGAAGTGAGATGCTTTAACTTAAAAGTTTTATTAAATGATATGATTGTTTGGGTAATCCTATCAATATTTTAGGCTCTTTTCCTATAGCAGTTATTGCATCAATTCGTTTTTCATCCTCCAAATCATCTTGGGTCCAACTTAATTGAGATGGGCTACATGATGCATAATCAGGGGATATCACTGAAGAATCAGAAGAAATAGTACCATGCCACTATCAACTGGGTTATCTGCAAATAAGTTCCCAGCTGATTTTATTGGTGACGCTGCAAAATTTTGTAATGAAAGACGAATAGGAGATAGAGCAAGATTTTCCTTTTCCATTCTTAAATTTACTTGAACACCTTTACTTCTTTACTTTGACTTAATATTTACTTGCAGAGCTTTGTCATTAGTATTACTAGAGGCTTCAATCTGCTCTATTTCAGAGACATCCATGCGAGAGGTACTGGGCCTAGCTGGATAATCATCACTTCCTTCAATATGACAACTACTTTGCCCGGCTTCATTGTAACTTGTTTTTGGTGTTTCAATTTCTAAAGCATTTGTACTTTTGACAGCTACTAGTGACAATTATTGTCTTTTAGTAGCACATATTCATTATGGTGGTGGCATATTTTCTTTTTGGCACTGAAATATATGAGGCACAACTCTTTAATTGAACCGCAGTATTACTTTTTGCCCTTGTTGTTTCATGATGTATTGAACATAATTTGTTGTATCTTCCTCAATCTGAAATAAATTCAACATTTAGTAAAACCCTGGAAGAAATTCACACCATGTAAACTATCGAAATACAAAATACTTACATTAAAGTGATCTTCACAACAATATAAACACGATTTTGGAGATATTTAATCTCTTCTTATAACTTTACACTATTCTTTACGCATTTTTGCATTTCTTTGAACAAAAAAAAAACACTTTATCTGGTTTACTTATAATAGTGTTTTTGCATTCCGGTACAAAACAATATCTATAACATGGTTTTTTTAGCTTTTTCCATTATCGAAATAGCGATTCAAACTGAAAATCCTTAACTGTCAAAAGTGTAAGTAACTGTCAACATTGCAAATAGTAAACAACCCTGAATGACAAGTGGAGCTGTGACGTCATCTAAAGCGCGCGAAAAATGGGACCGTTCAAACAGGTCAAATTTAATCAGTATTGTATATAGATTTTTAAAAATTAATTTAAGCACTTTTAACCGTATTTATATTTTTTACTATGTTGAAGCAAAATAAAAAGTGAATTAAGCAAATAAAAAAAATTTATGAAAATATAAAAAAATATAAAAATATAAAAAATATTCCCTATTCTAAGGGATTTTTAAAAAAATAAGATGATTACATAATATATCGTGGGTGTACTGCCAAAAGTGACCAAGTCAAATATTCACAAAAATGAAATAATATGCCCAAGATGTTTTAACGTCTACTACTTTTATGGAAAAAATATTTCAAGCCAATATACTTCGCTAATCATAACCTTCTAACATGGACCAAAAATGACTTTGAAAGTCTTTTAAAATTTCTACAGTTAAAAATGCCAATGTCTAGTGAGTCGCTTCCGCCAATTTTTGTCTTGTTCACCTTTGGCAATACAACCACGCTATATTTCATCACTTTTCAAATGTTTCTTGTCGGATAGCTTTGTTATTGATAGTCTTCGAGACTGCTGTTTGGATTTCGTGATTATTGCTTATACCTATGTAGCAAGGTTGGCCAACATGTCGATTCAGGATGACAGGAGACAAAATTAGAAAAGGCGAAAAAAGTTGTAAATAATTCGTTTATTTCTTTTCGGTTTAGCAGATTTTTCTAAAATATACAAAAAAAATCATTTAAGAAATATATTATTTCTTAGATAAATAGAACCCATAAACGCTTATATTCTATATTCTAGAATGTACTTGACTTAGATATCATAATGTTGGTTTTAGAATATATGAATTATAAATTTTACATTTTATTTATTTTTATTTATTTTTTATTTATTCGATCATTGCCCAACAGTGTGAACCAATTGCAGAGCAAGATAACAGTAAATTAATTTAAAAAAAAGAAGAAAAGACACATTATCATAACATATAAAAAGCAGCATAATCAGCCAGAAATAAAACAAAAATATAATACAAAATAATAAAGAACAAAATAAAATACACAATCAATGCGCTTAGGCATGCTTAAAGATCAAACCGACACTTAGGCATGTTCAGGAAGAGTAAGACAATTCGTCAGGCAATTAACAACACTTTGCTTTAAAGCCTTTGAGCTTGCCAAAAATGTCAAAATCAGAGCTCAACGAGTTATGGATGGAGCATAATCTATTGAGAGGTGGGTTCAAGGAAATAGGACCACTCGATGTATGAATATAGAAAGAGGCAGACTGACGACTAGCAGCTCTTGGCACTAGAAAGTTTAGTTGATTGACTATCTCTGGGGCGTCAAGGATACTGTGAACTGCCTTAAATAGAAAGACCTGACCAGCCAGAGTTCTACGAAATTTAAGTGATTCAAACCCAAGTTCAGCCAGCAGCAAAGGGTGATCGACGTGAAGCGCCGGAGGACAGCCGAACATTTTAAACCAGAGGAATTTGAGAAATTTTCTCTGAATAACTTCCAGAGCAGTAATGTGCTTTTTAAAGTGAGGGTCCCAAATGATGGATCCATACTCCAAAACGGATCTCACAAATCAGTAGTAAAGCACCCTCAGAGCCAAGTTATTATTAAAATTGCGAGAATTACGGATGATGAATCCAAGAGCCCTTGCAGCCTTCTTGACTGAAGAAAGTATGTGTTGGACAAACGAAAGCTGACAATCGAAAATAATCCCCAGATCTTTGAATGACTCACAGCGATCAAGACTGACGTTAGATAAAGAATACCTGCACTCAATCGGTTGCTGGATTCTAGGAAAGGTAACAACTTTACTCTTGCTAAGATTAAGGTACAACTTGTTGACTTCACACCATTCCCCTAAGGTGTTTATACTAGTTTGCAAAATATGACAGTCATCAGGGTTCATGACAGCCGAGAAGATCTTAAGGTCGTCAGCGAAGAGTAAATGAGGGGAAGATAGAGACGCGCTCAAGTCATTAATGAACATATTGAATAACATGGGCCCGAGGATGGATCCCTGAGGAATACCGGAAGAGGCTACAAATTCAGCTGATGAAAAACCGCTATGAGATACAAACTGCGTCCTATCCTCAAGGTATGAGGAAAATAAAGCTATAAGTTTGCCGTCAAGGCCAAAGGAGTCAGCTTGTTTACAATGACTGCATGATCGACGCTATCGAACGCCTTGGCGAAGTCTGTATAAATACAGTCCACCTGCCCCCTACTTGCAACAACTGGAGTAGCATAATCAGCGAGGGCTACAAGATTGGTGACCGTGGAACGGCCCTTGATGAACCCATGCTGATTCGTGGAAACAAGATGCTTAATACGGGGAAAGATGGAGTTTAAAACGATCGATTCGAATATTTTGGGGAAGTTGGAAAATAGGGATATGGGACGATAATTTGAAATGTCGGTCAACGGGCCAGATTTGTGTATTGGGCAAATCTTTGAGGATTTCCAAAAAGCTGGAAACTTGCCTTCAAGGAGAATTTTGTTGAATAAAGTAGTCAGTGGAGGTGCAAAAATATGCGCACAATCCCGAAGTAAGAAAGATGGAATAAGATCCGCTCCGCTGGTCAAGCTACACTTGAAATGCTTGAGAGTTGATAGAACCTCATCCTCCGTGAATCTAGTAAGACTGATCAGAGGGATGTTGAGACCAGAGATATCTGATTGACTCGTAAAGGGGGACGATGTTCTATAAACTCCCTTGAAGTAGCTTGCAAAACCATCTACTATAGACTGCGGAGTGTGCAAGGTAGCATCATCCAAAGACATGTCTCCTGGAATACGGCTTAGACACTTCTTAGCCATAACAAATGACCAAAAACTTTTCGGATCTTTTGAAATATTATTTAAACATTTTATTTCATAACCAGTAAAAATGGGAAATCCCAGCGGTTGAATCTGAAAAAGTGTAGTCATGGGATTCGCCGGCGCTGAATTCGAGGATTTTTTAAGTAAGTGTTTTTTAATTTCACAAAAAAAGATAATTAAAAAAAATATGTTCTACTTCGATAATATTCAGAAGCTGTAGATAGATAAGAAGATAGATAGAAGATATTCTAGAAGCTGTCTTTCCATCTCTTGCTGGGGGCTCCAACACTTCTTCTCCCTTGGGGTTGGCTGTCTCTTGATATCCTTACTAATCTTTCATTTTCCATTCTAGACACGTGGCTATCCCATTCCTGTCGTCTGGTATTTACCCATTCCGTTATTGGTTGTACTTTACATGTTTTTCGTATGTTGTCATTAGGTATTCTGTCTTGCCTTGTCTTTCCTATTATTTTTCTTAGGATTGCCATCTCTGCCACTTGTATCCGCTGTTTAGTTTTTGCAGTTTCTGCCGTAGTTTCCATGGCATATGTCATGATAGGTCTTACCGTCCATTTGTATATTCGTGTCTTCGTTCCCAATCTTACATGTTTATTTTTCCATATCGTATTGTTTAGGCAGCCTCTTATTCTTTCTGCTTTCCTTGTTTGCTCCCCTACTTCTTTGTCTAAGTGTGCTTGGCTTGTCATTTTTACTCCTAAATACTTTATCTCCATTATTTATTCGATTGAGTTGTTCTCTACCATGAGTTTACACCTTTGCGGTTCTTTCGCTGCTGTCATCGATTTGGTTTTTCCGGTAGAGATTTTCATATTGTATTTCTTATATGTTTGATTTAACTGATGGAGTAATATCTGTAATCCATCTTCATCTTCCGCAACCAATACAGCATCGTCTGCATAACATATAATATTTACATTGTTTTGTCCGATTCTTTTCTTCCATTTTCTCCGAACTCGGCTTGCGGGAGCCAAAGGGTGGACTGAGTAGCCCAGCAGCTCCCGTTGCCGGTCTCAAGCCCGGATAAACGAGGAGGGCTCAGAGGTAAGGTTAGCAACCTGCCTACGGTAAAACAATCACAATGCTCACAGATTCGATAAAATGCCTCTTAATGGGACGGATACAACGATGACGACCACTCCCAGAAAGCGGACTTTAAGCAAATAAAAAAGAATTATCTACTAAAGATCGGAACGTGGAATATAAGATCTTGGAAGGCAATAGACCAAGAAATCATGATAGAAATTATAAACAACAAAATAAACATATGCTGCCTCACTGAAACCAAACGAAAAGGAAGAGGTATTTCAAATTACCATGAATACATATTAGTATATAGTGGAGTAAAATAGGAAACACGAGGAAAAGAGTGAGTTGCTATGTTTATACATAGCAAATATAAAGACTGTTGCAAATACCTATCAGAAAGGATACCCCTAGCACAAATAGACACATCTAATACAGTAGTAAACGTCATGTCAGTGTATGCCTCCGAAAATAATAAACCTGCACATGAAAAAGAAACGTTTTATGACGAGGTCCAAAATACTTTATACTCTATAAATGTAGAAGAAGAGCCTCTTATAATCATGGGCGATCTAAATGCTCGAAAAGGAGATATTATAATACCCGGGGTAAAACAACGTTTTAATGAAGAAGCAGTCAATGATAAAGGAGAAAAGATGATCAGCACATGCTCACACAATGAACTAAGAATTAACAACACATTTTTGACATTTTAAGTACAGCATAAAGTCACTTTCCATAACTAAAGAGGAAATAGATCAACCATAGATTACATATTAACAAATAGAAAAAATCATCTTTAGCAAATATTAGACGTAAAGGCATTAACATCCTCAGATATTGCCTGTGATCATAACTTGGTGGTAGGGAAAATAAGAATCAAAATGAAAAAAACCCGTGCCAAACTATATAACAAAAATAAATATAGAATCTCTACAAAATGATACGATCAAAGATCTATATAAAAACAGATTAACAACCCACATAGAGAAAGAAACAATTAAAGAAGAGGACTCTGTGGAAGATAGTTGGAAGAAAATAAAACTTAACACATTGACTGCCACGATATTTTCTGAAAAAAATTACCGCGCCATTTTTTTTTCGAAAAATTGTTAATAAGTTCAAAATAAGTAGTTATACTCCATTTTTTTAAGAATCCAGTACAGGGAAGATAGACCTTATTTGACCTTGTTCTCTGATTGGCTTAAATCGAGGAGAAGTTCACACTGACGAAATTTACGTCTCAATCTCAACCTCTTTTCTCTCTTTCTTTCCAGCTGTTAGTTGTCAATGGCTGCCGTGTCAATTCCTTAGAACATATACTTATGGAACAGGAATACAAATCATAAAATTGTGTCCAAGAAGTGAGATGCAAAGTCTCATTCTATTTCTTTGGGTCGAATTGCTCATGCGCGGCCTACACGTATTTTTCGATGTTGTTTACAGTTGCCATCTTGTTAGATGCATGTTATTAATCCACTTTATTAAGAGTTTATTTCTTCTTTGTTGATAATATCAATATCCCAAATCAACAAAATGGGTGTATATTGCTGGCAATGCGGCATTCGTAATAAAACCGTTTCGGAAATTCAGGAAAGTTGTAGTAATTATTTGGCTTGGTTAGCATTTTCTCTGTCACAAACTTCCAAATGTTATTATTTTCATTATTTTGGCAATTTTTAGTTTAATTATTTGGGTTAGTTGAACAGACGTTTTGTCTACTATTATTGTAAACAGGGCGAACTGAACCTCGCCCAATGGATTGCATGTTTTATTGATATTTTGTGTTTATTACGAATAAAGGCCTTATTATTATTATTATAAACTTAATAAAGTCGGAACACGGTCAGAATATATAAATATATTCAACCTTTCTGGAGCTCTATAACACTAATGAGTCTTTTTAGGACTACCAAAAACAAATCTCATGTAAAATTTGTCAGTTATTTTATAGCTTTCAGTCCACCTTCGTGGTACTTAACAAAATGCAGAAAAATAACATTGTTTGTTAAGATCATGTATCAACAAGGTATCGGAATGACATGATCTTAAAAAACAATGTTATTTTTCTGGTTTTTGTTGAGTGCCACGAAGGTGGCCTGAAAGCTAAAAAATAACTGACAAATTTCACATGAGATTTGTTTTTGTTAGTCCTAAAAAGACTCATTAGTGTTATAGAGATCTGGAAAGGTTGAATATGTTTATATATTCAGGCTGTATTCCGACTTTATTAAGTTTACAGTAGATTTATTTTTATTTTGTAAAAGTTGTAATATATATTTAAGTAAATTTGTAATAAAGTTTTAATGTAATACTAAATAAAATAAGAGAAATAGTTTTCTTGTTACAGTGTCAAGTTGTATTGTTATTAAATCGTACTATACTAGTACTTATACTAATAAAAAAAAATACTTATTATCTTTTGATAAATCTCTTATTTTTTATGAAAACTTAAATATTTTTCTTTTCAAAAATAAACACTAACTTTTTTTAATTTTTCTTTAATATATTTTTAACAGATACAAATTATAGAACTAAATAATACACCACCTAAAAAATTAAAAGCACCTAATATTATAAATATTTTATAAGTAACAATAAAAATATTTCTAAATAAAAGTTCAACCATATTTATGGTTAAAATTAAGGTTAGAAGATAAATGTTTATTTCATTTGGAGCATGCGCATAGCGAACAAAAGAAATGTTATATCTTTCCTTGTCGCACGGATGTTGGACACAGTTTCGGTACACGTAAGTTATACGGTATTCCTATTCCATTAGTATAAGTTCTATGGTCAATTCACAATTATTATCTGATCTGTTTGTATCATTTAGATTTTTTGCGTTTTTCTCCATTTATTTATTTGTATTTCATTACTACTGTTGCCATTTGGTATATTAAATTAATAATATTAAGATATTCAATGAAACCATTAGTAAATTACCAATTTTATATTCAAGTAACTATATTTGAATTTTGCGCCAAATTTTGTAACTTTCACACATTTTTCAAAGTGTAATTCAGTTTTCTAGTTACTGCATTCTTAAAAAAATGGACTATAGGTACTCATAAGTATTTTTTTTGTTCTTAGAAACGTATATATTAATTTTTTGTATGTCACTCATATGTGGTTGACGTGGCCCACCGTATATTGTTTTTGCAGAGCATTGTCGGCCATATATGTGTGACAATATGTTAGGTTAGGTTTCTCTTTTATTTGCTGTAAATTTGTTGCTGTTGAAACAGTTTTATTTGTAAAGTTGTCTTGCGAAAAGTGCAGTAGAAAATGGCTAAAAGAAAATATTTAAGCGATGATGATTTGCGAATAATATTAGAAAGTGATGAATTTTTACGAAGTGATGAAGATGAAGAATGTGCAGATTTCAGTTCAGATGATTCTTTAAAAGACCCTGGATATAATCCTTCTCCAAATACATCAGAAAATGGAGAAGATAATAAAGTAGTTGAAAATATTGAAGAAGTTATTCAGGATCTACAACTAGAAGAGGAAAGTGAGGAGTTAGATAGTCTAGTCTCCAGAGGTTCCGGAGATTGTTAAATGGACAGAGTACGAAGGTCGTCATAAAACATTTACTTTTGCAGGCAACTCAGGTTTACAAATAGATGTGGATGTGGAAGATATTACTCCATTTGATGCGTTTTAGTAAATTGTTGATGCTGAAATTATAAATATTATCGTAGTGGAAACAAACAGATACGAACAGAACATAAATTGAATAATAATCAAACTAAAAAGTAAAAGTCAGAGTAAAAGTCGAATGAAAAAATGGGTTCCAACTAATAGTGAAGAGATAAAAAAGTTTTTGGGGCTTCTTATATGGATGGGGTTAGTAAGACTTGGTAGTATTCCATTCTATTGGTCAAGAAGCGGTATTTATAAAAATAATGTAGCGGCAAAAATTATGTCTCGTAATAGATTTCAATTATTGCTGTCAAATATTCACTTTTCAAACAATGAAGAAATTCCCCAAGGAGATAGACTAGGAAAGATACAACCTCTTATAGATGCATTGCAAAAGAAGTTTCAAGATATAATGATTCCAGGTGAAGACTTTCTTATTGATCAAACCCTTATACTTTGGAGATTTGGTAGATTAGTATTTCGACAATACATACTTAATAAAGCTCACAGATTTGGGATAAAGCTTTTCAAGCGTGGTCATAATGGTGTAGCGGTGAACGCATCCGATCGCTACACCTTTTCGATCGCTACACCACTTTACCCAGATAGACATACCCATCACCCACTCAACGGCATGACCCCGACCACAATCGCGACATCGCGATCGACATCGACATCGCGATCGCCAAAAACGTCCCAAACATCACTGACATAACTTCCCTAGAGGAACTAAACTCAGACCACAACCCAGTAAGGATCACCCTCGGAATACCACACCACCACAGCAAACACCGACGGAAAATACTCGACTATGAAAACGATGACTGGACAGAATTTAGGCGAAAACTGGACACACGAATCACAATAAGACGGGTATACACTAAGGCAGACATAGAAACAGAAACCGAAAAACTGACAGAGACAATTAACACAGTTAAAAAGAAATTCACCAAAAACAGAAAAGCCGACCAAACAAATGAAAACTTACCAGACCACATCAAAGACATGATACAGACAAGAAACAGACAAAGACGGGAATGGCAAAAACACAGAGACAAGACTGGGAAACAGTTAATGACGAAACTGACAAGACAAATAAGAACGGAAATTAGCAAATTTAGAAACGACAAATGGGCCAACAAACTGACTAAACTGACAACCGTAGTCAACTCCATTTGGAGGATGACTTAGGATGAAAAAATGAGGATGAAAACGTACACAAAATTGACCCCGAACTTAACGACAAACAGAACCAAATTGTAGAAATAGTAAATATATTCATGGACAGCCATACGGAAACCACGGACCACGAACACGACCTGGCGACTACTTCACCGACCGAAATTGAAAACATTCTAAAAAGTTTAATACCCCTGAAAGCCCCCGGACCCGACCAAATACAGAATTATATTTTGAAAAAACTATCGAGGAAAGCCATCGTACAACTCACACACATCATTAACGGAATATTTAAACTGCAATTTTTCCCGTCGTCTTGGAAAGTCGCTAATGTTGTTCCAATACTTAAACCGAAAAAAACTGACACGGACCCGAACAGCTACAGACCCATCAGTCTGTTAAACACATTGAACAAAGTGACAGAGAAAATCATTTTAAATCGACTAAACAAGTTTCAGACGTAAACACAACACGGTAAAACAGCTATGCAGAATAATAACAGACATCAAATACAACTGTAACAAATAGAATGTGACAGCACTGACCCTCCTCGACATAGTGAAAGTATTCGCCCGAGTCTGGACGGACGGACTGCTTTACAAACTGATTAGACTGAAATTTCCACCGACACTGATAAAACTCTTAGCTAACTACCTAACAAACCGCTTCTTCGTAGTGATGATAAATGACGTGAAATCTGGACACAAACCGATAGCTGCTGGTGTACCGCAAGGGTCGATCCTCGCGCCGATCCTTTTCAACATTTACATCAACGACATCCCCACAATGCCCCAGACTAAACTAGCCCTCTACGCCGACGACACAGCCATTTACAATCATTCATGCAGTACGATAACAGCCCACAAAAAGACAGAAATTAACATCCAACAGATTTTCACATTTTTCAAACTCTATGGAACTCTAGGAAAATAACACTAAATTCACAAAAAACAGAGACACTCACATTCACACGCAAGTTTACCAACACCCGACTAATCTACCCACCCAAAACCGTACAATATCTGGGAGTATATCTAGACGCGAGACTGTGTTACAAGACCCACATCAAACACACAATAAACAGGGCCTTTGGCGCCCTCAAGAGAGGGCGAAGACTCCCTAATGAGTAAAAATAGCCATCTTTCAATGCAGATCAAGCTTTTGCTATACATAACGATTATTCGGCCAATCCTGGTTTACGCTGCACCGGCGTGGTGTAGTGCCTCACCAACCAACATGTTGACTCTACAGCGCTTCCAGAACAAATGTCTGAGGCGTTAAACAAAGACCTAACACACTAAATAGATACACTAAAATCAACGAACTCCACGAACAAGGACAAATACCAAGACTGACGGAATACATACAACATCAATCACAGAAATTTTACAAAACGCAGAAAAACAGAAAACACCCAAACAAACTAATCCAAGACATAACACACATTAGACTACATAACACACCAATCGAACTAATACACAAGCTCCCTTATCAAAATCTGCCGGGTTCGATCCTCGGACAAACCGTGAAATTTTTCACGGAACTATGCTTTGGCCACCTCGTGGAAAGCAATGGCAAACTACCACGAGTAATTCTGCCAAGAGAACCTCTCAAATAGTGCCGATCGGAACCGGCGATATTGAAGGTCATTATATGATCGATATAAGGTCGATACTGATACTGATCAATTATGCGCGAGAGGTCACGACACTTCAGCAATGAAGTAGAGCGAATTTAGATAGATTTTTCAAGTTATGCTTTACTGAAGGATATACTTGGTCTAGCAAAATATACTCAGAGAAATCTGATAATTATACAAAAAGGGTTGGTTTAGGTAGAACAGTTTGTGAAGAGCTATCGCAAGGACTTCAAAATCAAGGTCGCACATTATTTGTCGATAACTTCTATACGAGAAATTAGCATTGTCCTTTTTACACCAAAATACTCACGTAGTTGGTACTTTGAGGGCCAATAATAAATATATGCCACGAGAACTTTTAGACGCTAAACTAGATATAGGCCAAATGATAGCGAAAGAAGAGCAAAATGGAATTGTGGTACTAAAATGGCGGGATACACGCGATGTAAAAATTCTATCACCTAAACACGCTCCACACATGAGAAATATTACAGGCGGCGAGGAAGGAAATGCTGGAGCAGATGGGGGATGTAATGCTGACCAACCATCAACCAGTCGAGCTTCAAATGCTAATCGAAAGCGTAAAAATAAACAAAATCCTATCGCCATACTAGCGTACAACAGAGGGAAAGCTGGTATTGATCTAGCACAGGGGTCTCCAAACTTTCCAGCCTTAGGGCCATACTGATTACTCCAGTAAGTTCCGAGGGCCAAAACCATATTATCATTATTGCCGGTGGTAAAAAGTGAAATAGTCCACTGATGAAAAAAAAAGTCCGAAAAAGTACGCAACGTTTAAAAAAGGCTGCAATTCGGCAACACTGCATATTATTAATTTTCCTGTCATTATCTGTAATTTCTAGATTAGTCGTAGACTACGAGCCATGAGGAGTAACGTGACACGACATCTGGTGGACACAAGCGGAAATAGGTACTACCTTCTATCGCTAACAGATAGCGCTAATAGCACGTACAGAATAATCTCGTTGGTTCGAGAAAGTTCTGGTGTCTTCCACTCACTTCTAGATGGCAGTAATTGGAATATATAAGAAGGCTAGTGGCGCAACCACAACTCAGTTCCTATGACACTGTTGTGAAATAAAATAGTGCGTACCTCCTTAAAACGTGTTTGTGCGTGTTTAAGTTCAAGACAACTTTGTAACAGTATTTTGATTTGAATTGTTGCTTTTGTGTGTGATTTAGTAGTATAGAAAAGAAGCGAAAAATTGATAGTGAATGCAGAAACTTCAAAGATCAGTGGAACATTCAGTATTTTGTAATTGGGTCCAGTAACAAGGCGCTATGTTTGATTTGCAATGAAAGCATAGCCCCGTTCTCAAGGAATATAACATTAAACGTCATTATGAAACAAAACATTTTCAAAATTACTCAAAATATACAGGAAGTTTGCGGACAGACAAATTCGAAGCTATGAAGCGCGGATTGAAATCGCAGCAATCTTCATTTACAAAACTCAAAACTGAACAAGAGGCTGCAACTCGTGCCAGCTTTCGTGTGGCTCTTGAAATTGCAAAACGTGGAAAACCATTCACCGATGGAGAAATGATCAAAGAATGCATAATTGCAGTAGCCGAAGAAATGTGCCCTGAAATGTAAATTTATTAAAAACTGTCAGTATGTCAGCAAACACTGTGGCTCGAAAGGTAGAAAACCTCACTGAAAATATATCCTCTCAACTGTTCGACAAAAATGGACATGTTGAGTGGTTTTCTTTGGCCTTGGATGAGTCAACGGATGTGTCAGATACTGCTCAGGTGTTGATTTATATTCGATGAGTAGATAAAAGCTATGAAGTGCATGAAGAACTTCTTGATATGTATAATATTCATGGCACAACTACTGGTACAGATATTTTTAAGGAGTAGAAATTGCCATTAATCAAAAGAACCTTCGATGGAAAAACTTGAAATGTATTACAACTGATGGAGGCAAAAACATGAGTGGGAAGGATAAAGGAGTGGTCGCTCTTGTGTCAAAGGCTGTAGAAAATGACGGTGGTTCAAAACCATTAGTCTTACATTGTATCATTCATCAACAGTCTTTGTGCGGAAAATGTTTGGATATGTCTGAAGTTCTGAAACCAGTCATATCAACTGTTAATTTTATCAGATCTTTTGGACTGAATCACCGACAATTCCGACAATTTATGGAAGAGATTGGAGAAAATGACTTACCTTATCATACTGCCGTACGTTGGCTTAGTTGTGGGAAAGTCCTTCAGCGCTTTTTTGAACTTCGAGCAGTGATCGAAATTTTTTTGAATGAAAAGCATCGCCCTCTTACTGAATTACAAAACAACGCATGGCTGTGTAAGTTAGCATTCAATGTTGATTTCACAAAACATGTGAACGAACTGAATTTGAGATTGCAAGGAGAAAACCAGTATCTTCCTGATTTATACACTAATATCAAATCATTCCGGAAGAAATTGATACTGTTTCAATCACAACTACGAAGTAAATGTTTTTCACATTTTAAAACATGTGAAATATTCAGCCACACCACTGAGACTGAGTTTCCTATCGATTTTGCAATCGAAACTTTGAGTGCTTTGAAAATAAATTTTGATACTCGTTTCTCGGACTTTGATGCCATTGCGAATCAAATTAAGATTTTTCAGAATCCTTTTGATACTGACATTGAAACCCTAGCCCCGGAACTTCAAATGGAAATGATTGATCTACAGTGCAGTGACATAATTAAGAACAAATATCAAAACTCATCATTGTTGGAATTTTATAAGAGTCTTCCACTGACACAATTTGATAATTTGCATAAATTTGCTCGTGGGCTGTTTTCTGTTTTTGGTACTACATATTTGTGTGAGGAGACCTTCACCACAATGAAGTACACAAAATATGTTTACAGATCTAAATTAACTGATGAGCATCTTAAATCTCTTTTAATAATTGGTACAAGTAAAATTAGTCCACAACTACAAACTATTGTCAGTGGAAAATCTCAATTACATAAATCTCATTAGTATTTCATATGTCATTATGCTTGTTATAAGTTATGTTTTTATTTAAAATGTATAAAATGTTAGTTGGATTCATTTCAATATTTTGTTAGTTATTATATACTGAAGTTAAATTTTCTGCATATTATACATGTCTTTACTCATTACAATTCTGTGTTTCTTTATCCAACTTATCACAAAAACAATAACAATAAGCCTACAACAATGTTATGAGTAGTTAGCCCAAGAACATATCAATGTAGATGTCATATTAATAATTATTCAACATAAAATTAGAATACTTCAGTAAACTAAATTTAATTTGCTATAAAAAATATGTTCTCTAAAAGGAGTTTTCAAGTAAGCTAGCTCTCCGCGGGCCGGACAAAATCTGTCCGCGGGCCGGATGTGGCCCTCGGGCCGTAGTTTGGAGACCCCTGATCTAGCAGATCAAATTTGTTCATATGCCACGACCCTGAGGAAGGGTATAAAGTGTTACCGGAAGCTAGGCATAGAGTATTTGGTAGGTATTTCACTTGTGAATCCTTTTGTAGTATATAAAACAGCAACTAAAAAATCAGCTAAAATACGATAGTTTCGAGAAGAAATAGCATAAAGCTTGCTAAATTTACAAAAAAATTTAAAACACGTCAAAGCCAATTGTCGTAATGTTCATGTTCTAAAAACTAAAATGAATGAAAATAATAAAAAGGTACGCCGGATGTGTACTTTGGGTTATGCAAGAATAAAAAACTTGAAGGAAGAAATGCTGCTAAAAAAAAAAATGGAAAAAAAGTATACATATAATTGCAACCCGGGCAATGGTTGCAATTATGCCCCTTTTGTGTGTTTAGAGTGGTTTGGGAACCACCACAAATCTAATTAACTTTATTTTTTTCGTATACTTTATGTTTTAAAAGATATATTTGTAACTATATTATACTTTGAGAAAATAAATTACTAAAATAATTAAATTGTTGTTATTACTCTTATTTTTTGAGCAGGGCCAAAATAAATATACCAAAAGTTTCACAATAGGCCACGCTTTAAAACACTACAGTAAAATAGCATAGAGTGTCCACCATATTTGTCCGACATGGCTTTAACTGAAATACAACGTGTCGCACATATATGGGTGACGGAGCGCACAGTGATCAAAGTGGTGTCGCCCATATATGGTGGACGTGGCAGTTAATGTGATAATATACTGCAAGCAGCAAATGAAGTAGTTGGAGAAAGAAAAGTCAATGTAAATAGAAATTTAAGCGGCAGAAAAACGGCATGGTTCTGTGAAGAAATAAAAACCTTGTCACAACAAAAATGATCAGCCTACATAACATACAGGCTATCACCAACGCAACGAGCATACGAAGAATATAAGACAACCAGAAACCAGGTGAACAACAGTATAAGAAAAATAAAACGGGATTACTGGGAAATATTTTCAAGTAACATGGAAAGAGATTTCTATGGGGTACAAAAACAAATATGGAAGCTGATACGGAACCAGAAAACGGAAACAAAGGAATACATAGAAACAAAACAAATAGGGATTTCAGAATGGACAAGATACTTTACGAAACTATTTGCCGCTAAAAACCACAATGAAGAACAAAGTGAAGAAGAAGAAATTGAACTGAACGCCATAGAAATAGAAACAACATCTAGTGGTATTCGTAGAGCACTTGGTTATTGCGTTTTTAAGAAAAGTAGTCGATCATATATGTAAAGAAGTTGGCCAACTCTTCTATATAGCAAATTCATCGGCCCATCGCCCTGCAAAAGAAAGGGATAGTGATGTCTATGCGATAGTGATAGTGATGTCTATGCAAATTATTTATCGCAAATCTCAACTGATACGGAGTTTCCTGAAATTGATAACGAAACGAGGTATGAATATTGGTTGACAGGTAAAACAATTCAATCTGCAATTTTTGATTTAGTAATGAGCAGGAATCGATTTCGACAAATATAGTATTCAAGGTATTTTTCCAATAATGATGACAGAAATGATAGAGATTGTCTTAAATAATAAGCCGTATTATTTCATATTTTTTATCTAAATTTCAAAAAATTTACAAGACGCAAAGAGAATTGTCCCTTGATGAAAGCATGATGCCATGTAGAGGTCGTCTATCACTTAAAGTTTACAATGCTTCGAATATTACAAAATACGCAATACTTATAAGAATGTTTGTGAAGCTATAACGGAAGACTATGGAGATGGAAATCGATAAGAACAGATATGATTTCTACAATAAATTCCGTCGATATATTGCAAAATGCCAAAATATTGATTGGACTACAAAAAGAATTTGAAAGCCAACATGCGAGATTGATTACAACAAATTTATGATCGCCGATCAATATTTGGATAAACGAATCTACTAAATTGGAAAATTAGATGATCCTATAACAAGTATATCAGCTACATCCGAAAGAAATGATCCTTCATGAGGATTGTCAAAGGTTGCAAGAAACACAAATTGGTTAAAATGTTTAAAGGTGCTATAAAAGTAAAACCTCAGACAGAGCCATGTTTGTGCCGCGCATAATAAAGAAAACGTTTTATTTGTTATATTTGCCATTATTTTTAATAAAAACTCGTTCTTAAAATGCCTCAACATCCTCTGTGGATGTTGGTAATCACGTTGGTCCAAATCACTTTATTTGCTGCCGCTCTTAATGGAGCTGTTGATGTCATTCCGGTCCATGTTCGTAAATTTTGAAGTCAGGAATTTTGCATTGACCTTCTATTTTCCCCTCTAGGATAAGTTGAAAAAGCTGACATTTTTTACTTCGCATGATATGTCCAAAGTATTCTAATTTTCTGCGCTTGACGTTTGATAGGTATTCTAGTTGTCTACCGATACGTTACAGTACCGTGTCGTTTGGCACGTGGTGCATCCATGGGATTTTTAGTATGCGGCGATAGCACCACATTTTAAATGCATCTATGCGCCTATATGAGGTATCGGTAAGGGTCCACGCTTCTGCCCCATATAGAAGAGCCGAGAGTACATAGCATTTTAAATATTATTCTGGTATGGATATTGAGAGATAGGTTCCACAGTATGTTACGCATCTTGTTAAATGTACCTCTTGCTTTTTCAATTCGGCATCTTGTTTCTCGAGAGTGATCCCAGTCCTTATTCAAGGTGCAGCCCAGGTATGTAACCGTTTCGGCTATTGTGAGAGCTACATTGTTAGCGGTAAACTGTAGGTTGCCGATGACGTTTGTACTGATAATTAATATGTGTGTATTCTTACAGTTTATCTTCATACCATATATGTTGCATGCAGTCTCTACACGGTCTATAAGTCTCTGAAGTCTTTCAGCAGTTGCTGAAAGGATCTGAAAGGAATAAGGACGGTATCATCAACATATCTTAAGTTATTTATTATTTCTCCACTTAATAAAATCGGAACACAGCCTGAATATATAAATATATTCAGGACGCAATAGTGTTATAGAGCTCTGTAAAGGTTGAATATCTATAACATATAATACCATTGCACAATAACACTATTGCGCTCTGCCAGGTAAGACTACCAGGTTGTCCTAAAAGATTCAAAAGTGATATAGAGCTCCGGAAAGGTTGAATATATTTATATATTCAGGCTGTGTTCCGACTTTATTAAGTTTATATGATTATATATAATGTAGTATGGTTTTACCAATTCTATATTATTTCTCCGTTTGTTACAACTTCATCTTCCATGTTGTGCAATGCCTCTTTAAATAGATGTTCTGAGTACACGTTGAATAGGAGGGGCGACTGTTTACAACCTTGACGCACTCCTCTCTTTATGTTAAACTCTTCCGTTGTTTCGTTTTGGACAATGGTTTTTTTGCATGACAATGGCTTTTTGGAGCATGCAAAGACGTCTACGTTGAATACGTTGAATCGTTAAATCGGGACCTATATGTAATGAATGTAATGCCTCTCGGGTGCCTAGTCACGTCCTGAAACCAAACTGTGTGTCGCTTATTGCCAAAAAGTGATCTCAATGATAAAAGTGTTGTCAATTAATGGATCAAGCCTTGATTAAGGAATTGTGAATGGTTTCATAGGTGCGTTTTGAAATATTCATAATTTATTTATGAATATTTCGAATTTTCCACATGTAACTCCGTACTACATATTTTATAATTCTTGTTTAAGAAAACACATTCTCACAATGGCAGATGAAAGAACATTAGGCGGCTGGCAATACAAAAAGATTGTAGACGTAGATGCACCTATACAAAAAATGTTGGAAGAAATGACAGAATACAGAATCCAAATCAAAACAACAATAAGAAATATAGAAGAAAACATAAAGGAGAACAGAGAAGAATGCATACTGATGGGGGGGGGGGGGGGGATTTTAACGAAAGAATAAGGAAAGAGAGGAGCGAGAAACTGAGAAGGAAGAGGGGAAGGGAAAAGAAAAACCAAGGCCAAGGTAGAAAACGTAGAATGTAAGAAGCTGATGGATTGGATAGATTATGGAAAATGGGTGGGATGAATTAAAGGGGAATATACAGGGAGATGAAGAAGGGAAATTACCATATATAAGGAATAGAGGTTGAACACTGACTATGGACTAGTAAACGAGGGTTCATGGGAAGAAATAAAATAATTTGGAAAAAGGGTGAGAATAGAATCACCTACCGATAGAAGTAAGCATGGATGGGGGCATCGCGAAAAAAGAGATGAAGAACGAATAAAAGAAGAGTGCTAGAAGGTAATAATAAAAATGTGGGACAAACATGGCGTGGAAGATTGCAGAAAGAAGCTAGGTCAATTTTAGAGAGCAAGAAGTGGAGAAGGCGGCAGTGGAATTGAAAGACAAACTGGAGGAAGCATTGACAAAAAAAAAGAAATAAGTATGGGCAAGAGAGGAGTAAGAAAGACACATGAATGGTGGGATAAAGAATGAGTAGGATTGATAAAGGAAGCAAATGGGGCGCTAAAGGAGTGGAGAAGGACGAAGGCAAGTAAGAGTGGCTTTATAGAAATGAAGAGATGAAGCGAGAAGAAGAAGAGTGATAAATAAAATCTTTAAAATCAAAGAAAGAGGTGTGGAATTACATAAACACGGAGAGAAGAGGCAATAGTGAGCGAGGAGATAATGAGAGAGTGAGAAAAATATTTTATGGGGCTCCTGAAAGGGAGAAAGGAAGACGAGGAAGCAGAAACAGCAATGGGGAAGACGCAGGCAGCTCCAGAGGGCACAGACATAACATTAGAAGAGCGGGAAAAGCAGGCGGAGAAGCTGAAGAAGGAAAAGCACCGGGGAGGGATGGAATGTAGAACAAAGTGTGGATGTACCGGACGAAGAGAGTGATAAAGAGGGTGGTGCAGGTAATGAATGGGGTATGGAGAAGGGAGGGTTTCCCGGAAGAATAGAGAGAGGGGATAATATGACCGTTTTACAAAAAAGGAGAGAAAACCATAGTAGGAAACTACCGGGGAATAACTCTGCTCAACACAGTGTACAAGTTGTATTGTACAGGCTGAAGAATGAGATAGAGGAAAAGAGAATAATCCCAGACGCTCAGGCAGTATTCAGAGAGGGGAGAGAGTAACTATGGATCATATATACATTCTGGACCATTTTTTTCTTGTGTGGGAGTCGTTTGGCTGCAAAGCCTTTCTGCACTGCGACAAACTTGATATATTGTGCTTGACCCTACTACAATTACTCTCCCAGGAATTCAACTTCGTGAACGAAGTCTAAGATATTCCTGAGAGGCTTGCTACTCAGCTCCAAGGTGGTTAATCTTGCGACTCGATGTGGGCAAGCCTTATGTGTGCTAGCGCTACATATGTGCACATTCTGTGTTCAGCAGTTTCTTCATCTGATTCACATAATCTACAAGCAACTTTCTCTGCTTTTCCCATTTTGTGTAGGTGATATCTCACCGAACAATGTCATGTGAGTATGCCTACCAAAGTTCTGATTTCTCTTCTAGAGAATCTTAGCAGCTGCTGCGTTATTGCGGCAGAATAGTTTATCAGCATTTTACCTTGCCTCTGTCCTGGCGTGTTCTTCCAGTGGGTTTGCTTTTGCTCTTCTTCCCATTTCTTAGCCCCTTGCCTTAAGTGGGCCTTTGTAAGCCCACAAGTTGGCTCCGGGCCGAAGAACGGAGCCTCGGCCCAGCTTTTGGCGAGTGCATCGGCCATTTCATTCCCATATTTGCCCTGGTGACCCGGTGACCACATTAGCGTGAGTCTGTTACATTTCACCAGTTGGTTTAGGGTTTGTTTACAGTTCCAAGTTACCTTGGAATTAAAGTTGTGAGCTTTTAAATTTCTTAGAGCTTCCTGGCTGTCCGTTAGGATGTAGATTTGCACTCCTTTAATACGTTTCTTTGGGTAGATTTGTGCGCATCTTTCAATGGTTATAATTTTAGCCTGTAGTACCGTGGGACCCTGGCCCAATGCCGTGGACTCCCTGTGATTCCGGCTGTATATGCCAATTCCTGTAGCCTTAGCAGTTTTTGATGCGTCGGTGTACCACATGGACGCTTTATCTTTCAGGTTTTCGATTCTTTGAACACTTCTTTGGCGGTCATTGATGACCACTTCAACGGCTAATTCAAAGTTGTATTATGTAGACATTGCGTCCCAGGGATGCTTCAGAAATTTCTCTCCGATTTGTTCCCTTATTTTCATGTGTCTCTGAATAGGCGATGTACACCTTAGTCTCAGAGCACTAAGAAGACCTTCTTTTTCTACCTGTTCTGGACCATTTAACGAAGAATGAATAAAAAAGAAAGGAGGAAGGGTGTATTCATCCACCAGATGAGTGGATAGAGAGAAAAGGTTTGAATGTATGAGAAAATGCAGAGTAGACGAATGGTTGGTACGGAAGGTGGAAGAGATATATGTAACAACAATAAGCAAAGTGAGAGTGGGGGAGAAAGAGAGCTATTGATTCGAGAAGATAAATGGAGTTGGACAAGGTTTTCCCCTCAGCCCCTTATTATTTACGATATATGTGGCAGATATGGAAAGAATGTTAAAAAAAGAAGGAGGAAGGGTGTATACATCCTTCATAGATTTCTAGGCGGTGTTTGACGGAGTGGATAGAGAGAAAATGTTTGTATGTATGAGAGAATGCAGAGTAGACGAATGGTTGGTACGGATGGTGCAAGAGATATATGTAACAACAATAACCAAAGTGAGAGTGGAGGAGAAAGAGAGCTATTGGTTCGAGAAGATAAAAGAAGTTAGACAAGGTTGTCCCCTCAGCCCCTTATTATTTACGATATATGAGCAGATATGGAAAGAATGTTTAAGAGGAAACAAGCGGGAGGGTGTGAGATAGGTAGAGAGAAACTATAGATCCTGGCGTTCGTGGATGATCTGGTAGGCAAAAATCGAAAGGGAGAGGAAAGAAATGATGAAAGTCTATGGAGGTATTGTGGAAGAAAAAAATAGAAGTGAATGTGGAGAAAACTAAAATGACGGTGTAAGAGAAAGTAGAAGAATGAGGAGAAGGAATTGAAAAGTTAGAAGGACGAACAATTGAGCGAGTAAAAGAGTTTAAACACCTGGGCTACACAATGAATGAGAAGCGCTCGGATAAATCGCATGTTAGCATAGTTAGGGTGCACTTGGGGGATAGTAGAAAGAAAATGGGAAAGCGACTTCAAGAGGAGAATGATGATGTTGGAAGTTCGGTAGAGAATATATTAATGTATGGAGCAGAAATCTGGGAATGGAAAGAACAGGAAGAGGTTGAGAGAGTGCAATAGAAATACCTGAGATGGGTGTTAATTATACATAGTGAGAGAGGGATGTAAGAGAGGCAAACTGAAGTTTGTAGATGCATGAACAGAAGGGAAGACTGCAGGTTACTGACTGAATGCTTGAAAAAATGATATAGAAATGAATGGAAGAGAGGAATATTACCGAAGAAGCAGATACGCGAGTAAGGAAATAGAGATGCTAAGAGCCGAAGGCAAGTAGATGAATGGGGAGATGAGCGAACTAGAGAAGGACGTGGACATGCAGGAAAGAAGAGAAAGGATAAGAGAATATATAATATAATACAATATGAAGTTTGAGAGCTGTATTATAGAAGGGATTCCGAAGTACCTGGGAAGAGAAAGTGCGAAAGAAAGGAAGATAATAGCGAGGTTCAGATGTGGAAATGAGGAGAGAGAAAATAGATTTTTGATGGGAGAAGATAAAAGAATGTGTAGGATGTGCTACGAGGAGAGAGAGGCTGTGGAGCATATGTGGAATGAATGCGTAGAGACTGAAGAAACTGTAGAGACTGAATGAAGATGGAAGAGAGATACAGTGGATAAAAAAGGTATGGAAGAGAAGGGAAGGATTGGATATAGAAAAGAAGGAGCAGGACAAGAGAAGCTTGTTTTAGCAAATTTTTGATGTTTTTTATTATTCATTGCAGAAGATATTTTGAGTTTTATTTTATAATGTCACATTATGTTTATTTGAATAGGGATTGAAAGTACAGACAGGGATCCAGAAACACCGTAGGGGAAACAAAAATTATTATTACAATATAGTCGCGGTAGAAATCTGTAGGAGAAACAAAAAAATATCAATTTCCGAATATAAAACAGAAACAGCTTTTTCTTTGTCCTTTAACTCTTGGAGGCACAGCGGTATTAAAACTGTTCCACCTATGATACGTAAATTTGATGCAACATATAAAATTATCTATAATTCCGTGCCTCAACGGGTTCAGAGAACTTTTATCAATGTTTGCCATTACTAAAAAGTAGAAAGGTAGAAAAAAAAATATTCTAAGTTTTAAAAAAATATTTTTTCTGTGCGTGGATTTTCGAGCGAAGAAAGTGTGGCGAAATGCGATAATAGCATTAACCCAGAAACGACGAGAGGTGGCATATAAAAGAAATTAAAAGGCAGCAAAGAAAAGAAGAAAGATAACAAAAGTGAAAGAAATACGTAACATCAGTCAATATGTATGAAAGCCCCTTTATGCATCATCCATTCTCTCGGACTCAAATCTAATTAGGTTTTTTGCACTCCCGGCGGGGAAAAATAAAATTCCATATTTCCTGTGACGAAATGTGGACTTCGTGTGAAACTACGTAACGGGTAAATAACTAGTATTCGAGGATTTATAATAATATTTATGGAATAATGCTGGTTTAAATATTAATTTTGATTTGTTGTCACAAATGGTGTAACATATCGATACTTCCAAATTAAAAGATTTTAACTGACATTTTGACCATTTTCGTTTTTTAATGCTTTCAGAATAAGTAGATCGTAATGTTTAATTCATATTAATCGAACTGCTTAATTTTTTTATACAAATAGTAGAAAAATGCAAATATTTTCTCATTGTAGATACAAACCTTATGCATTTGAACGTAAAAAACACGGTAAAGTACTATACAATCTCACGTTTGATTTATTTTTAATTGTATAATACTTTACAAAACGATTGTATAGCATGTTACGATGATAGGGCGCTGATAATATAAGACACTGCTAAAATTGTTAAATTAAAGCGCACTTACAAGTTTGTTATTCGAATTTTCAGCACCTTTTGTTAGTTTCAATGTTTTTATCTGGTACAATTTTTTGGCGCGTGCTAGATATAATGTTGTTAAGCTACCTACTGCAATAAATATTGTTAGTGAAAGTAAAACAACTTAGTTAGTTACTTTTGTTAGTGAAAGTGCAATAAATAGATGTTTTTTTACAAAAAATAGTTGGAAAAATACAAAATTCGGTTTATTCATACAAAAAGAGATTACTTCATCCAAAAAAAGATTACTTCGTCCAAAATAAAAGGCTTGGATTTTTTGCGTACAATAAATAGATGCTTTTTTACAAATTATATCTGGAAAAATACAAAATTCGGTTTAATAATAAAAATAATAATAATTATTTATTTATTTTTGCCTCTTTGACAGAACGATCAGTATAACGTAGTAATAAGTAACTTAAAAAATATATATATAACTGAAAGAGAAAAATACATTCTGATGCAGAGGAAAAAATGAGATGTAATTCAGATGTGTGCCAAGGCACACCCTGTTCTTCCATTACACCTCGGTACATCAAATTAATAAAGATATATAATATAATTAATAAAGATATATAAATATAATTAAATAAATATAATATCAATTATCGACATAGCTAAATAAAATAGTAAAAGTACAGTTGGAGTAACATGAAGGCAGGACGATTTTGTATAGCAGCTAACATCTCACGGAGATACAGGTAATGGGGAACATTGTTTATTATATAAAACTGCGAAAATATATTTTTTAAACTTAGATTTCGAATCGAAGTCGTTGCAGAAGAGTGGAAGGTTGTTAAATAGATTGACAATTGTATAATGAAATGATCTTGCAAATAAACTTGTTTTATGAGCAGGTGGTGATAAGCGGCCACGATTTCTTGTATTAAGGGTATGAATGTCACATCTATATGAAAGTTTTTCGAACAGATAAGCAGGTGTTTTATATTTGATAATATTATAAAATAAGGAATAACTTTGCATTATGCGACGGTTATCCATATTTAACCAGTTTAAATCAGACAGTTTGTGGCTTATTTTATCGAATTTGCGTAGACCAAAAATAACCCGCAAGCATGAGTTTTGAATCCGTTGAATACGAGTTTTTGTCCTTTGGTCTAGGCATGGATGTAGTAACGGAGAACAATAAGAAAATTGTGATAATACTGTCATTTCACACAGCGAAATTTTTATTCTTTGAGATAAAAACTCCCGATTATGATATATGACCCTTAGATTGCCGTAAGCAATACTGATACATTGACTCACATATTTATTATATCTAAAAGTATTATCAAGGGTGATGCCTAGGTTTAAAACTGGTCACTAATTCAATACACTTTCCTTTAGGGCCAAAGAGAAGGTACGCTGACTTAGACGGATTTAAAATTAGCCCGTGAGAAAGGGACACTTCGTATAGTGTATTGAGGTCATAATTTAGTTTAAGTAATGCATCGCGGTAATCTTCGGCTGGAAAAGAAATGTACAGTTGAGTATCATCCGCGTACATATGATATTTGCAATACGATAACTTATCTATGATGAAGGCCGTATATATTGTGAACAATATAGGCCCCAAGATCGACCCCTGGGGGACACCAGACACTGACTCCTGGAAGTTTGATATACCAGACTCTAATTTTACCGCGTGGCACCGCACTACTAAGTAATTACTTAAAAGATCTATGGCTCACTGACCGAAACCAATGTAATGAAGTATTGATAGTAAAAGTTGGTGATTGAGCGTGTCGAAGGCTTTGCTGTAGTCAAGAAGTACTAGTGCTGTTATTAATCCCGCATCGGATTCTAGTAGGATGTCATCAGTGACTTTCAACAGCGCAGTGGTGCAACTGTAACCTTCTCTAAAACCTGATTGGAATTTAGGTAAGATGTTAAAGTATGCCAAGTGCTGTTTTATTTGGTTGTTCATGATTATTTCTAAGATTTTGGAAAGTGTTGGCAGAAGACTTATTGGCCTCTTTATTCATACAAAAAACGATTACTTCATCCAAAAAAGGTTACTTCGTCCAAAATAAAATATAAACGCCCAATGATCGATTGAATCTTACAAATAATAATGGTTTAGTACAATAATTGATAGATTTGTACAAAATAAAATCAATTCACCCAAAAAAAGGTTTAACTGTACAAAAAAGGTTGATCCATCCAAAATTTGATTGCTCTTTACAAACAATTTTTCTTATACAAAATTCTTTATACAAAATACAATTATATCTTCACAATAAACGAATTTTACAAACAACGACTTGATTCCTTCAAATTTTATTTCTAACTAATGGGGCGTGTAACGAAAGAGAGTATTTATACCGAAGGTGGGGAAGAAAGACAACACTCAACCGAAGTCATTTAGACCCATTAGTCTAACATCTTTTATGTTAAAGACAATGGAGAAGGTGATTGATAATTACCTTAGGACTATAGTGCTGGTAGGTACACCACTACATAGGAGTCAGCATGCTTACAGAGCCGGGAAATCCACAGACACCGCCCTGTATCAGCTGACAAACGAAATAGAAGCAGCACTAGAGACAAAGGAAGTAGCGATATGTGCCTTCTTGGATATAGAGGGAGCTTTTGACAACACCTCACACGAGGCTGTCAGGGCGGCCCTCGAAAGAAGGAATATCGACAGCACTATCTCAAAGTGGATGGGAGAAATGCTGAGAACTAGAAAGGCGGAGACACAAGTGGGAAAAGACACTATTAAGATCTCCACAACTCGAGGATGCCCACAGGGAGGTGTACTATCACCGCTAATGTGGAGCCTGGTAGTTGATGAACTACTGGTTAGGCTAAACGACCTAGACATCAAATGTCAAGGTTACGCCGATGACATAGTCATAATGGCCAGAGGAAAATTTGAGGGAACGCTCTGTGAAATTGTTCAGAGAGGCCTCAAAGTAACTAGTAGATGGTGTCAAACAGTGGGATTGAGACTCAACCCGAGCAAAACCACGGTGATACCATTTACTAGAAGGAGAAAACTAAACTGCCTACATCCCATACTCATAGATGGGAAGGCAGTAGAATACCAACAGCAGATAAGGTATCTGGGTATCAAACTAGATAGCAAACTCCTATGGAATAGACACGCTGAGGCAGTGGTAGGTAAAGCCAAACGCGCCCTAATGGTGTGCAGAAATCTGGCAGGAAAAACGTGGGGTTGTAATCCCACTATCCTGCGATGGATGTACACCATGATAGTGAGACCTGCAATCACTTATGGGGCGGTTGCGTGGGGAAGTAGAATCAAGCTGGCCTCTATGAGGAAACAGCTTGAGAAGATTCAAAGACTGGCGTGTGTCTGCATCACGGGGGCGATGGTATCGTGTCCGACAGCAGCATTGGAGCTGCTGCTGGATCTGACTCCGCTGCACCTTGTGGTGGAGAGCGCCGCCAGATTGGCTATCGTAAGGTTCAGCAAGGAAGGAATGGGCAGAGGCAAAATAATCGGGAGCAGAGACCGAAACAGCCTTGCTGCCAAGATCACCTGGCTGGAAGTACCAAAAGACGAAATGGTATGCAAATACCGCTTCGAGAAAAACTACACAGTAATGTGCAGTAGTAAAGCCGATTGGAGCGACGAATTCTCAGCATACCACATAGAGCAAAATGCCATCAAGTGGTATACAGATGGTTCGAAGACAAAGGAAGGCACTGGTGCAGGAGTGTTTGGACCTCGTACCAGATACTCCGAATCGATGGGAACATCCCCAAGTATCTTCCAAGCAGAGGTACACGCAATCGAAAATGTGCACAGCTTAACCTCGACAGGAATTACCGCAAAAAACGAATTGCTATCCTGTCAGATAGCCAAGCAGCCATCAAGGCCATTAGCTCATACACCATCAGATCCAAACTGGTATGGGACTGTGTGGGGAAGCTGAACAAGCTTGGCAGGGATAATAAAGTAATGCTATACTGGGTACCAGGACACACTGGTATAGACGGAAACGAAGAAGCCGATCACCTAGCAAACAAGGGATCCAGTAGCCCCTTTATAGGTCCGGAACCCTTTTGCGGTATGAGCGTGAACACCATCCGCAAAAGTTTAGATGAAGAAATAAGAGGAAAATGGATAAAAACCTGGGAAGAACTTCCAGGGCTAAGGCAATCCAAAGTGATGCTGGGATCTTTTAACCAGAAGAGAACTAAAGCTTGCCTGAAACTAAGCAGGAACAAGCTCAGAATTCTGACAGGAGCCCTGACGGGTCACTGCAGACTTAGGAAACATCTCAAGGCCCTAGGCCTAGAGGAGGATGATGGATGCAGATTCTGTGGCTCAGCAGAGGAAACCCCCATACATCTGTTCAAAGACTGCGGAGCATTACTCCGCAAGAGACAGATGTACCTTGGGGCTCACTGCTTGAATACAGAGGAGCTGCAGGCCTTGAATCCCACCCAGATCCTGAGAATCCTAAAGGAATCAGGATTAGAGGAGGCGCTCTAAATGGGTAAGTACACCAACACTTGGAGGAGGAGGGTGGGGTACAATAGATCTATAAAGGTCACAGTACAAGTCGTCACCACCATATTTACAATCTACAACGAAAGAGAGAGCGCAAATACATCAGTATTACGACCAGAAGCACTGTATGCCATGGAATGTCTTTCCTTGAACCGAAGAGGCCTGGTAGAGAAATTGGAAATCAGAAAACATTCCCGGTAAAGGAAGATGGGGAATTCCGAAGACGACATAACTCTGAGCTCTACGAACATATTGAGAGGCTCTCTAACTGTGCAAGGAAAAGAAGGGTAGCTTTCTATGGCCACGTTGCAAGATTGACTCCAAACCGACTAACCAACAGTCTGTTCACATTCTGGTCAAACAAGAAGGTTCGTACCACTTGGTTGACATAAACCGAGAAGGATATTAAAAAGTGGGAATAACAGATCTCCAAAACAGACAGTCTTCTGTGAGATGCATCCTGAAGGAAGTCCGTGGATTTCAGGAAAAACACTAAACGAAGTCCGTGAATTTCAGGAAAAACCCCGAAGGAAAGGTACCCCCTGGACAGAAGAGGAAAAGAAGCTACACCGGCAGAAGATGCGACAATACTGGGCAAAGATCAAAGCCCAATAGTTGAACAAGCGTGGTTCAAAGTAGGGCTATTGGAAACAAGAAGAAGAACATATATGCACTATATATAAGAAGCACTATATATACTATATATAGGCAGATAGAATAATTCAATTTATTTCAGAGCTAATCCACTCATCAAGAAGGTGAACCGTTTTTTCCTTTCAGTATTTTTATGCATATAATAAAAGTGTGAAGATTGAAGATTATTAAATACACTCGTAAATTTGCATTTTGCACTTATTAAGTAAAATAAAAAACTTTTTTTGGGTGAATTTCGAATATGTTGAACGATTTAATCGATTATTGTAAGGAAAAATCATAGTTTGTAAGAAAAAATCAATTATTGGATGATTAATTTTATTTTGTATGAATTCACCTTTTTTTGGATGAAGTAATTTATTTTGTACGAAGTAACCGAATTTTGGATTGATTAATTTATTTTTGTATTTATCCAGCTATTTATTGTAGAACTTCATCCATTTATTGTATGTTGAGTTTTGTATACTTCTAATCGAATAGTGGATGAATAAATTTTATGCGAAACAAAAATAAGTCAAAATGTCTAGAGCCCAAAGAATTTTAGAATTAGTAAAGAAGCAAGGTAAGTCAATGTTTATTTAAAGCATTTTTCGGCAGTAAACTTAAATAAGGACCTTACATAACCTCAAAATATAAACATACTTGTTTAGGTCACGACACAATACATTCGTTATTAGTGTTATTTGAATACATTTCATACCACATACATTATTATGATTATTTTTATATTGTAGAACGGACAGAAATACGGAAAGAAAATGATACTATGTCCTATGAGGCATCGTCTTTAATAGGTACATACTCATAATTTAATTCTCAATATATAAATAATGGTTTTTACCATTTTTTGTAGAACCAGATATTTCACAAAATAATAGTAAACAAGGAGTCTACGTCTATGAAATAATCGCTGATCGAGTAATCCATCAAAAAACTTTAAAAACAATTAATAACGAGTTATGTAGCACTGTTAGCAGCAATGAAATCCCAAACTATAACAATTACTCGTGTTATTATTTAACACCGAAACAAAATAATATTATTTGTGAAATTAACTCATTATCAGATACAGCAGTTAGGGAAGAAGTTATAAATAATAATTGTAGTAAATTAAGTCTTATAGAAATGGGCCCACCTAATCGAATGTGAGACGCGGAAATAGTTATGGAGAAGTTACAAGTAAAAGTTGCAATGATTTACGTCTTCAAAACAGCAGCCTTACAGAAATGGGCCCATCTAATAACAGTTCTCCCAATGAAAACGTAGTATCAGAATATGAACCAAGCAACTCCGACGTTGAATCAGATTCTTCATCATCCACCGTTCCTCTTACAATTAGATGCATGGAACCCATTGAACATTCGCAAATTAAAGAAAATTATATTAAATTTTCTGCAAATAATACAACAAAAAATACAGACGGCTTAAAGAGGAAGCGAGAAGTTTTACCCATACAAGATAACGCAAAAACGAAGAAAAGGGATCCATCTACCTGGAGGATAAATGTTCAGAAAGCGAAAATACGAGGTGGTCGAGAATATATTAATAAAAGCGGTAAAGTTGTAAAAGAGAAAGAAATTAAACCTGATTGTAGCAACAACTGTAGAAAAAATTTAATTCTAAGCTCAACGAATAGCGACTCCTTATATTCATTTTTTTTTTGTTGGAAGTTGTGTATGGCGTATTACTAAGAATTTCTGTTAAAGAAAATGATGAAATGTCTCGAAGACGTTCAAGTTTGTCTTACCGTTTACCAAAGAGCGCTTTAGAAAAAGTAGGGGTGTGAAAAACAATGTTTGTTAATACATTAAGCATAACCGATATGTGTGTGATGACTGCATTAAAGAAGATGGATAACTCTGCTACTGGCACAGTCTCACTTGATAAAAAAGGGACGCACAACAACAAAACTTACATAATACCAGAGACTGTTAAACGAAGTCTTCGTCAACTTATTGAGTTATTTCCCAAAGTACCGTCTCACTATTGTCGGGAGTGAACAAACAAATTGTATGTCGAGGAAGGTTTAACCATAGCAAAAATGTACAGATTATATAAAACTTGAGTTACAGAAAATGACAATGTAGCAATGGCTACTGAAAGAAAATACAGAGATATTTTCAATAATGGATTCAATATTGGTTTTCATACCACAAAGAAAGATAAATGTGACATTTGCAATTTATTAGAAATTACAGAAGAAAAGGCACCACAAGTGGTTGAGAAACAAAACAAACATCTTTCTAGGAAGAAGACAGTGAGGAAGGAAAAGGAAGAAGATAAGAATCGAGCAAAGATCGACAATAGTTTAAATTTTTCGTGCTTTGACTTACAAAAAGCTATTCAACTGCCACAGGCGCGTAACTCACTTCTTTCTTCTAAGGGTGCCTTCTTCTAACGGAGGTTGGTTATCACAATGGTAATTCTTATTTTAGACACTGCTGCTCTAAACAGGTCTATAGAGGAGCAATGAAACCACTCCCTCAAATTCTTGAGCCAGGAAATCCGTCGTCTTCCCGGACTCCTAATATTTTTCCCTGCATAATGAGTTGTAGGCCCAGATATTGTAGTTTTCTGGTTTTTATTGTTTTAATGAGTTCTCGTTCTTTATTCATCTGGGTTAATACTGCTTCATTTGTTTTCCTCTCGGTCCATGCTATTCTTAACATGCATCCATTCCATGCATCCATTCCGTATAGAAGGGTTGTGTTCTCGCCATCTCTATTCGGCACCATATCTCTTGTGTTTGATTGTTATTTTCATTTATTATGGTTCACAGGCATTTATAAGAGCTGACTTTTTCTATATTGATGTTGTTTATTCTTAAATTCGCTATAATTGGACTTTTGGAAACAATCATGAATTTCGTTTTTTTGATGTTTATTTTTAAGTCGTAATTTTGGCTGACGGTGTTTAAACGTTCTATGATTCGTTGTAGGTCTGTGATTTTATCAGCAATCATTATGGTGTCGTCGGCATATCGAATATTGTTTATAGGTTTGCCGTTGATTGTTATGCCAGCTGTTTCATCCTCTAATGTTTCTTCGAAGATAGCTTCGGAGTATAAGTTAAATAACAGGGGCGATAGCACGCACCCCGTCTTACTCCTTTTTGTATTTCGATATCTTCTGTTGTTTCATTTTCCATATTAATTACCGCGTTTTGGTTCCAATATAAGTTTTGTATGATTCGGTCATCGTCATCAATTCCTTTACTTCTAAGTATCTGGATTAGTCGCTCATGTTTGACTGTATCGAACGCTTTCTCGTAGTCAACTAGGCACATGAATACGTCTTTGTTCATGTCTAAAGATCTTTGTAATAGGAGATTTATTCCAAACAGCGCGTTCCTAGTTCCTAGACCGTTAGTAAATCCGAATTGCGTGTTGTCAATTTCTCTTTCTGCTTTTGTAGATTTTAAGTGTATGGCTCATGAGGCTTATATACCTGTATTCAGAGCAGTCCTTCGCATTATGTTTTTTCGGCATTACTAGGAATGTCGATTTCAGCCATTCTCAAGGTATTTTGCCTGTTGTATATATCGTGTTGAATAGATCAATCAGTTGTTGTAAGTCGTCTTCTTCGATTAATTTGATGATTTCGGTGAAAACCTCATCTGGTCCAGCTGATTTGCCGTTTTTCGCGTTCTTAATTGCGTATTTTACCTCTTCCCTAGTTATTTTTAATGCGGGTGTTTCGATATTTATATCTTGAGCCTCCGCTCTGTTGGATCTGAAAAGTTCTTTTAAATATTCTTCCCATCTCTTTATTTTCAGTTTGGATTCCAGGATGATGTTACCATTTTTGACTTTCAATAGGCCACCTTGCCTCTTTTTCCCAAGTCCTGTAAGCTCCTTGACTTTCTTGTGCAAGTTGAATGTATCGTAATTTGCCTGAAGTGCTTCTATTTCATTGCACCTATCCGTCATGTATTTCTCCTTTGCTTCTCTGATCCTTCTTCTAATCAGTGCATGTATTTCTTTGTATTTTGAAATATCGTTGTTTTTATGTTTGCAGCGTGTGTCCATTAGTCCGAGTATTTCTGGTGTCATCCATTCTTGCTTTTTCTTTACTTGTCTGATATTAAGTTTGTCATTTGCTTTGTGCATTAGTGCTTTCTTGATCTTTCTCCACTTCACATTTGCATCACAGTTTGTATCATTTGTTTCGGCTTGGATTTCGTGTAGTTTTTCCTGGATATCTTGTTTTATCTCGGATACAATGAGATTATTCTTAAGTAGTTCTCGATTTAATGTAGATACATTATTTTTCTTTTGGGTTCTTTTTAGTCTTATATTAAGCTTCGCCACTATAGGGTTGTGGTCTGATCCAACATCCGCACGCGGATTTGTTTTTGCAGAAAGAATTGAATTTCTGTAGCGCTTATTAATTAGAATATAATCGATTTGGTTTCTGATTATTTGATCTTCGCTGTGTTTGGGAAATGTCCATGTTTGGAGTCTGCGATCGTGTAGTTTGAAGTAAGTATTAGCAATTATTAGTTGGTTAGTTTGACAGAATTCCACTAATCTTTCTCCTCTGTCATTAGTTTGGCCCAGTTCATATTTCCCTGTGCAATTATCAACACTTCTTTTGCCAACCTTCGTATTAAAGTCACCAAGTATAATTGTTATATCGTGCTTTTGCGTTATTCTTAGTACATCGTTCAGATCAGCGTAAAAATTTTCTGATTCGTCATCTGTTGTTGGTGCATATATTGGGATGATATTTACTGTACCTGCCTCACACGTAACTCACAATTTAACTATAAATGTAAATTATCAGTTTTCAACTTTACAATTTTCGATTTAGCAAACAAAGAAGGATTTTGTTACATATAGCACGAAACTATTGGAAAGAGAGGTGCCAACGAAATTTCAAGCAGTTTGTATCTTTATTTAACAGGAATGACCAAGAGGGGTAAAAAGAAATTTATATTTTACTCAGATAATTGCGTTGGGCAAAATAAAAACAAAGTTTTGGTGAGCATGTATGTCGCTAAGCGTTATAAAATTTCCATTGTGCATAGATATCTTGAACAAGGACACACGCAGAACGAAAATGACAGTGTCCGTGCTCTCATTGAAAAAAAGAAACGTCATGTGGATTTATTCACACCAGATCAATTCATCGTGCTTGTTAAAATGGCAAAAGTAGATGGAAAACCATATAACGTTAAAGAACTGAGCCAGGACGATATTTTTGATTACAAGAAAATTAGCAGCAACAATTTTAAGAATTTCACCAAGAACACTAACGAAGCAAAAATTTCTTGGAACAATTTAACTGAAATAATTGTGGACGCAAAAAATCCTGAACTAGTTTTTTATAAATATAAACTGGACGAAGATCTATACTTTATGAACATGAATCAAGCGAAGAAGACCCGAACATCATTGTCTTCGGTTCTCCAAAATGAAAATGTATTACTTAAAAGCTATAACAATCCACTCAAAAGCTATAAAAAAAAATATGAGCGTTTACAGCATCTGAAAAACAAATTACCGGAAACTTACAGTTACTTTTATGAATCTCTTATCCACTGGAGGTTCAAATTCAGAGTCTGAAAAATTCTCTTCTTCCAACGATTCTGATTGATCTTCTGTTTCTGACATAATATCATCTTTTTCTTGTATATTTTTCTTTCCCTCATTTGAACGCTCGATATCTTTTATTTGTAGTTTCACAAGTTCCTCACACTGCCCGGAAATTTCATTGAATGTAACATCTCTACACAGAAGTACCCTATTCTCTTCTTTCATCCAGATCCTATACCTTTCATCACCATCATAGCCGACTAAGTATCCTTTAATAGCCTTTATCCATTTTTCGGCGTTTCTGCGCTGGAATATGAGCATGACACACAGACCCAATAATACGTAAGTGCCTTATTCTGGGGTTTTTACTAGTCCATAACTCATAAGCGTTTACTCCTTCTTTTGATGATTTTCCAGTTCTATTCAGTATGTACATAGCACTTGCAACTAACTCCGCCCACATTGCCTCTGGGAAGCTTGCTTCACTACTTGAAAGTCCTAGAAATCTCAATACAAGTATAAATTCTCTTTCATTACCACCATTCTGTTCTGGTGTATATGGTGCTGTCAGTCTTTGAGTTATGCCTTCTGCTTGTAGCATATCTCTTATATCTTTATTATCTAATTCACCTCCGTTATCACTTCAAAATTCTTTTACAGAATGCCGTTTTGGCATATTGAAGAAAGTCTCTGAGAACTAATTTTACTTCTGACTTCTCTTTAAGAGATAGCACTGGCGATACTTAGTAAAAATATCTTTAAAAATTGCCACAAATCTTTTCTTTCCAAAAGACTCACTAAATGGTCCACAAACATCAACTGAAACCAGTCCTCCTGGCTTATATTTGCTTTTTCTCTGCGCCGGAAGGGTAGTCTATGTGATTTTCCATAGACACATGGCTAACATAGATTCTTCTCTAAGGGAACATTTATGCCCATTTCCTTTTACAGCAAGGTCCTTATATGACGTCTATCTTGGTGTCCCCACCTGTCGTGGTATAATTGTAGCGTTGAAGAATTGTCAACAATATTTACATCTACTTTAACCTTTTGTGGCTGAATTTCTATCTCATACAAAGTTCATCCAATTGATCGTATTCCTTGAATTATCACTTTACCATTATTCAGAAACCAACATTCTGTAGAGTTTGATTTGAATAAACTATTTGAATTTTTGTCGTGAACAGCAAGCACTGAGAATAAATTTTTAGATAGCCCAGGTACATACCAAACTTCTGAGAGTACTATGTCTTGACCATCAACATCTGACTTTGCCAAAATTTTGCCTGCTCCTACTGCCAGAAAAAATTCCTTTCCTGCTCCTTTGATACCACAAGGGCTCTCAAACTTGTAAAATTCTGTGAAATACTCTATACTATTACTGACATGTTTTGTCGCTCCATTGTCGACCCACCAGGGAGCTGAATCTCCATCAGCCGAGAAGGCCTCTGCCTCTATTGAAAGGATCGAGGTGCCAGTAACTGCTGCTGATTCTGACCTCTTCGGTTTTCTATCGGCAGCCCACTTTGGACACTGATATATCCAATGATCTTTTGCTTTACAATAGTGACACATCCATTTCTTCACTTTAGTCTTATATGGCCTACCTTGGGTTTTCTTGGATGTATGTTTTACCTGTAATGCCTCTTGAACAACTAAGCTGCTGCTACCAACCTTCAGAAAGTTCCTTTCATAAGCACACAGTTGAATAACTAACTCATCGAAGTTTTTCTTATTGCCATCTATCAACATCATCCAACTTGACTGAAATGAACTATAGATAAAATGATGATGAATGAATCTATGAACTGTAAATGAAATAGTTGTAAGGCTGGAATAGTATGTAGAATCTTCAAGATTTTAGTTGGACTAAATAAATATTTTAAATATGAACTCCATTAAAAAAATCCTGTGTCAAGGCTGTCAACCTTGAAGATACCAAGATATTAATTTTAATATTAAAATCAACGATATATATTATGTAGGATCATATACAAAACGTTGCACGTGCGTGCGTTGTTTTCGTAGTGAGTTGTTATATTAGTTCGTTCTGATCGCGTACACTTATTGCGAAATTTTCGGTTAACATAACATACTTTAAATCTATTTTACAAGATTTGATGTGGTTCGAAAGTTTATTTCACGTTTATTTTCTGTATCATATTTCCAACAAAAACATTATTGTGGTTATTTATAAATAAAAAAACCTTAAAAGTCTATTTCAAAACAAAGAAAAAAGAAAACAAGTTAAATATATTAATTATTACATCTTATAAACGTCAACAGAACAAAACAACTAAAAACCGTTAATATTCTTTAAAACAGTTCTACTAACTTAATCTCAGAATAAAACTTAGGCAACAACTTCAACAAACATAACCTAAAATGGCCACATTTTAATAAAGCATTCTCCTCTACAAGATGTCTTACTTTTTTAGTGTTCAGAAGGGAGCAATGAACATCTGATTTGCAACTCCATCCATCCAATGGCGCTACAACCAAAATCGGGCCTGGGCTTCCTCTATTTTCTTCCTCCATCCATCCCTGTCCTCCGCCGCCCTTCTCCAGTTTGGTGTTCCGAGCATGGATCGAACGTCCCCCTGGATTTTGTCTGCCCATCTCGCCCCTGGTCTTCCAACCGGTCTTTTAGCATCCGGTTTTTGGTGGAAAATCCTCTTGACTACTCTTGACTCTTCCATCCTTTGTAAATGCCCGGCCCATTTAAGTCTTTGTAATCTTATTGTTGTTGAAAGGTCTGCTTCTACGAAGAGCAGACCTGACCTGATTTGCAACTCAGGCAACAAATAACTAGAACCCGTTTTTTTTTCTTCAAAGGAATAACGCGCAACTCTGAGCTACTTAAGTTAAAACAGCTTTATTGCACTAAATGCAATGCAAACATTCATTTACCGATGAATCTGATGGAATATCTCGTGTAAATTGTGATATTTGCAAACATGATTACTGCCTTAGCTGTTTTAACTTAAGTAGCTCAGAGTCGCGCGTCGTTCCTTTGAAAAAACGGGTTCTAGTTAGTTTTTGCATGAGTTGCAAATCAGCTGTTCGTAACTCCCTTCTGAACACTGTAAAAGTAAGACATCTTGTAGAGGAGAATGCTTTATTAAAAGCCAGTCTCCATGACAAGGATGAACTTATCTCAGACAAATAATTAATCTTATGCAAAACTCAAATGTTCACTCAGTCGTCAGTACTCCAGGATTATTTAACCAGCCCAATGATAGGGGCTCTGTGTCGTCATAGGCAAATGCCAATCTTACACTTTCAAAGGAAAATGTTCCTGAGGCCATAACTGAAGCTCAGGCAGCCTCATTAAATAAATTCGTTTATCTTCAATCTCGCTCTAAGATTACTACTACTATCGGCCCAAATATAATAAAGGGCACTAATACTACACCATAAAATCTACAGGCTGCCAAGGAATGTAAGTGGTTTCATCTAGGAAATCTTAAAGAGGATACAAGTGAAAATAAAATAGAAGACTACTTCAAGAATAATTCTATCCAGGTGATATCTTGTGAAAAACTAAGATCTAAGACCTCTCATGCTTCTTCTTTCAAAGTAGCTATCAATTCTCAGGATTGTGAAGCAGATTGCAATAGTAGTTTTTGGCCAATGAATGTACATATCAGACCTTTTGTGTTTCATGGAACAAATAATAATAATTATAACTCAAGAAGTAGATAATGTTAGTAATATTGCAGAGAATCAAAGGAGTGAGAATATCTCACAAATGGAATCAGAGGGCAAATGGAATAAAGTCGACGTCGCTATCTAAATAAAAAAAAATTGATAATAGTGAACAAAAAGAAATTTAAGCCCCGAGCAATAAGGCCGGAGACTACCAAAACAACCGACGATAAGGAACTTTGGCAGACTCAAAAAAATATTCAAGAAAACCGCGGCGTTCTAACATTATAATAGAAACAAATCATGATAATGTGGAGGTAAGAGCTATAAATAAACAAGCTTACCACCTACACATCTCCAGGCTAGAACCTCAACTCGCTGAGGAAGAGCTAATAAATTATCTAAAAGGAAAGAATTAAAAAAAATTTCAGTTCAAAAAACTTGTCTCAAACACCCGGAGCATTACTCTTCTTTCAGAGTGTCTATTCCGTTGGAAATGTTGGAGGGTATGAAGCCGGAGGTTCTATCGAGAGAATAGAGAATATCGTCGCTGCGCCTGCCAAATTCCATATGTTCATTTTATCATTTTTTTTTTGCACTAAAAATAATTTCCGTTTCGTTCTCTATCTGTTGATATAGTTCTTTTTGTGTTATTCGAGCTAGAAACAATTCTAACAAATTCCATATGTATTTTCACCGTTAAGAAAAATTCGTATCTGTAGAAATGCACATAAAGGATTTGTGTTCCGTCTTTAGTCGCTCACCCACCGTCTTAGCTTTGTAAGCCTTGTGGTGTATGAGCCAGCAAACCCAAGACTATTAATATGTAATTGTAAGTACCTTAAAGTGAGAAATATGAATGTGTGTGTGTTAATATTTGTTTGTATGATAGATACCTATATCAGATATAGGTATATGTATGAGAGGTACTTGTAAATTTACCTACACTCTTTGCCTACCTCTTTGCTTTTACTTTCTTCAGGCTCAGATCTCAGATAATATTGAAAAAAGATATATTCTTGATGAAATCACCGGCCAGTTAAGAGAGCATACTGAATTATTCGAGGAAAACAATAAAGATAACTACTACCTCGATGAAAAGACAGGTATACTAGAGTTTTCGAACAGTGGTGAGGAAATAAATAAAAAACAAAGGGAGTTTAATAAGTTACATAGGGTATGTGGAAAAAAATATATAGGCGGAAAGAGGAAATGTGATAAAACAGGCGAGAAAGCAAGATAAGAATTAGTACCGAAACCTAGAAAATATCTTAAAAAAAAATCATGTACCCATTCTTGTATAAGCAAATCTGACAGAAGCTATATGCGGTTTGATTTGTGAACAGAAACGGAAAGCATTATTTGATTATTTTTGGGGCTTAACTACATGGGGTGAGAAAAAATCTTATTTAAAAAATCTTGTTCGGTTGCGTCCAGTATTAAGAAGACGTAACCGCTATAACTACGAGTAACTCGGAAGATATGCCTCAAGGATAATTGGCCTATGACTATTATTTATCCTATGATCAGAATTTGACTATAAAGGTGTGCAAAAGCTTTTTTGTCAGCACCTTTAATATAAATAGTGATACACTGTCAGAATGGATTAAAAAGCTGCAGAATAATATAGAGGAAGGAAAGAAATTAAGATCAAAACATGAAAAATGACAATCAAAAACTATAAAAAACCCTGTTTCGAAAACTATTAGATCAACTACTGTTAAAGAATGGTTGAACTTAGTAAATAAAGTACCAAGTCACTATTGCCGCTCTAGCAGTAACATAGTTTACATTGAGGACACTTTTGAATCAAAGTCTCACTTATTTCGAGTTTATACAGAGTAGGTGCAAGGATAACCAAAAACTAAATATTGGTCGTAAACTGTTTAACGCGATATTGGAAAAGATTTCTATTTAAAAGCCTAGGAAAGACCAGCGCGATGTATGTACAGCTAAAAAAGAATTCAACATCGCAGAAGAGCAATACACATTACACATTGAAAAAAAAAATGAAGCCTACAACGCTCCGATGTACTCGTCCTGACTGTTGATGTCCAATCTGTTCTCCTTTGTCCAAAGATTTTGGTGTCAGTTCAGTATTATAAACAAAAACTTCATGTTCATAATCAGTCCATTTATATTACTAATAACAAAGACGTACACCTGTATGTTTGGCACGAAGGGGATGGAGGTGTTACGGCTAATAAATTTACAAGCTGCTTAATACATTTCATTAAGTCTCAATTAAACTATAAAAAAATAATTATTATCTCAGATGGGTGTGCTTACCAAAATAGAAATAAAGTTCTGTCATCAGCTAAACTAAAGTTAACAAAGAAGACTAGCTTGGAGATCGAACAGATCATTTTAGAAAAAGGACATACTATGATGCAAGTAGACAGTGTCCACACAACGTTGGAGAAAAAGTTTCGTCTTCCAATCTACGCACCAAGTGATTATATCAGTCGCATGAGGGAAGCAAGACCTAAGCAACCATACCATATTCACCATGTTGATTATACTTTCTTTAAGAATTATGAGGATGACGTTTGCCTTTGTTCCATTGGTCCAGGCAAAAGAGCTGGAGATCCGACTGTAAATGACATACGAGCACTTCTATATAAAAATATCTTCTACAAGTTACGGCATCCCGACAAATGGAAAATCTTACCTCAGCGACTTCGTGCCGACAACCCAACATTACAGTTACTACAACGAACCCCAAAAAATTGATAAAATCAAATACAATAGTCTCCAGTCTTTTAAACCTTTTATGCATCGCGACTATCATGCATTTTATGATAACCCTCATTACAAAAAGTAACTTTATAACACAATTAAGTCCGATAAATTTAGAAAATAAGCGTTAATAAGTTGTTTGATCTGTAACACATGTTTGTTCGATAGGTTTTATACAAGTTTTTGATTTGTTTTTGTTTTATAGAAGTTTGCATTTATTTTTCTATGGGTAGTTTTAATATTAAATGCTGTGAAATGCTGTTTGTGATATTAAAATTATAACTAAAAATTAACTGTTAAAAGGGGATACAATAATACCTCTTTATATTTGATATTATAATTGTTAGGACGACTGATTATTTTATAGTTCTGGTAATTCCTAATAATTGTATTGTATTTTATAATCTAAGAAAACATAGAGATCACATAGTCATAAACCTAATAACAAAAAGTGTCACAGTGCAAAATAATTCATGGGCAATGATGCACATACGCCATTGTTTTGGACGGTTCTAAACCAGTTATGTGCACTTTTGGTTACAAAAAATCTAGCTCATTAAATTAGAAATATTTATGGAAAATTGTGTATTTCTAATATGTCCCAAATAAATGTCTATCATATTGCATTAATAATTTTGCAGTGTTTCCGTTTGTTTATTCAATAACACGTTTTTTGTTGTTTCCCAAATCCTTACAAATATCACATATGGAACTTGTCAGGCGCAGCGACGATATGTTGGAAAAACACGATAAATGTATATTTCTGATTATAACAGAGCACTGGAGGAATACGGAATTCATCAGCTAGAAATCAGATCTGAAGAAATCTGAATCAGCTAGAATTAATAAAAGTAAACAACTTCGTACTGGGATCCCACTGCTGAGAATCTGGTGAACACGGAGGCTTCGCTATTTACTGTAAGAAAGAACTTGGGTACAAATTAAGACGGGATATTAATGCAATTGCAGAAAAGCATATTTTTGAAATTTCAGCAATAGAAACACTATTGAGCGATAAGGTGCTGATTGTTGTAAGTATTTACAGAGCTCCACAGACGAACAAGAAGCTTTTTAAACAAAATACACGAACTACTCGAGCTGCTGGCCAAAGAAGACACCCAGTTTATCATAGCTGGCGACTATAATATTAATGTCTTACAAACGTCAGGTACTACTACCCAGGTTTTGTCCTGGATCCAATCCTTTAGCGCAGTACTAGTTTCTAGGGAAATAAGCCACCCTGATTCTCGGACGTGCATTGACAACGTTATTGTAAAACACATGTTTCATTCAGTGTGGTAGCTAGGAACCATCACATATCTGACCATTATGCTCAAATACTAACCATAGAGTCGGCGGCTGAGGTTTCAACCCCTAACATTATTCTTACAAGATTTTAATGAAAGAAAAAAGAACTTCCACGCAGAATTGATGCAGAAGGTGTTTTGGGCTGATTTGTTCCAAATTTGCGACAATGACATCAATGCGCAGTGGGATCTGTTCATGGACATCTTTCGAGGGAATTTCGAGGAGGCATTCCCTCGAGTTCCTACCCCCACGAAACATAGGGATCAACGGGTGTATAACAACCCATCTTTGGCTCAGTTGGAGAAAAACCTGGAACTCCTTCAAACATTAGCAGCCTACAATCCGGCGTTTAAGAATAGGTACAATAAACTACGCAGAAAATACATTAACTTATTAAAGACGGATAAAAAGGAGCGTTTCAAAAAACAAATACCATCAATACCGAAATATCATCAAACCGACAAAAACCACATGGAGTATAATTAGGGAAATCACCGAACTGAAGAAGAAAAATGATCTATATATAAACCACAACGAAGATCCGCTCACAATTGTCGCAAATATAAATAATATCTTCGTCAATTTAGCTAAAAACCTTGTGCACTTTAATAATAATATCCAGTATGAAGATAATATTCCAGTGAATACTAAATCTATATTTATAACCCCAATTAGTAAGGAGGAACTCGGTAACACAATCATGAACCTAAAAAGCAAAAAAAGTGCGGGTGATGAAATCTCATCTGTAATTGTAAAAACCGTGCTCCCCTATATTATCTCCCAGCTGCAGCATATTATAAATAACTCTTTTAACTCGGGAAAATTTCCAATGAAGCTAAAACTTGGTCAAATTACTCCTGTTTACAAATCGGGCGATAAAGCGGATATAGAGTATTACAGACCGATAAATATGTTGTCGGTGTTTTCTAAAATTTTTGAAAAACTTTTGTGTTCTAGATTACTTTTCTCCTGTGAGAAGCAATACATCATAAGCCAACAACAACATGGCTTCATAAAAGGGAAGAATACGGATACGGCCTGCTATCAATTCATCAACGACATAGGATTCCAGCTAGAAGCTCGAAATATTCCATACGGGATGTTATGATAGCATACGACTTAGTGAATCACACCATTCTAGCGTATAAACTATCTAAATATGATATCAGCGGGATCGCACTGGACTGTTTTCCATAATTTTTGAGAAATAGAACACAAATTACCAAACTAAAAACCGGTTGTGGATATGTGTATTCAAACGCAAGAACAATCAATATGGTGATACTACAAGGCCGTACTATAGGACCACTGCTCTTCACATTATTTATTAATGAACTGCCCCAAATACTCATCATCCCGCAGCATACAATGGTAAATTATGCCGACGATACGACTATGCTATTAATTAACAAGTCAGTACAGGACATTAGTCGGAATGTTGGTCTCGTAATGTCGTTGATGACCGCATGGTTTACTAATAATAAATTAGTATTAAACAAGAATAAAACGAAGTCCATCATCTTCCAAACTAATAGAAGCACCGCCTTTTAAAAACACCATGTATGTTTCTGCCTTATTAGAAGTTTGAATACAACACATAATTTTAAGAAACAATGCTTTTATTTGTGCATATAAGTATAAATATTTTTATATAGAAAAATATTTTTTTATTACTCATGCGTTAAAAGTATTATCTGGCGCACGTTTTTTAGTACGAGAAATGCCACTTGTGGTTTTATTTTCACGCAAGTTGGGTAACGCACGAAAATATACAATATCGCTAGGTTACATTAAGAAAAAACAATTAAATAAAATAAACATAATCAAGACCTCAATATTAAAAAAGTGACGTGAAGGTGAAATTTTTTTCATTACAAATTAAAAATTAAAGAAAACGTTTTAAAATGATGGTGACATGTATGGTGATATCGGACACTGAGGATAGTTCTTATGACGAATCCACACTACGCTAGACAATTGTAAAAGCAAATTCTTCATTTTTGACCCCTGGATCCCAATCTTATAAGATACATCCCCTCGCATGTGTAATAAAAAATATTGTTTGTAACACGGGCGGTATTGTCAATTGCCCTCTAGAGCGAATGTGCTGCGCTGACTTCGTTCGTGCGCCCAATTTCGCTCTCGTGTCAAATTGACAACCTACCGCCCTGATTACAAAATATTCTTATAAAAAACTTTACTCATAAGAATTGAATGTGAGTATGGGCTGCAACTAGTTCATAATTGCTTCCATTTTCGGTTTAATATTGGAAATGGCAATTATTGGCAAATCTGAGACTTAAATTGAATGCTCAGTGTTTCGTCGCTTGAAACATTAATTAACTATCCTTCCTCATCTAAAGGGATAATTGAATGAATAATATCAAATTAAAATGGATCTAACATAAATCATTATCTGGAAATTTTTCGAACCTTTTCATTTCTCTTAATGTTATCAAATGACGAAAAATGTTTTTTTTTAAATAACAAGAATCTATATCATTTCCTTTTGTAAATTCTGAAAAGGACGGGAACATATTTGTGTTTTTTTTAAATTCTCCTTGCCGAAGTATCAGCTACTTTCTAAAAGCTTCAATTTTACTGCTTAATATCCTCCCTGTAGACAATTCATTCAAGTCATATTCAAATCGTTAAATTTTTCAAAAATGTCATCCATGTAACATAGTTCTCCAATCCAATCCTCATTAATGAATGAGCGTCCCAAAATATGTTTCTTTTCTAACAAACAAATGTAGACCTTGTTTCTCTAATCGAAAATACGTCGCAATATTTTGCCTCGTGACGGTCATCTGACTTCGATGTGTAGTAATAATGTCTCATAAACAGAACACCTTTCTCATTACGGGGTATTTAAAAGAGACTGTTTAGACTGTTGCATTTAATGTAATAATTGCAGCAATGGCTATAATTTCTGCAATTTTTATCAATATCTTTTGAAACTACAGCTTCTCTATGTATCATGCAATGGTTGAATACTAATTTTCTTTATAAACCCTCTTAGTCCTTTATTACCATCATTGCAAACAGCAACACAGTGGGTACGGTCATTTTCCTCAAAATATCTATTAATAATTTCAAATATTTTCTCTTCGTTTGTCCTTCCTTCTAACTCTTTACAACATAAAAATCTTCCGATATGTCTTCTTCAAAAACGTATCTCAAATAAACAATTAATTGAGACATTTTAGTAATGTCAGTAGTTTCGTCAAGTTGTAGAGCAAACACAGGAGAGTTTTGTATATGATTTTTTTTATTTTGCGTCTGTAATGGACTCATAACAGCACTCATATGCGTGCGGTTATAGCTCGCCGAGTGCTGTTATAAGTTAATTTTTTCAAGGTTGGCACTGAAATTCAGAGCTATCAGTATCAAATTTTCGGCGAGATAGTTTTGAGGTTATGTGATAAACGACATGGTAATATAATAATTGTAGGTCTTTCTAATTATTTGAATTTGTGATTCAGAATTGGCTCGTAATAAAATCAATTCCTAAATACCATATGTGGATCTCGTTTCCATATGTGGATCACCCAAGGACGCCAAAAACATTTCTACGGCTCTGATTAGGTATTAAAACAGACAATTGTTTTCGTAAGAAATGTAGTTTCTATTTTTATAAATAATTTAATTTAATTTTACTGGTATTTTACTAGTAAACAATTTTTTTTTTTTGAATTAGGCGACCCCGAAAATTCCTCTCGCGATCCCCCGAGGGGTCGCGCCCCACGGTTTGCGCACCACTGTTCTAGAGAACCTAAAATACCGCGAATCATGCAGGGGTGTTTTTAAAAGGGCGAATATACTAACTACTACGGGCATCTACATAGATGAAAGTATCCCGTTCATAGCCAAACAGGCACTTATTTACAAGTTTTCACAAACCGAGTGAACGTTATACAAGGTACAACAAAGAACTATATAACATACCCTGGTGATGACTGAAAGGTGCCCACCATGCAGCAATATTAAACTTTATAATAAATTGCCAGCATATATTAGGCATATAACACACTTTATAAAGTTTAAAAAGGAACTGTACGGCTTAATTGTTGAGATAGAACCATATAATGTGGACGAGTATTATTTGAAAATTAACAACCCGATAAACTGACTTTATTTCAATTCCTAAAATATTCCAGCATTATTTGTGTTAATTTTATTTTATCATATTAATTCTCGGGCTATCACTTTGATTCTTTGGTCTTCTAGAATTAGCTGTTGGACATATTTCATTTAGCATATTGTACTTGTAACATATACTTAAATAATGAAATAAAGGTATTTTATTTTATTTGATTTGAAGACTATCACTAAAGCAATCTTCTACAAGTGATAGTGCAGGCAGAAATTTTCGCCAGAGACACCATCCCAGGACAACTCGTTAACTATTTATTATTTTACTATCAGAATGTTCGAGGGATCAGGACTAAGTTAGATGAATTGTCAAAATCAGTGGCTATTGACCCATACGATATAGTAATTCTTATTGAAACATGGCTTTGTCCTGACATTGCCACTGATGATCTTTGTATTGATGGATACCTTGTGTTTAGATGTGATAGGTCGAAGAAGACAAGTCAATGTAACCGTGGAGGTGGTGCATTGATTGCTGCTGGCCTTAATATATCTGTAAGACAGATTATTACCAACATACTTGTGTGGAACAGTGTGGAACATGTGTTTGTTCTAATTACTATTAATGGTTTAAAAACTCTTATTGGGAGTTCAGCGTATATTCCTCCTCAAAATCCTGTGGATTCCTATGAGATTTCATGATTCCTTCATGATTCCTAACTTTTGCTTGTTTCTTGATAAAGTGTTAATGAGTAACAACTGTGATAACATTGTGTTAACTGGTGAATTTAACCTACCTAATGTTGAGTGGAGCAATGCTGACCTTGGTGCGAAGGTGAGCAACCTAGCTTCACCCAAGACTTCATGTATCACTGTGTCATATTGTGCATTCCATAACTTATACCAAATAAATTTGATTAATAATATATATGAGTCTATTTTAGATCTCGCTTTCTCTAATGTGTCTGATATTAAAGTTAATGCGTATGATAACACCTTGTTACCTGTGATAAATACCATCCAGCTATATATTTTAATGTTCCTATTGGTAGATGTCAAGAAGTATTTATGTTGTATGAGTATAAATATTATAATTTTAAGTTAGCAAATTATGCAGAAATTAATAATTTTCTTTCAAGTGTTGTTCCTGTCCTATGCCTTGGAATGTCGAAGTCAGGTGGATGATGTATACACTGATTTTTTTCAAGCCTTTGATAGGGTACACCATGGGGTTTTAATTAATAAATTGGAATCAATTGGTGTTCACGGGGATTTGCTTGCATGGCTTAAGAGGTATTTAGCGAACAGAAGGCAGGTTGTAAATATTAAAAATGTTAATTCAGATGAGGTTCACTTTTCAATATATTTATCAATGATATTTATATTAAATTCCGTCATTCCCGTCTTTATGCAGATGACTTGATAATATTCAATGTCATACATAACTACGAAGATTGCTGAATGATTTAAACTGCCTAGCAGTATTGAGCATACACAGTGAATTAGACCTAAATATTAAAGAAACATCAGGTTGTAACTGCTACCAGGAAGAAGAGTTCTGTATTATTTCTGTACAAATTGAATAATGTGCTTCTAGAAAGAGTTGATAAATTTAAAGATTTGGCTGTGTATGTGGGTAGTGAGTTTACATATGACTTTCTTATTCACTATATTAGAAATAGGGTCATTAAATTGTTGGGCATTATTTGTCGTGTCCTGAAAGATTTTAGTGATATTTACTGTTTTAGGACTTTGTATTGCGCGTCAAGTCCATCCTTGAGTATGCAAGTCCCCTTAGGTCATCATTTTATCAGATCCATACCGATATGTTGAATAAAGTTCAACTAATTTTTTTAAGAATTATAGCATATAAGCTGGGGATTACGTGCGAGCGGATTAGTTATTATGACCGTGAGCTGCTGCTTGGGTTGTACGGACTAAAGAATAGACGAGATATACTTGATATATGTACACTGTTTAAAACCGTTAATGGCTCAGTAAAGTCCCCAGAGATTCTCTCTGTAATATTTTTAGATCTATCCGAACGCGCTACTAGAGGACTTATTTTATGTAGCATTTCACCGAACAAATTACGGTATGAACGGTTCTCTAACAAGTGTAGGGAGTTGGATTTCTTTAATCCGATTTTAAAATCCTTCAGGAACCAAGTCTCGTTTGCTTTTGGCTTGTTCAATTTGAGCAATGTTTCGGTGTCAGAGTGGTTGATTTGTTCGCACGGTCTTTCCGGCTAATAAGTATTTGATATTGACGATGCTGATAGTGATGTTTGTTTGCTACTGATATTTTAAAATTGTCTGTATCTTCTAATTATTGTTTTAATATTTTATGTTGTCAAATGGGAAACCATAATTACACTATTATTATTAAAATTATTATTCAACAATTATTATTTATTCGTTTAGCCCTCTAAGGAGCGCGTTGAACCATTACCTAGCACTGGTCATCTAGTTATTTTTATCTTCCCAAAACTTCCTCATCCTATCGCTATGAGCCTGTCTTCTTTCTTGCGTCCATGCGTTTTTTAGTTTCAAACAAGAGTGCTAAGAAGCAGTTGAATTATTTGATGTAAAGTGATGTGAATTTATTTCCTGCCTGTATTTAGTTCGCGTAGTTGCCAATGGGTCTATATTGATTACTAAAAGGTCATGTTGGGTGTTTACCAGCCAACGTACTTTGGACTGTCGGGTTCCATTGATGATGTGAAAGATTTTCTTGGTAAATCGAGAGTCATCCATTCGTACTATATGACCGTAGAATTTCAGACGTCTTTTCCGTGCAACCGAGGAGAATCGTTCTGTAAGGAATACAGTTCTTGTGAGCATTTACGCATCCAGATACCATCTTGTACCTTGGGTCCAAATATTTTTCTCAGTATCTGACGTTCTACTTTCTCAATAACATTGATGTAGATGGTTAATGATGAAGTCTCAATTGCATAGTGCTTCTGGAAGAATGACTGTATGGTAGTGACGGAGTTTTGCTTTAGTAGAAAGTGATTTCTTGTTGTACATATTCCAGGTGATTGTATAGGCTTTACGTAACTTTTCTGCACGTGTTTTGTTAGCCATTCTTTGCTTACCAGTGTTTCCAATTATTTCACCTAGGTACTTGAAGTGCTTAACACCTAACCACCTGACATACGTCTCTCAGACCCAAAGTAGCAGTAACTCTCACCTGAGACATAAGGCAGGTGGTTAAGGGTTAACTTGTATGATGTTGCCATATTTGGTTGCAAGATATGTAATATTTGACCTCTTGGAGAGTGAAGGCCGGTCCTGATGACGATTTCATGAAGTTCCTCGATCGCGTGCTTGGCTTTTTCAGTAGTCCGGGTGATTATTGCAAGATCGTCAGCAAAAGCGAGACACTTTATGTTGATTCGTTTGTCCTTTATTCCCATATATACTCCAGGCACGTCTTTCTCCCATATTTTGATTATCTGAACTAGTACCAGGTTAAAGAGGAGTGGGGACAATCCATCACCCTTACTCCAGTACTGATTTGAAAAGGCTCGGAGATTTCACCCATGAATTTTACTTTAGATGTTGTGCCTGACAAAGTCTGTTCGATTAACATGGTTGTTTTACTATCCACACGGTATTCATGAAGTATATTAAACAGAGTTATGTGGTCAATCGAGTCATAGGTTTTCTTGAAGTCTACGAAATTGACAACTGTGCGATTGGGCTGGCAATGTTGCAGTATTATTTTCCGGTTCCAGATTTGTTCCGCGCATGATCGGTGCAGTTGGAAACCTGCCTGATATTAATCGATCAGATGTTCTATCTGTTCTTCCAGTTTTGTGAGGAGGGCACGTGAGAGAACTTTGTTGGTGATTGATAAAGGGGAAATGCCTCGGTAATTGTTTGGATCGGTCTTGTCGCCTTTTTTGTATAGTGCCGCTCTTCCATGTATTTGCAATGATAGCTTGCAGTCTGTCAATCAAGAGTTCACCTCCGATCTTGAGCATTTCAGCGATTAAGCCGTCTTCCCCTAGTGCTTTGTTATTTTTTAGCTGTAAAATGATGTTTCGAATTTCTTCATGTGTTGGTGAAACAGAGTCCTGGTTTGGGGCGGCTATGTGGCACTGGAGTTTTTCTTCAGGGGGTTCACAGTTGTATAGCTTCTCGAAGTACTGTTTCAGAATTTCGCAGTTCGCTTTTAATTTGGTTTCAAGGGTTCTATCAGGCCGACGGAAGCCGAGGCTCTGTGGCTTTTGAGCTCTTTTGAACTCATTGTCGATTTCCTCTAATTTTTTGAAATGGTATGTCCGTTTAATGCGTCTGATCGTTTTGGATGTTTCCCTCTGCATTTTTAAGAAATTCTGTCAATTCTCTTGTGTCTTGTTGCTATGCCAAGTCTTCCACGCAAGTATGCGGGATTGAAGAGCCCTATCGCATTCCAATGTCCACCATTTCTATTTTTGTTTTCGTGGCGGTTGACCGAGTTTCCTTGCTGATTGCTAGATTGTCTGAGGAAGTTCGTCCCATGTTTGTGTGTCGGTCTGTAGTGATTGCGAAGTCCTCCGCTCCGCGTGTTCTCTTAGGTATTTTGGATCTATAAGCGGGAATTTATATTTTAGACACTTCCTTCTGTAAGGTAAGAAGCAGGTTTTAATGTGTGAAAGATAATGGTCGGACTCCACGTAACCCTTGCGTACCCTCAGGTTCATGATTTATGGGGAGGATTTTCTGGTTATCGCTACGTGATCGATTTGGTATTCCCCGATGTGGTTGATTGTTGATTTCCAGGTTGTCTTTTTGCGTGGTGGTTTCTTAAAGTGTGTGGACATTAGTTAGAGGTCAGCCATTCCACATATGTTGATTAGGCGATGTCCATTGGCATTTGTCTTTTTGTGTGCCGAGAAATTTCCAGTGATGTGCCAGTGCTCCCTTTCTCTGCTGATTTGTGCATTGAAATCTCCGAGAAGGATCTTGATATGGTGTTGAGGGATCTTGTTGAGTGCCCGTTCTAGCTGTGACCAGAACTTCTCCACTTTGTTCTTGTCAGGGTCATTGTTAACAGTAGCATGCGCGTTAATCAGTGTGTAGGCCTTGTTAGCGCATTTAATTCTGAGTAGGGAGATCCGTTCCGAAGGTGATGAGAAATCTAGCACAGAGTTCTGGATACTGTTATGTACTAGAAATGCGGTTCCCAATATATGTAAATTACTATTTCTTAGCTCGACTGCAGGCTTTCCCTTGTAGATACGATATCCACCAGAGTCAAAGTGATCACAATCACGAAATCGTGTTTCTTGTACTGCAAGTATGATACTGAATTTATCGCAGGTGTCCGTTAGCGTCTTTAGTTTTCTAGTTTTGGTCAGCGTCTGTACGTTGAGAGTACCAATGAAGCGCTTACTCTTGGGTTTGAGGAGTTTTGGGAAGCTCCGACTCTTCCCTGCATGATGTCCTGGTCCCCCAGAATTCGAATGACCAGGTTTGACTTCGCTCGTCATAGCTAGGGCCTGAGGTAGTTGCATTGTAACTTGTGTTTCCATCATGCCAAGTTCGTGTTTGATTTTAGCTGGTGGTCTTGAGCCCAGGGCGAGTGAGTCGCTGATAATAGATTCCATTCACTCTCATCGTACGGGTAGTAAGTCCATACGTCAGCAGATGTTTTGCTGCGGTTGGTATTATTATTATCTCCTTTTTTCGGGAGGAGCAATATTAAAAATCTGGCACATGCCAGAATTTCATGGCCAACTGTCTATTATTCAACAATTATTATAATAATAATTATTATTATTATTCAATTCTACAACTGCTCCTACCCACCGGTCGGTGAACAGCTGTAGGTTCCAGAATCGTGTGCCCTCGGCAGACGAAGGGACTCCAGAACGACAGCTTTCTGCATCCGACCTGCCAAAACTCCGGCGGAGTTTCTGCATGCCGGAATGATCTTCGAAAGCAGCGAAGAACGGATTCCCCCCAGAACACCGATGATTAGGACGACCAGCATACATTATGGCCAGGGTAAAGCGTGCGGAGCTCGAAAAGTAGGTCTTGATATTTGGTCTGTTTTTCCTCTTTTTTCAGGTCTATGTTCTGTCCCGCTGGAGCGGAAAATTCGATGACGAACAAAGTCCTGGTCTGTTTATCGAGGAGGACAATGTCAAGCTTGTTGGCGCGAATAAGCCTGACCGTCGGGAACGGATAGTTCCAAAAAATTTGGCATCTTTCGTTCCCGACAACGGACTCAATATCTCCCTGCAAGTAAGGCAGCATAGGCTTCTATATCATACGAGTGCCTAAGATGGTAATAGAGCATTCGCAGTGCCGCGTTATGTCGATGGATGTACGCCGAGACAGCTTTTGTCGGACAAGCCGATAACAAGTGCATTAGCGTCTCCGGCGCCTTGCAACAGGTGGTATCAGGGACCTGTAAACCCATCAGCGGCGACGATAGACCAAGGTGTTGATAACGCCATCTTGACAGGCCGCAATAAATCCCTCGGTCTCCGCTGTGAGCCCGCCTGACGTCAGATAACCGAAGGTCAGCCTTCTCGACAGACCTCTTGCGTCTATGTGCCTATAAAAGGCAACGTGCATCGGTTTGTCGACATGCCGCTCGAACAACATGTCCTGTTCGGCGGTCATAATTTTGGCTCTTAGACGATTAGTCTGCAACTCGCTGATCAACTTGAGGTTGCCACCTCGTCCGCCTCCTCGTCTAATTTAGAATTGGGGACAAGTGAGGAAAGTTTTTCAGAGGCCCTGCTTGCCGCCTTCAAAATATATCCCTGAGGAGTTCACGCAACTCATCGACTGCCCACTTCACTACTCCGAAGGAGTAGAGCAGGACTGGAACGGCAAGCATATTAGTGGCAGACCTTATTCTGTCCAGATAATTCGGAAGACCAAATCTTTGTCCGGAAGATTTGGTCTTCCGAATTATCCGATGTCTGTATTTGCCGCGGAGAGCCTTTTTCACTCGGGGGGCATCATGAGCATAGTGCTGCTCAATCCCCAGGTATCTATAGGTCTCTCCAGCATCTAGATGTTTCAAGATGCAACCAATTGTTAATCCTGTCCGTCTATGGTCCATTTTTAAAGAATGAAGTACAGGGAAGAATCGGCTTGTTTGACCTTGTTCTCTGATTGGCTTAAATCGAGGAGAAGTTCGCTCCAACGATATTTCTCAACCTTTTCTCTACCCATCTCTCTCTTTTCAATAACATTTGCAGTCTCACGCGTAGAATTTGGTGATATGTAATTAAATGAATAGGATAATATTACGAATAATTTCTAAATATAAATAGAACGTTAAACTATACTACGTCTAAAAAGTACTATATTATACAATAATGTTTTTTTTATTTTAATTTTTTTATTCCAAACCTTAGAGTACCGTTAGGTGTTAAAGTAATAATCTATATAGACTCAGGTACAGTATTACATAAATGACAAACTCATATTAGTTGTGGAATAATCTAGCCCGTTCCTTTCTGTCCTTACTGATCCTTTTTCCCTCGTTCCATGACAGTCCCTTCTCGCTTAAAGTTTCTGTCACCGCCTCATCCCATGTTTTTCTTGTGGTATGGTCTAGCCTGCCATATTTGTTTTGCTGATCTTTCCTCCTTCATCCTCACTAGGTGTCCAAACCATTTTAATTGTTGTTTTTTGATGCTTTCTATGATGGGTTCTACTTCCAGTTCTTCTCTTACTAAGTCATTTCTGATTCTATCTTTTCATGTAATCCCCTTCACTCCTCCTAGGTACCTCATTTCCATTGCTTGGATCACCCAGCTTTCGCTTCCGTAGGCTAATACAGGTTTAAAAACAGCTTTGAATACCGTAATTTTTGATTTGCTAGATATTTATTTTTTCCTTATGAAGGCCTTGTTCAGTGAATTATATAACCTAGCAGCACTTTCCAGTCTATCCTTTATTTCTGCGTCCATCTTTCCATTTTTGTGAATCTTCACTCCCAAATATTTAAATGTTTGTACTTGCTCTAGTTCTTTTCATCTAATTTTATTGATATTTCCAAATCTTCCTTTCCTATCACCATTACCTTGGGTTTTCCTGCATTAATTCTCAATTTTTTATCTATTAGTGCATTTTTCCATATATTCAGGTTATATTTCAGATCTTGTTGGTTTTTCGCATATATTACCAGGTCATCAGCAAATACGCTCTCTGATACTTCTATAATTTGCATGTTTTTATATCCGACCTTTAGTTTCTTGACTTTACTTCCTTTATAATATCATCCATAACTATATTGAACAAGGCTGGGCTGAGAATTCCTCCTTGTCTTAAACCTTCCCTAGTTTTAAACTCCTCTGATTGTAGGTTTCCTGTTCTTACAATGTCCCTTGTATGCCCATATATACTTTGTATGCATCGCTGTAGTTTATTGTTCACTTTTCTCCTTTTTAAGCCGTTCCACACAGTTTTCCTTCTGACGCTGTCGAATTCTTTTTCCAGGTTTATAAAAGCCACGAATATCTTGTCCTTGCGATATTTCTCTATCAATTGTTTTATGGAGAATATATGGTCTTGCACCCCTCTGTCTTTCCTGAACCCGCACTGCGAGTCCTCCAGTTGTATTTCAGTTTCTTTCCTTAACCTACCTTCTAGTATTCGTTCATATAATTTTGATATTATGCATAACATAGTAATTCCTCTGTAGTTATTACATTCTATTCTCTCGCCTTTTTTGTGGAGTGGTAGTATTATCCCTAGTTCCCAATCTTTCGGTATTTTCTCTTCTGCCCATGCTTTATTGAAGAAACTAGTTAATATTTGTAGACCTTTGGTTCCCAGGCCCTCAACCATTTCTGTTGTTATTCTACCGTGGCCTGCTGCTTTACCCCTTTTTCATTTTTTCACGGCTTCTACTACTTCTTCGATCTTTATATTTTGTTCATGTGTTTCTACATTACTCTCTATTTCCCCCTCTTCGCTTTCTAGTATTTCTCTTGTTTGTTCTATCGTTAACATTTCCTCGAAGTATTCCTTCCATCTCCTCGCTATGCCTTCTTCGTCTCCCAGTATGCTTCCATCCTTAGTTTTTATATGGTTGACTCTAACTGGTTTTCCCTTCTGAAGACCCTTGATAACTTTATAGAATACTTTTTGTTTTCCAAATCGGTCTGTTTCCATCTTTTCTCCGAATGCTTACCAAGATTTTTGTTTCGCTTGTTTCACAATTTCCTTGACTTTGTTCCTCTGTTCTTTGTATTTTTTGTACTTCTCCATTGTTGCGTTTCCTGAGTAGTCTTTCTATTTCTGTTTCTTTCTTTACTTCCTCATTCCACCAATTCGTTTGCTTCTTAAATTCGAAAAATTTGCTTGTTCCACATACTTCTGTTGCTATTTTCAATAGCATATCTTTGATATACTTCCATAATTCTTCAGCGTTGCATTGTATGTGTTAATTAAGTTTTTAGCTAACACAACTTCTACTTTTTGGTTGAATTCCTTTGATGTCTCCTCTTCTTTTAATTTATATGTTTTGATTTTTTCTTAGGCCTTGTTTCGCATTTTTCCTGTATTATTTGGTTGTTTGCTTGTTTCTACTAAACAACTAAACACTAAATGAAGGTCCGACTATATTTCTGGATTTCTTTTTATCCTTGTATCCTTTACCTCATTTTTAAAATCTCTGTTTATTATTATAAAATCTATTATCGATCTTTCCTCTTTACTTCTTTAGTATATTTTTGTATATCTTTGTGCGCGTAGAATGTATTCGTTATTATTAAATTGTATAGTATGCAAAAGTCGATCAGTCTTGTTCCATTGTTATTTCTGATGTCTTCTCCATGGGGTCATATTACTTCTCCTGTTTCCTCGTCCATTTTTGCCTACTCTTCCGTTTAAGTCTCCTATTAATATTAACCTCCTCCTATAACCTCCTCTATTGCTTCCGCTAGCTGATCCCAGAAGTTGTCCTTCTTTTTTACACTCTCATTCTCATTTAGACCGTATGCCACTATGACTGTTGTTTTTGTTTGCGTATCGTTCTTCTTTCCCTTGCCGACTGGTTATTTCTGCTCCCATGTTCTTTTCCTTTTTGTTTGCCGTGTTCGTCAACTTATGATCATTTCTTTTAGTCTTTAGTTTTTTTAATCGTCATATGTTATGTTGTATTGTTTTGTTTTATTTTCTTCTTCTAGCGCTTCCTTTTCTTTGTTCCATTTCCATACCTTGCCGTCTATGAACAGTTTCTGGTAGCCTCTTTTAACGTCTTTTCCTCTTTCCCTTTCTTCCCATGCACTGGTCCCGATGACCTTGTCGATGTCTCTTTCTTGTTTTGTCATGTCATTATTAATAAATATCTTTTCCCCGCTTATATTCTTTAATTTATTCTTGTTCCTCATTAACGTCATTTTCTCTTCAAGATTCTCCAGTTCTACTAGGTAAATTTTTGGTCCAATTTTATGGGTAGCTTTGATCATCACCTCAGTTTCTAGTTTTCCTCTAATGAATTCGCTTATTCTTTCTTTAATTTCCATTGGTTTGTTTCCATTTACAGAAAGGTCTGATATTATTATGTTGTTCCGTCTCTTATCCTTTTCTAATTGTTCAAATCTTGTATTTGTATCTTTTAACTCCTTTTTATGCTCTATATATTCCTTTTTTATGCTACTATTCTCTTTCTTTAGATCCTCATTTACTTTCTTTATTTCCCTTATTTCTCTATTATCTTTGTCCTGGTCTAGTCGTATTTGATTCACCTCCGCTTTCAAATCTCTCAGTATATCTAATATTTTATCCTCGTTCTTTTGTATGGGTTTTGCTGGTGATCTGGTTGTTTTCCTGCTTTTGGAGAAGGATTTTGTTTCATCTTCACTACCCTCGTTTCCAGCTTCTCTCTTCCTTTTATCTCCATCTGATGATTCAATGTCCGAGTAATGGATTTTCTGGTACTCTTGTTTCTGCTTAAGCCGGCCCTGTCTATTTCTTGATTCGCGATATTGCGCCTGACCGGATCAACTCCTCGGAGTTAGTTCAACTTAACCTAATCTCTTCACCACTTTTACTTACTGCTTTGATTTCATTATTTTCCTAGTTTGTGCTCTTTATCTACTTTATTCTTTCACGTTATTTACTTATCTATCACTTCTACCTTCTTTATTTGCTCGTTACGTCCTAATTTTGGATTTAATAAAGGAGCTATTTGTTTTGTTCTGTCACTCACTTTGTAGATCCGGACTCCATAATAATGTTTTATATATAATTTAATATTCCATTTTAAATTTAAAGATAAAAAATTAATTAACTCCAAGTATATTTTTTGCGTACGGCAATGCATGTTGAGCTGTTAGTTGTCAATCGCTGCCGTGTCAATTCACAATTGTCATCTGATCCCTTTTGTATCTTTTAGATTTTTTGCGATTTTTCACTATTTATTTGTTTGTATTTTATTGCCATTTGGTGTATTTAATAGATATACAATCAAATTATTAATAAATTAGCAATTTTATATTCAAGTAACTATATTTGAATTTAGCGCCAAATTTTGTAACTAAATTGAATATTTGTCATAGTGTAAATCAGGTTTCTAGTTACTGTATTCCTTAAAAAATGGACTATAGTCTAGTTTGTCTAGTCTATTCTTATTTACTAACAAAATGTGTAATACGTAAATATAAAATGCAAATAACGTAATATAATGTTATAGTTTACATTGAAACAATAAACTAATAATCTAAATCTGGGATTTTCTGTGCCCCGAGTACTCAATGTGCACTATCTACACAACGTTTTACGCACCGATTCACAGAAAACGCGATTGACCGACCAACTGCAATCAATTAGCCTTCGACGAAAAAATGAAACAATGGTGAAATTAGTCCACTAAATTCCGCTTGCCATTCCGATTCGATTGATATACGCGCACTATTCATTAATAAGTCAATGGAATTATAAGGCAATGACAAATGATTTAGTAAGGGAATGACAAAAGATGTGACAAATGAAATGACATCATGAAATATTGAAGAGGCTTTAAAAAGTCAACATAAATGACATATTAAGTAACAAAACAAGTACCAATTTGTAACCTTATACAATGTTAAATTATTTGAATAAAACTAATTATGTGATTTGTTTTATGTGATTGTTTATTTGACTATAGTTTCACCAACACAGTGGCATCTTCAGAATAACGTAGGTATTCTGTTTTATTTTTATTTATTATTACCTTAGTTATTCTGAAGATGCCACTGTGTTGGTGAAACTATAGTCAAATAAACAATCACATGAAACAAATCACATAATTAGTTTTATTCAAATAATTTAAAATGTCGTTTCATATAGTTAAGGCTAAAACAATTAACTCTTTTCTACAATGTTATTTCATAATTCACTGTTCATTATACAGTGTGGAAACTATAACTGGAATAGAATTCATAACTTCGATATCGGACGATTTTTTTGAAAATTATTTTTATATATTGATTAATTATTAGATTTTTTTTTTAAATCCCGAAACATGTTACGTATTGTTTTTTTCTTGCCCTGATTGATTTACGGATGTGCCAAGCCACCTTCGACATTTTTTTTTCAAATGGAAAGGTATATCAAGTGACAGCTCGTTTGAAAGATCTCTTCGCAAGGAATACAACACACTATTTACTTCTTGAATGTTTTCAAAGTCCACGTGATATAAATAGAAAATCACTTTTATAACTTGTTCAAAATGGGCACCGTTTCCCTTTTAGCAAAGTGCAAATCGAGATAACATCTATCTCTAATGTTTTGTAAAATTTCTGGTGTGACTTGTCTTATTTCATGCCTAATACGTTGCTTAAGGTTCTCAATGTCGTTCGGTTTTGTAACACAGATCTTACTCTTGAGATATCCTCTTACTCTTGAGATCAGGCCGGCCATTCAATGTGACCTCTTCTTCCAATCCATCTATCCGGGAAAACGTCGTCTAAATATCTACGAACGATCACAGCATACTGGGGTGGAGCTCCGTTCTGTTGATACCATATTTGTTCATCAGGTAAAGCCGGATCTAACGAATTTGGAAATAAAGTAGCTAACGCTGGCATGAGGTCGTCTTCAAGAAACGTAAGATATGTTGCTCCATCAAGATTAACATAAAAAAAATACTGGTCCTACAATCTGATCACCTATTATTCTAGCCTATACATTGACTTTTTGTGGGAACTAAGTATGAGTTTCTCGCATCCAAAAAAAGAATGCTAATGAAATCTGGTTATTGTCGATCAGGTTCATCATTTGATCATCGTAAAATTTGATTCTGCGGTCGGGGTCATTCTCCGTTAATTCTTGGAGTGTCTGTATCGTGTAAGGATGCAGCTTGGCTGATCTAAGAATTTTCAGGACAGTATGCCTGGCCTGAGTCACCGGATTTTCTTTGAGAGTTAATAATACGTTTAGCCTGGTATATGCTTTAACAGTGGGATTTCGCTGTCTGGGCACAAACCTGGTGTGACACAAATTGTTGTATTGTGTCTCAATTTTGCTTATGGTACATGGGCTAATGGGTGGTATATCAGGATGTTGTTCTCGAAATAACTGAGCAACCTCAAGCTGACTTCGTCTTCTATTACCATAACCGATCATCATCAGAATCTCGATAAGGAGATTTCGGTTAAATGAGCTTTGAAAATTTTCAAGAAATAAATAGTGTGTTGTATTCCTTGCTTAGAGATCTTTCAAACGAGGTGTCACTTGACATACGTTTCTACTTGACAAAAAAAGGTCGGAGGTGGCTGGTCATTTCCGGGAACAGATAAACAAACAGCATATATAAGAAATGAGGGCAAGAAAAACAATAAGTAACGTGTTTCGGGTTTTTTTTTGCAAAAATCTCCTATATCGAAGTACTTGAGAACTGGTTTCAGGAAAAGGATGGGAGAGCTGCAAAGGAAAATTTTCCAAAGACTATGGATGGAAATTGCAATCGGCCCAGAAAGAGTATAAGTATGGAAGAGCACGAAAGAAAGCAGGAAAAGGCAGAAGGCGTAATGTGCAGGGAAGTGGATTTGGAAAAAGCTTGGTGGCAGGTAACCACGGTATACAACGACAAAGGGTTGGAAGTAATTACAGAGACAATAAAAAGTAATGGATAGCAAATGGATAGCACAAAAGTAAGTGCGAATCGCAATTTAAAAAAGGCACGGTATACAACGACAAAGGATTGGTAGTAATTGAAGAGACAATAGAAAAGTAATGGATAAGGAATGGTAACGGCAAAGTTACTGCTAGGAGGCGATTGGAATGTTAGAATCGGGGAAGAGCAGTTTCACACAATGGATAGTGAAGGTAAAGAAATAATAAGGAAAGCCAAAGATAAAGTTAGAAATGCAGAAGGAAAGGGTGAGCTGAGTGGGTAAGGGAAAATCAATGGGATGTCGGAAATGGATGTGTGGAAGGAGATTGGGAGGGAGGTGGAGGAAGACTGACGTGGAGATTATCGATTATAGATCTGGTAGTGACAAATGATCTGGCAAAGGCAGGAAATTAAAGAGATGGGAGGGAGAATTGATTCAGACCACATGCCATTGGCAATAAACTTTAAGCCGTAGACAGTAATTGTGCCCAGGGAGGAGAAATGGGTTACCAGATGGTACAAGGAAGCTACTGAGAGGTATATTGCTAGAATGGAAGCAAAAAACTGGAAGGAATTAAATGACATAGACAAGAATATGGAGAAGATGGAGGCAGGAATGTTAAATAAGAAAATCACAGCAGCATCGCCGTGAAGATCATGGGCAGAGAAAGGGGGATCATGGGCAAAAAAAGTACAGAGAGGTTATGAGAAAGTAGCGAGAGGGCACCGGTAGTAAAGAAGAGTGGTTAAAGACAAAAGGCGAATTAAATGATTTGGAGACTAAGCAAAAACAGAATTGGGAGAGAAGGGAACGTCAGCGTATACTAGACATCAAAACAGAAGCACAGCTCTGGAAGTATTTAAAAGAAAGAGGAGCGAGGAAAGAACGAGTTCGAAACAGCATTCCGATGGAAAAGTGGAAAAATCACTTTATGGTTCTGTTGGAAGGAGTCGAGATGCAGGAAGAAGTAGGAAATAGAAGTGCAAGGGAGGAACAATCTATTATTGAAGAATTATGTTTAGAAGAAATAACAGCTGGTGAAGTGCACAGGGTTATAGCAGGATTAAAGCAAGAAAAAGCGGCAGGGCCTGACGGCGTAGGAAACGAAGTTTCCAGGCTTAGTCTCTTACGCTGCCAGGCCCTGTCGCTTTTTCTGACGCTGCTCCTAAAGAGTGTATTGCTAGAATCACCGAATAATTTAATTTGGTATGAAGGGGAGCAAATAGTCTCCGAAGGAGCTGGAAGGAGGGAATAATTCACCCAATACATAAGAGCGGAGACAGGGAAAATGTCGGAAACTACAGAGGGATTACGTTAGTGAATTGTGCATATAAAATTTTCACCAAAATCTTGGACGACCGGTTGAGGAAAGAGATAGAGGACAAGAATCTAGTGCCAGAGGTGTAAGCTGGTTTCTGAGAGGGACGGAGCACAGTAGAGCATTTAATAACCCTGTGCTACATAATTGATCAGGAAATAAGTAGAGGGAGCCTGTTTGTTCTTTTCATTGACCTGAAGGTGGCGTACGATCTAGTAGTTTGAGGGAAGTTGGTAGAGAGCTTGGGAAAGAAGGGTATCTCAGAGAGTGTGATAAGGAATGTAAGGGAGTTGTATAAGGAAACTTTATGTAAGATTAACGTGAATGGATGTGAATCTGATTATTTTGAAGTAAAAAACGGTCTGAGGCAGAGATGTGCGTTGAGTCCCACACTTTTTAATCTCTACGTGGCTGCCATGGAAAAGGTGTTGACGGATGGTCAAGCTGGAGGCGTGGTTATAGGGAGAAGGAAAGTGTGGAGTGTAGTCTACGCGAATGATATGGTAGTGTTCGCTAAATCCGCAGGAGAAATGATGGAGATGATTGAAAGATTAATAGGTCATTTTCAAAAGAGAGAGCTAAATGTAAACGTGGGGAAACCTAAATAGATGCGTTTTAAAAGGGTGAGTAATTATAAGAAAGAATGTTTTGAATGACTAGGAAATGAAATTGATGAGGTGCAAAAGTTTAGATATTTAGGATATGTGTTTGGAACCGGATGCAGTAATAGTGAGCTTGTAGATTATGTGTCAAAAAAGTGTGGGTGGCTGCAGAACGTATGTGTAATGAATAGAAATCTAGATTTGAAGGGAACTTTAGGGCGGCTGAGGTAATATGGAAAGTGTGTGTAAGAAGTGTTTGAGCGTATGGTTAGGAAGTATGGGGGACTAGAGAGGAGGAGAAGATAGAGAGGGTTCAATAAAACTTTTACAAGAAATTCCTAAAGCTAGACAAATCGATACCAGGCTACATAGTCCTGCAAGAGGTCAACGCCTACAATGTATTTTAGCTGCAAAGAGGATGGTAAAATATTAATGTAAGGTGAATGAAATGGGGGATGAAAGAGTAATAAAAGAGGTATTTAGAATAGCGAATCGGGAGGGTGAAAGAGGGAAGAAAGGGAATGCGTGGGGAATTAATAAAAGTAAATTATATGATAGAGGAGGTATATCTGGTGAGGGATTGGAAAAACTTAAGAGGGAAGGTGCAAACTGGCTGGAAATGATAGGTGAGTGATTAGTAAATAGATTTAGTCAATAGTAGGTTTTTCAAAGAGTACGCAATGATTCAGGTGCATGGTCGTTTACCAACCTATTTAAACACAAGTACCTAAAGAGTCAGACGCGCAGGTCATACTAGCAAGGTTTGGGTGTGGAAGTGAAGAGCGTGGTAGAAAATATTGAATGAGTGAAGATTGTGGGAATGTAGAGTATGTGGGACTAGAGAGGATAGATGGAAACATTGGATGGAAGAATGTACAAGGAATGAATGGAAGCAACAAGAGAAAAGGCTAGGGCGAGAATTGAAAGAGGGTATGGATGAAATGGGAAATGGTTTGGAATTATTAAGGAGGGTGAAAAAGTGGAAAGAGCAAATAGGTACTAAGGAAGAACCTATTCACTTAATGTGTAGTTTGCACAGATGGGCACAGTTTATCCAAAAGTTAACTTGGTTAATCGTTAAGTCGTTATCAAAAAAGTTAACTTCGTTAATCGTTAAAATTTTGAAAATTTAACGCAAGTTAAAGTTAACCGTTAAAAGTTAACCATCCTTTTGGTAGCTTTCGGGATGGGATACATTGGTAAGAAAAACAAAAAGAAGTAGATAGATTAATTAATTTAATTATTACAAGCGACAGTAATGACCCGCCCTGGTTTCGCACGGATAGCAGAGCATATACGCACCTACTATGGAAGAATAACAAATATGGAATAAAAAGGCTATTTATTGTATTATTCATAAATTTTCATTAGTTGAATGTTCATGTTGCCTTTCATGAATATAAGCATATTAAAATTGTCATCTGACAATGATGAGCGTTTAGCTCTCAAAATATATTTCCCTGTAGAAAAAAGCCGTTCTACTGTGGCGCTGGATGGGATTGCAGTATTATATTGAAAAAAAAGATTTACTAAAACTTGTTCACCTAGAAAGGCAGCATCCGTAAAAGATTCTTTTGACTTTGAGTCCAGCCAAGTTCACACCAAATTCTGCGCTTTATTTTTTAGAGATTTTTGGTGTCCTCTAGACATATTTTCTTCAGACTGAGTAACAGAGCTGAAAAAATCTTCTCCTTCTTCTTCATTATTGCTGCTTCCGCTAATACTGGTACTATCATTTTCATTTCCATTTGCTTCCCTTTCTCTATTCAGAGCGTCTTCAACTTTTGCTTCCATAAGTTTCGTGACTTTTGATAACTTGCTGCTATGATGCTGACTTTTGCAGACCCAGTAGTCGAAACTTCGGGTGAAAGGTTGCAGCTAGCTGGCATTCTTCATCTTCTATAAATCGTTCAAATCTTTTTCTTATGCCAGATATTAGAGCATTGGCCAAATGGGTACAACAATGAACCAGTTGGCTAAGATCCTGCAGTTTGAACACTGTTGTCGCAATAGTTGGTAATAGAGTCCCAAGATATGCTTGAGCTTCAGCCTGAATTAAGTCAAGCGCCCTAGCCACTGGTGACATGACCTGCAAGGAACGTTTGAATTAGACAGTTACCGAGGGAAAAAGCGATAAACGTCCTCTAGTAGACGGAGTCGCATGCAAAATCTATAGTATAAATTTTAGAATAGAAATATATAGATACTACCCTTCACATACTCTTTCATTATAGCTACATCTTGATCATTCAAAGCTTGTAAGTTCATGTGAGTCATAACTATATGAAGAGAAAGTCATTTTGTGTTAAAAATTGTATTGAGGACTACAAGAACATCATAGGTTAGATCCCAATTTAGATTCGATATTGTCACTTGCCATTGTTCTACGAGACTGTAAGTTCTAAATAGCGCGAGCTTTTGCCATAGCAGCTCTGTATGGAGTTTTAAAAATGGATGTTTTTAGAGCAGCATCAGCATTTTTGCTGGCTATTAAGTTAAATGTGTGAGCAGCTCATCTCATGTGAACTGGCAAATCACAATTTTCCATAATTTCATCATCACCAGATGTAGCAAGCACCTCTTCAAATGAAATAAACTCCAAGTCTTGTTCAAGGTCAGATTCAGTTAAAAGGGCAGCAACAGCATCATTAGTATAGGAGTTTAAGTTATGGGATGTTGATGGCATGTCTGGTAATTGTGGCAATGTATCAGCCTCTGTGCCAAATTGCACAAATGCTTTCACAAAGTTGCTGCCATTGTCCGTTGTTGTCCTAAAAAATAAGTGTTGAAGTTTAGGTGCAAGATATTAGAAAGAAGACACACAAGACCTTATGAATGAACACTTGCCTAGCTACTTTTTTTTCAATATGAAATTTATAATGAATATTTATCATCGCCTGTGCAAGTACATCATATGACTGAACACCTTTTATTCTCATGCAAGCTAACACTGCATGCATTTTTTCTCTGGTAACAGGATCTATCCAGTGAACAGTCCTTCCTAAGTAACTTTTGTTATTAGCTGACTAGCAGTCTGCTGTTGTAGCCAGCCAATCGATTTTGCTAAGTGTACTGAAATTAATTCAAAAGAAAATATTAAAGACTATACTCCAAATTGATTAGGTTAGGTAAGGTGCAAGGAACCTGTTTTTCATGAAAGGTACTTATTTAATCAAATATTGCTGCAACTGAGCATGTGAAACAACTATACGTCTCCCCAATGTCCTCCTGGAAACTGAGTTCTTACTAGGGTTCCGAGATTTATTTAGCTTCTTAACGGTTTCGGATTCTACAGCATGTAGTGGAATCATGTTGCTAACGAAAAGTTTACAATGCATTGGTCCACAATAGCCTGGGATACCCCACTGCTAGTAGCCGAGATGCCAAAAGATTCACCAATGGTTTGTTGACGTAATCTTTTAATAGGTTGAGGTGAAAACAAATCGCTTCTACTGCTAATGCTATCTGCGAAAACATCAGAAGAATTCAAATTCACAGCACTTGAACAGGGCTTCAGAACGGTTTTCTTTTTCCCACGAGTTGACGCAGGTTTTACTTTTTCTCCAAACTGCACATATTTGGATGCATGCGTCCTTTTCACATGTTGAAGATTATTAAGACTATACATATGAGCCTTTATTGTACAAACTTTAGGCAAATACAGTTTGCATTCATAAATCAACTTATGTTCTCCAAGTTTTGATTGCTTTGCGTACTTTGAGTAGAAGTAGAAGTAGTAGTGTCAGTTAGTAGAAGTCATAATGTAAATTAGTAAATGTTACACCATCAACTGTTTCTACTAACAACCAACAGAAACGAAAAAGATAAATAAATGAAGAACGATAAAATATAAATGATGCCGGTTAAAAATGATGCGAACGCTAAAAAGGTCAGGTTATAATAACTTGTCGTATTAACTCGCACAAAGCAAATAATCAATAGGGTCGCTTTATTTTTTTCGGCTCTGTAGTTTCTCGGCTCTGGATTTATGCCCTTTTGAGCAAGAGCGCAGCGTCGCGCCGGTGTGACCGCGTGGCGCGGAATTCAAACAAAAAATGACATCTCAACAAACAGCTAGGTAATATAACGGGCTAAAGTTAACGGAAGTTAAAACCCTTAATCCCAAGGTGTCATGCGACCCGTGCCAAAGGGACTGGTTGATGGCCAAGGGCAACCGGCCATCGCTTACGGAGCCCCTCTGATACCTGGCGACCTCAGAGGGTATCCAGCCTTACCACTATCAAGCGGGGCTCTGATGTGGTGGACCTTTAGTTCCCGTGCGACTCGTGGGATTTATATGAATTCCAAAAGTAAAAACAATCCATGTGTACGGGACCTAACCGACACAGAGAACAAGGAAGTCAGCCCGGATTCCCGGGAAGACGACCTTGACCTCACACTCGTAGACATGAGCAGTCCAGCCATGTCTACAGAGGCAGAGGTAGATGTTCTTGTAGGGACAGAGGAGGACTTGCCGCCTCCTGTCACAAAACAAGAATGACCAGCAGGCGCACCAAAATAGCCCAAGTGAACATCCATCATGCCAAAGCAGCTTCAGCTGTGATGGCTAGGATGTTCACCAAGCAGCACTTAGGGCTAGCGCTGCTTCAAGAACCCTGGACCTACGGAGGTAAGATCAGAGGCCTTAGCAACAGGGAATGTAAGTTGTTATGGGACAGCCGTGAGGTCTCCCCTAGAACCTGCATTATGGTAAGAAATGGCATAAATTACTTATGTCTTTCAGAATTTTTAACGCGGGATTTAGTACCGATTCAGGCCCTCATCAAGATCGAGGGTCTCCACCGCGAAGTAGTGATCGCATCAGCATACTTCCCTGGCGATGGTAACAGCATACCACCCATTGAAGTACAAAAGCTGGTGGAACACTGTATTAGGAGAAGGCTGCCACTCATCCTGGGATGTGACGCGAACGCACACAATGAGATGTGGGGCAGCACGGACACTAATAAGAGGGGAGAGTACCTTTTAGAATACCTCATTAAAGAGAACTTAATTGTGTACAACGTTGGGAACACACCAACATTTGTCACTAAAGTCAGAAATGAGGTACTGGATATTACGGTAGGTAGCGCTAACGTAAGTAAACTAATTAAAAAGTGGAGGGTTTCAAGTGAGCCCTCAATGTCAGATCATAGGATCATAGAGTTTGAGCTGGAAGGAGCGAGTGAGGAAAACACCCCCATTCGAAACCCCAGACAAACTGTGTGGCCTATGTTTATTTCCCAACTAAAAGAAAACCTAGAGCAGGTGACAGTGCGGGGTAGTATCAAACACTACACAGTGCTGGAGCAGGCTGTAGGAGAAATAAATGTAGCAATCACCACGGCATTTGAATCCAGCTGCCCGGTAAAAACCTGGTGGAACAATAAAAAATGGTGGAACAAAAATTTGTCTACATTAAGAGCAAAGGTACGTAGGCTTTTCAACAAAGCCAAGCAATACGGAAATTGGCTAGAATACTTTGAGGTGCTTACCACCTACAACAAAGAGATCAGAAGTGCAAAAAGGGAAAACTTTAGGACCTTCTGTGAAAACATAGAATCCACGCCGGTGGCAGCTAGACTGCACAAAGCACTAGCGAAGGATAGAGTGGAAATAACAACCACTCTCAAGAAACCGGATGGGACCTTCATGGAGGATGAAGAGCAAAGAGCTCTCCTCCTACTAGAAACCCATTTTCCGGGATGTAGAGGATACAGGGAGACCGAGGGCTTAATGCAACCACGGAATCCAAGTCGGGCCGACTGGAAGAGGGCAACGTCCATCTGTACGGAAAACCGAATCAGATGGGCTATCGGCACTTTCCAGCCTTTTAAGGCCCCAGGTGTGGACGGACTAGTTCCTGCCTTCCTACAAAAGGGAGAGAGAGAACTAATGCCGTATCTTCTAAATATCTTTAGAAGTAGCTTAGCGCTCGGATATATACCGGAGCTATGGAGAAAGGCTAAGGTGGTATTTATACCGAAGGTGGGGAAGAAAGACACCACTCAACCGAAGTCATTTAGACCCATTAGTCTAACATCTTTTATGTTAAAGACAATGGAGAAGGTGATTGATAATTACCTTAGGACTATAGTGCTGGTAGGTACACCACTACACAGGAGTCAGCATGCATACAGAGCAGGGAAATCCACAGAAACCGCCCTGTATCAGCTGACAAACGAAATAGAAGCAGCACTAGAGACAAAGGAAGTAGCGATATGTGCCTTCTTGGATATAGAGGGAGCTTTTGACAACACCTCACACGAGGCTGTCAGGGCGGCCCTTGAAAGAAGGAGTATCGACAGCACTATCTCAAAGTGGATGGGAGAAATGCTGAGAACTAGAACGGCGGAGACACAAGTGGGAAAAGACACCATTAAGATCTCCACAACTCGAGGGTGCCCACAGGAGGTGTACTATCACCGCTAATGTGGAGCCTGGTAGTTGATGAACTACTGGTTAGGCTAAACGACCTAGATATCAAATGTCAAGGTTACGCCGATGACATAGTCATAATAGCTAGAGGGAAATTTGAGGGAACGCTCTGTGAAATTGTTCAGAGAGGCCTCAATGTAACTAGTAGATGGTGTCAAACAGTGGGACTGAAACTCAACCCGAGCAAAACCACGGTGATACCATTTACTAGAAGGAGAAAACTAAACTGCCTACATCCCATACTCATAGATGGGAAGGCAGTAGAATACCAACAGGAGATAAGGTATCTGGGTATCACACTAGATAGCAAACTCCTATGGAATAGACACGCTGAGGCAGTAGTAGGTAAAGCCAAACGCGCCCTAATGGTGTGCAGAAATCTGGCAGGAAAAACGTGGGGTTGTAACCCCACTATCCTGCGATGGATGTACACCATGATAGTGAGACCTGCAATCACTTATGGGGCAGTTGCGTGGGGAAGTAAAATCAAGCTGGCCTATATGAGGAAACAACTTGAGAAGATTCAAAGACTGGCGTGTGTCTGCATCACGGGGGCGATGGGGTCGTGTCCGACAGCAGCATTGGAGCTGCTGCTGGATCTGACTCTGCTGCACCTTGTGGTGGAGAGCGCCGCCAGATCGGCGATCGTAAGATTCAGCAAGGAAGGAATGGGCAGAGGTAAAATAATCGGGAGCAGAGACCGAAACAGCCTCGCTGCCAAGATCCCCTGGCTGGAAGTACCAAAAGACGAAATGGTATGCAAATACCACTTCGAGAAAAACTACACAGCAATGTGTAGTAGTAAAGCCGATTGGAGCGACGAATCCTCAGCATACCACATAGAGCAAAATGCCATCAAGTGGTATACAGATGGTTCGAAGACAAAGGAAGGCACTGGTGCAGGAGTGTTTGGACCTCGTACCAGATACTTCGAATCCATGGGAACATCCCCAAGTATCTTCCAAGCAGAGGTACACGCAATCGAAAGATGTGCACAGTTTAACCTCGACAGGAATTACCGCAAAAAACGAATTGCTATCCTGTCAGATAGCCAAGCAGCCATCAAGGCCATTAGCTCATACACCATCAGATCCAAACTGGTATGGGACTGTGTGGGGAAGCTGAACAAGCTTGTCAGGGATAATAAAGTAACGCTATACTGGGAACCAGGACACACTGGTATAGACGGAAACGAAGAAGCCGATCACCTAGCAAACAAGGGATCCAGTAGCCCCTTTATAGGTCCGGAACCCTTTTGCGGTATGAGCGTGAACACCATCCGCAAAAGTTTAGATGAAGAAATAAGAGGAAAATGGATGAAAACCTGGGAAGAACTTCCAGGGCTAAGGCAATCCAAAGTGATGCTGGGATCTTTTAACCAGAAGAGAACTAAAGCTTGCCTGAAACTAAGCAGGAACAAGCTCAGAATTCTGACAGGAGCCCTGACGGGACACTGCAGACTTAGGAAACATCTCAAGGCCCTAGGCCTAGAGGAGGATGATGGATGCAGATTCTGTGGCTCAGCAGAGGAAACCCCCATACATCTGTTCAAAGACTGCGGAGCATTACTCCGCAAGAGGCAGATGTACCTTGGGGCTCACTGCTTGAACACAGAGGAGCTGCAGGCCTTGAATCCCACCCAGATCCTGAAATTCCTAAAGGAATCAGGATTAGAGGAGGCGCTCTAAATGGGTAAGTACACCAACACTTGGAGGAGGAGGGTGGGGTACAATAGATCTATAAAGGTCGCAGTACAAGTCGTCACCACCATATCTACAATCTACAATCTAACGGAAGTTCAATTTAACGGAAGTTAACAAGAGCGTTAACATTTTCTTGGGTTAACTTAAAAGTTAATCAGTTAGGCATTTTGTTAACTTTGTTTATTAACGATTAACGGATTAACGAGGTAATGCCCACCTATGATTGTTTGTAATATATGATGGCTCGTATTCTAATGTATTTATTTAAAATTAAATATATTGTATATAGTTAATAATTCTATAAAAAAAGAATAAACACAGGAAAAATAAAGATAGAAATATTAACGATAATTTTTCTAAATGCTCACCCTATTCATTAGAATATGTATTATTTCCCGTTTAGTCAAATGTACCATTGTAATAAAGTTTCAGATAGATGAATTACTTTTTCTAATAATTAGTTAATGTATCAAAGTTTGGATACACGGAACTGATTTGTACTAAGCTTGCTAGATTTATAAAAAAAAAAATACTTCGCCCTAATCAGAAGCAAAAAAGAAAGTGAGAATCGCAATTTAAAAAAGGCACAGAAAAAAGAGAGTTTATAAATATGATTTATAATCTCGAGGAGATGTAAAATTATTAAGATTTCCTTGTTACATACCCGTTTTTCTAAACTGGCTAATGTTGGTTATCTTACAATTCAAATCAGTTTTTTTCGAAAATTTTCTAATGTAACATATTGAAATATGGTCACCACCATTTAGCCAATCAAAAGGTCTATCCAAATCGAGAATAAAAAATGGGGGTTGCCATTTAAAAGAATGTCGATGACGTCATAGCGCACCAAAACCAACGTCGTCACGATTTTTTTTTTTGACATAACATTGCATTTTGGAAAATAATATTGAAATGTCCGAGCGATTATCCCAAAAACAGTAAATAAAGAAATTATTAGTTTGATTCCTAACTTTAACACCACACTGTATAATATCAAAATGACGTGAAATAGTAAGACAAAACAAATAGCAATGAACTTTCAAATGAAATAACAAGGCGTAAACAATGAAATGACAATGTAATAACGTTATAGTGAGATAGGAAATGACATATAATTAACAACAAATTTGACTTTTTTAACAACTTTCTCTTTTTGTAAACAATAAATGTTAAAACCAAATGATTTTACAATGTTAGAAAAAGTGGCAATGACCTGAGAAATGAACTAATAAGGAAATGAAAAATGACGTAATAATGAAATAACGTGAATATAAGACAAATAAAAAATACCAATGAACTATCAAAATAAATGATAATTAGTAAACAATGAAATAACATTATAGTGACATGAGAAATAACATATAGTTAACAACAATTTGACATTTGTTTAAAATTAAATCAACAAATTTCGCCAAAAGATTATTTTAGAAGAAGCAAAGCAAAATGATAAAGTTTGTGTGGAAAGTTTTGGAAAGAAAACAAATTAAGTAAATAGTGAAACTCATGTCTTGTGAATATTGATTTGTAAAATTGTCAAAATTAAACAAATAAAATGAATACAAGAAAATAATAATTTAATATTAGTGAAACCATACCAATTATTGATAATCATAAACTTAAAGTCGAAATATAGCCTGAATATACAGGGTGTTAGGTTAACCTGCGACAAAAATTATTATTCATATTTTGTCTTATGATGATATCTGAAAAACCCTTTGTTTCGAAGCTACAGGGTGAACAAAATTTGCGACAGTAACAACATTTTCGGGGGTAATGGGGCAGTAAGCGAACATATGAGGCCGCCTTCGGATAGCCTCACCTAGCCTCTGCTGCTCAAACCCGACTCTCACCTACTCGCTGGTGCCCCATGTTAACCTGAGTAACCCAACCGGAGACCCGGTAACCAACCCGGGTGAAAAGTTGGGTCAGGGACAAACGAGAGCGGGTGAAATGGCCCCCCGAAAAGGGGGTTGGCAGTGGGCTAACAACTCACTCCGTAAAAAAACATTGTTGCGAGGTCTCAAGCAGAAAAAGCCGGATTGACGACGACCTAAGCACCGGTTATGCCAGAAAAATTTGTTCAGCTGACTGGGAGGTCGTTGCCAGAGACCGGAAAGGATAGCGGACGAGGCTGGAGAAAGTCGAGGCCCTGTAGGGCTGTAGCGCTACTGATGATGATGAACAACATTTTATTATCAAAAAGTACATGTAAAGTTCCTCAATCTACAATAAATGTTCGAAATGACTTCCTACAGCCTGGATACAAGCATTCAATCTTCTCGTCATTGAGTGCCGAGACTCTTTCAAACACACCAGGGTTGTTTCTAATTGAGTTAGACCCAGCAATTATCCGATTTCGCAATTCGTTCAAATTCTCCACTGGAGTAGCGTAAATTAATGAGTTCAGATAGCCCCATAAGAAATAATCCAGGGCTTTAAGTCTGGGGATCGAGCAGGCCATGCGTGTGGTCTACCTCCACCAATCCAGCGATATCCGTATGTTGATGTTCGAAGTCACGAGCAACCGAACTGAAATGTGGCGGAGTACCATCGTGCATAAATCACATTGTAATTCTTGTCCCCAATGGTACATCCTGCAGAAACTCGGGCACTGTTTCCTCCAAAAAGTTGCGATACATCTCGCCAGTAAGTCTTGCTGGTAGAAATACCGGTCCAATTAGATAGTCACACACAATTCCAACCCAGATATTCAGGGAGAACTGATGTTGCAGTCGATCTTCACATACCCCATGCGGATTTTCATCTGCCCACACATGGTTGTTATGAAAAATCCCTATTGCATTTCTTGAGAAACTGGCTTCATCGATGAAAGGAATCTGTGCCAGGAATTGAGATTAGAACTAATGTTTGCAGAAGCCATTAACATAACGCAATACATGGGCGATAATCCGCAGGTGGGAACACGTTGAATGTGCTATGGACACAACAAATTTCATTTAAAACTTTTCCAAACTGTCCAATGACATACATTCAAATTATTGGCACTTTGTCGCATAGAAGTATCTTGGATCTTCCTCTATCATGTCCAACACATTCTCTTCCAGTTGTACCGTTCTTACTGTCATTAATCCTCCTGGCGCTGCATTTCGTTTCAATATGCCTGTTTCACGAAGACGTCGATTATTGTTTTTGAAGATTTTTCGGTCGGGGATATTATGACCAGGGAACCGTTTAATATACAATAAACAGACGATAAAAAGACATCGTCTAGCTTGTAATGAATTGCCATCAGCAAGTCCATATTTGAAATGCATGTCAGTCATCTTGACGTTCGTATATATGGTAGAGGACTTCACTAACTATTAAATATACGTCAAACTGCCGTATTCAAATGAAACCCACTTGTACGTTAGTACAGTGGTGCGCAAACTTTTTTCATGGGCGACCATCCATTTTGTGTAAAATTTGGTGGCGACTCCTGGATCGACAGTAGATTCGTTAACGTAGGTAAAGTAAAATTCTTTCTGGGATTTGCTTATACAGGGTGTTTTTAAAGGAGTGTTGGTGACGTCATTGATTAAAATGCAGCTATTTTTAAATAGCGCAGCAAACTTATAAATTATCATAAAAATGCTATAAAAGTTGTAACGCCATAAAACTTCAGATAATGAATTACATCTACGCGGAGATATTCGTAAAGTCTAGTATTATTGTCTAGCACTGCTCCTCGAGAAACAAATGTACCTTGGGGCCAACTGCTTGTACGTAGAGGAGTTGCAGTCCTTGAATACCTGAAATTCCTGAATAACCAAATCCTAAAATTCCTAAAGGAATGAGGACAAGAGGAGGCGCTATCAATAGATCTATGAGGTCGCAGTACAAGTCACCATCAAATCTACAATCTATCTATCTATCTAAAGTCTAGTATTAGTATGAAGGTATATTTGTATTTAGAAATTAAAATTTGATGACTCATTAGTTTGCCGAGGAGATTAGCCGTCCTGGTCAACGAAGGAATCGAACCTCGTAACTGATTTATTTCTTTGCTGGTAGTACCTCTCTCTCTACCTCTAACGTTCCCTTTCTCGCATTGTGCGTCCCTTGACGTGTTCCTCCAGGTCCTCCTTGTTCTTGATCTCCAGGATCTGTTCGACGAGTTGTCCCTTGTCCGCCGGTATGTCCAAGGACTTCTTGAGACCGGCTCCTCGACGTTCTTCACCACCACCGTCTCCTCCTCGTGCTGCTCCTCTCAGCCCTATCAAACTTCTCCACGGAGACGTGGAGTTCCCGGACGGGCGCTCGATGCACGGACACTTGATGGACGAAGAATCGAACTCCTTGGACTAACTTCTCGTGAAGTCTAGTAAACTTCTCTTCAATTTTGCTCTCTTGAGGTATTTTGACTTCGTTCTCCTTAATCTGTTCTCCTCAACCTTCCTCTCTTCGTCTGTCTTGTCCTCCACACCTTTCTTCTTCTCCTCAACCGTGTCCTTCCTCATCTCAGCCATTCTAGGCCTGGCGGATTTCGGCCTCTCTACATCAACCCTCTTCTCCTCCTCAACAGCCTCACTCCCCTCTTCTTCAACAGCTTTCTCTACACCAATCACATTTTCCTCAATTGTTTCCTCTTTGCTCGCTTGTAGCTCCGCCAATTTCGCCTTTTTCTTTGAACTTTCTTTCCTCTCTTCGTTTTTGACCTGCATCAGCGACCTAGGTGAGTCCTTCTGCTTCAAATTCGAAGGTTTCTTAACAACCTCCTTGCTTCTAGAAACTTTTGGCGTTTTGGTTTACTCCTGGGCGTCGCTTCTTTGACTTTAGATTTGACTTTATCTCCGGTTTTTGGTGTTTCCACCGTATTCTTCTTCGACTTCCAGGTGGAATTTTTGCTGGTTTTCGATGACGCCCTCTTCAGCTACGTTTTCTTCGCCTTCCTAAGCTGTGTCACGTACTCTTTGCTGTCCACCTTGTTCTTGATGCAGTTTCCGATCGTCTGAAGCTTGTTGGTTGCCGCTGGCTTGGCGCTTGCTGGCACGGACCGGTAGTTCTTCCGCGCTGATACTTTTGACTGCCAGCTGGAGTGTAATGCTGCTAGCTGGAGCTGTGCTAGCTGGAGAGTAATAATGAATTAACTGACAGTAAGAGGAATCCCTCCCTACCTCCTGCGTATGGTGAGGAGCTATTTGGAGATTGTGAGCAAGCACAAGGAAACACAACAGAGTGGGTACTAGGTAGTGGTGCTCCACAGGGTTCAGTCATGGGCCTGAATATCCTATACGTGTTATATATTATACGGTTTGGTATACCGTATAATATATAACACGTATAGGATATTCAGGCCCATGACTGAACCCTGTGGAACACCACTACCTAGTACACTTCTATATTTATAAATAATTTAATTTCACTATTTTGCTGGTAAATAAATTTTCTTTGAATTAGACCACCCAGAAAAATTTTTCAGGGGTCGCGACCCACAGTTTGCGCACTACTGCGTTAGTAGATAAAAGAGCCGTTTCAAGTTATCGCCAACAATGTTTTATACTTGATAAACTCATTAATTTTTTGTACTTGATAAACTAAAAAATGGCGTACGCTATATTAATGATTTCAACAAATATCGAATATGATTGTCGCAAATTTTGTTCACCCTGTATCTTCGAAACAAAGGGATTTTTCAGAAATCACTATAGGACAAAATATTATTAGAATAGGCCAAGGAATAAACCCTTGCATTTCTAGCCTATGCTTAGCTTACACCCTGTATAAATATATTCAAACTCTTCGTGGCTCTATAGTATTCAAATTCAAACAAATCTCATATTGAAACTATCATTTCCTTTGCTAATACTACGCAGGATATTGAATTATACAACATATATTTTCATGTTATTACTAGTCCCAGTACACTTTCGTGACACTAAAAACTACTAAATATCATATCTCGAAACGCGCCTGCGGATGGCTATTCGCCTAATTTTAATAGAAATATATGATCTTAAAAACAATTTTATTTTTTAAGTACTCGTTTAGTCTGAGCCCAGTAATAACATGCAAATATCTGTTGTATAATTCAATATCCTGCTTGGTATTACCAACGGAAGTAGTTGTTTCAACTTGAGATTTGTATTGAGGTCTTAATAAGACTTAATTTTATAGAGCTAAGAACAGATTGAATTTATTTATATATTATATTAATAAGTTTACAAGAAAATGAAATTTGTCTAAATTTAAGTAAAGAAAAAAATAAATTAAATGAATTACAAAATAATATCATGACGGTAAATGAGAGTTTAAAACAATTTAATTTTAAAACTAAATTTTCTTAGCATTTTTTTATTTCGATTATTAATTTTTTACGAAAATATCTAATTGATTTTAAGAATTTTATTTTATGAAAATCCAAGGATTTTAAATCGAGATTCTAAGAAAATCAATAAAATTGTAAATGTGGAATTAATTATTTTTTAAGTTAGTCTTTTTATAAATAATCAGAATGTTTGTGACTCAACAAAAATATAAATTGCAATATTATGCAATAGCGGAAATATTAAATCCAAAATACACACAAAAAATTCCTAAAAAAAATCTTATCAAAAAAGTGTGATTGCATTGTCATAAAGTTTGGAGGGATTCACACGAAACCATTTACGTGCGCCAGAAATCTATTTATACAATAAATCCGTCTGTTACAGAATATACATTATGAAATATTTGCTTAAATGCTTAGCGAGCATTAATCGTTCGGTATACCTTCCACCATTATTTACCACCTAGGATTACTCCCAATACTTCGTTAAACGATCAAAGTACGGATGCGTTTCATTAATAATCCAAACGCAACTGCACAAAGCTGAATCTCCCTTTTTTTATCTGCAAACAAGAAATTCTTTCTCCAGTTTTAATTCATGCTTTGATTTTGAGTATTTTATTGAAGTCATTGCATTGCAAGTGGTGTAGTTTATCATATAGACAAGACCAGACACGACTAAACACGACAAAACAAGACCAAAACTGATTAGAACAGACAAGACCAGATAATACCAGAGAAGACCGAACAAGACAAGACCAGACAAAACCAGACAAGAGCAAACAAGACCAGACCAGACCGGACAAGACCACACAAGACCATGCAAAACCAGACAGGAACAGACAAAACCAGACAAGACCAGAAAACACCAACCAAGACCAGACATATAGCCAGAATATACCAGACAATACAAGACAACACTAGACAACACCAGACAATATCAGACAAGACCAAACAAGATTAGACAAGACCAGACAAGACCAGATAAGACCAGACAAGGTCAGACAACACCAGACAAGAACAGACAAATTCAGGCACGACCAAACAAGACCACACAAGACCAGCGAAGACCAAACAAAACCAGAATAAACAAGACTAAACCAGACAATATTAGATAAGACCTGACAAGACCAGACAGGACCAGACAAGACCAGAGAAGATCATACAAGACCAGACAAGACTAGAGAAAACCAGACAGGACCAGACTAGATCAGGCTAGACCAGATAAGATTAGACAAGACCAAACAAGACAAGGTAAGTCCAGACCAGGGCCCGATCTAAGGGGGGGCCAGCCGGGCAAATGCCCAGAGCGGCAAAAATGAGGGGCGGCAAAATTGAGGGCGCCGAGTTGCACGAAGTCCAAACGTTCAGAAATAATAAAGTATGTACCTCTACATATAAAAAATATGTACATAAGTAGGTACATACTAAGAACACATAGTATTAAATAAAAATAACTGAAAAAATATTATACAAAATAATTAGATATATAAAAAAATATTATAGTTATTATATATATATATTTTAAAATATTATACAAAATAGTTTTCCCAGAGCGCCGAATTACTGAACGTGCCATTTTTGCAAATAGTCTAGCGGAAGCCATAAAAAAAGTTACTAATTGCGACACAGCGACACTTAAGTAATCACTCAAGAAATATATCTCAAGTCTACAAGTTATAACTATTAAAGTACCTATTTTATAAAATAAATCTGTAGTTCGTAAAAAATAGGTAATTTTAAGCTAGAAAGTAGTTATAATCAGGGTTGATAAAAATCATGATTTAAAAAAAAAATTAAAGTAACCGTATTTATTTGATTTAAATCGGATTTATTTGATTTAAATCAGATTTTTTTTATTCATTTACATATTCCAATCTTTCTTCATTTGGAAGTCGGTTATTATTATTAAAAAAAAACCTCATTGTTTATTTTAATTATATTTTCACTATATTCTTCTAAAATTATCAATATTAGTCACATTCAAACAAAAATTCAACAATGAAAAATTTGAAAAAATCTTCGACTTAAAATTGACAAAAACCGTTTGGGTATTGCTCTAGTCGTAGTCACTTAACATATTTTGATATTTATGTTCTTACTGGTTACATAATTATTTTTTGTCATCACCCTACGATTTTTGGCAACTGGAGACTCTTACAAGTCTTTAATGTACTTATTCAGAGTGTCAATTTAAATAGAATTTTAATTTATATGGCAATTTTTAATGGGATTAAAAAAAACTCATTTTTTTGTGAAATTAAAAATTTCAAATTTGCAGGGAATCTGAAGAGTGAAAATAATTTATAAGTTGCAATTATAATTGAAATTTAATTTTTGATGATATTTTTAATGGTATTTTTAAATTTGAAAAAATTGTAAATATACCTACTGTAATTGTACCAGTAAAACTAATTTCGGCTACAATTTCAATTGAATTTCAATTTTTATGCTACTTACAAAAAAGAATAGGGAAGTCACTTGACATTTTTTGGTTGATTTTGTTGTTAAAAAAGGTATTGATTTAAATCAACGATTTTTTTTTAAAAATCACTTGATTTTAATCAAGTGTTTAAAATCATCTCAACCCTGGTTTTAATTTAACATTGTCCGCAAGAAATGAGTAACTTTTCTGCGGTAAAAAGTAGCCTATTTCCGTTTTTTAAATAGAGGTTTTCCTGACCCACTGTATGAATTTGAATTTCCACGGGATAACAATGGTCGAATGTTTACAATGGTTTACTTCGAGATATTATAAGAGAAAGCTTAACAACGGTGAAGAAATTTTGAGAGATTGGCTTGTATATTCTGTGGCAAAAAATTCGATATATTGTTTTTGCTGCAAAATATTTAATACAACTACAACTTCCGGTCTATCTGAAGCTGGCTACACAAATTGGAAGCATGTAGGCGATATGCTTAAATCTCATGAGACATCACGAAACCATGTAGAAGCTGTAAAATTATGGGTCGAACTTTCACGTAGGTTGAAATCATCTCAAACGATAGATGCCGAGTCACAAAGAATAATTAAATCAGAAATAGAACACTGGAATGGAGTTTTGTTACGTATTGCTTCAATCATCAAAATGTTAGCTAAAAACTGCTTGGCTTTTCAAGGTACTTCTGAAAATCTATATCAACATAACAACGGTAATTTTTTAAATCTAGTAGAGTTGTTAGCCGAATTTGATCCTGTTATGCAGGAACATGTACGCAGAGTTTTTAAGAAAGAGGAGAGAAAAGCAATCTACTTAAGTAAAACTATTCAAAATGAGTTTATTGATACAATTTCAAACAGCATAAAACAACATATTCTGGAAGCTATCATTAAATCGAAATGTTATTCTATTATCTTAGATTGTACCCCGGACGCTAGCAAAACTGAGCAGATGACCCTCATAATTAGGTATATTTCTATTAATCAAACTGATCAAACAACCATCCAGCAATCAAACAATCCAAGAACGTCAGAAATTGTAATAATTTTTTTAGGATTTATACCAATCGAAAAATCTATAGGTCTGGCACTAACAAAAATTATCCTAGAACAATTATCAGCACTTGGATTGTCTTTAGAAAACATAAGAGGGCAAGGGTATTATAATGGATCTAATATGAAAGGTATTCAAAGTGGCGTTCAAGCCAGGATAAAAAACATCAATCCACGGGCATTTTATGTTCCTTGTAGTAGTCATTCTTTAAACTTAGTGGCAAACGACATGGCAAAGTCCTCACTGGAAGCTACACATTTTTTTAGTACTGTGCAAAAAATATATGTTTTCTTTTCCTCTTCAACATTGAGATGGTCAATTCTTTTGAAGAATGTAAAAGATATTACTCTAAAACCGCTTAGTAACACGAGATGGGAAAGAATCGAGGCAATAAAACCACGAAGACATCAAATAGGACAAGTGTACGATGCATTGTTTAGTGTTTACCAAAATACAGATACGGATACCTCTACACGAGACGAAGCTTCGGGTTTGTTGAACCAAATTAAACAGTTTAAATTTTTTTATTCTATAATAATTTGGTACGAAACTTTGAATCGGATAAATCCGGTTAGTAAATTAATGCAAAGTAAGGATTTTCATTTCGTTTCTGTTATTAAAATACTTAAAAATACTCAAGATTTCTTTAAACCTCACGTTCAGATGAGTATTTTACTCAAGTTCTTGAAGACTTAGTCTTAGCTTCTGAAATTGATTGCGAGGTGTCAGACTTTGAAAATTTGCCGAAACTTCGTGCTCGATCCCAAAAGAAGCAATTTGGTTACGAGTGTAGTCACGAACCAATCATTGAACCTCGTCAAAAATATAAAATAGAAGTATTTTTTCACATTATAGATACAGCTATAAACTCCTTAGAGTTAAGGTTTTCCCAGATTACTGACCATAGTATGTAATATATGCCTTAAGAGAACTTTCAAAATATGAATTGTTAGAGCATTGTAAGAACCTGGAGACTATTTTAACCCACGACAACTCATGTGATGTGAATGCAATAGACCTTTCAGAAGAGTTATCAGTTCTTTGTATCTTTTTGTTTTTAGTAATTTGTCTCCTCAAGACGTTTTAAAATTCATAACAGGTTTAAGATTTGGTCCAAATATCAGTATTGCGCTCAGGATTCTTTTAACTTTATCAGTTACAGTTGCAAGTGGGGAAAGAAGCTTTTCCAAATTAAAAATAATAACAAATTATCTGCGATCCACCATGACACAGAATAGATTGGCTGGATTGGCAATGATTTCGATAGAACACAAGATTTGCGACAGTATAAATTTATTAGAAATTATTAAGATTATAAGATTTTGCGGAGCAAAAAGTGCGAAGAAAATTATTTTAATTACGAGTTTAATATTTACAGGAAAAATGTTTTATTTACCTATTTGATTACTCTTTATAATGACTAATTCGTTTTGTATCGTTACATAATAATGTGTTATTTTTACTTGCATTAAATTTAAAAACAAATCATTTCTTGTTTTTTTTATACGTAACGTATGAACCTTAACTTAAATATTATAACAGTTTGTTCCTAATCTTTTTAACTCATTCAATTGGTCTCCATGACAATGACAATTTGCATGCTTTTATTCATACTTGTCGCACGCAAATGAATAAAGAGCCAAGAAGATACATAACGCCAGAAAAAACGTGCGTAAAATAGTACTTATCCCGCATGACAGGTTGATGATGATGATGATGAAATTGAAAGATAATATTATGGCGTTAAAAAAATATTTCAATCCATTCAGTAGTTTTTGAGAAATTCTTTAACAGACATATATATATATATATATATATATATATATATATATATATATATATATATATATATATATATATATATCCTTATAAACATACTTATACATACATACTCTCATGAACTTTTGTATGCTTGTTCAGAAGCCCCCGTAGACTAACATAGGTGAGTATTATACAATTCCAGCAATATCACATTTCTTTGGAATAGCAAGCTCATGTCTTGTGTGGTAAACACCAGGGCGACTGTGGTGTAAAGGGCGGCGAATATTAGTTTTGCCCGGAGCGGCTAAATAGCTAGATCGGGCCCTGGTCCAGACAAGACCCGACAAGACCAGACAAGACCAGAAAAGACTAAACAAGACGAGACCAGACAACACCCGACAAAACCAGACAATACGAGTCAAGACCAGAAAAGTCTAAACAAGAATAGGCCAGACGATACTAGATAAGAACAGACAAGACCAGACAAAAACAGACAAGACCAGGCAAGACCAGACAAAATTAGACCAGAGAATAGAGAAACATATTAAATAAGATCAGACACGACCAGGTTTTACCAGGTATGTCAAAAATAGGCAAGACTGCAACAAGTTTGACAACATTGGATTAAATTAGACAATACTGTGCAATCTCGATAATGTGAACACAAAAATACCGGAGATCGTTCACATTATCGAGATTGTTCACAGTATAGGGGGTGCTCATAATAAGTTATAAACTGTTGTTTTAATTAAAAAAAAAACAATTTAATGGGTACATATTTTCGAAAAAAAAAAATCGTGAAGCAAAATTACTAATTTATTGTTGTAAAAAAGAAGTTATTTTCATTTGTGGCCTTGTCTGTAATATTTTCACTAGCACAGCTTTTTCATGGATGCTAATTAATGTCATTAGGTCACTAATCAGTAGGGCAACCAAAAATATTCTCTTAAAAAACTACTTTAAGCGCTTAATATAAGTTCCATAAAAATGAGAATATGCTCTTTAAAAATAAAAATATGCATTTTGGAAATAACGAGTTTTAGACTTTGAACATTTTTAGTAATTTTGTATTTTATTGTTAGACAGTTAAATCATCAGTCTGTACAATCAGTATCTTATAATTAATATGGCGGATGTGATAGATCTCTCAGTTACAAACTATAAAGTTTTTAAATGCCATTTAAATCTAAAAGTTCCTGAAATTGTTATTTGTATAATATGTGAAAGTGTTTATCACACAAACGATTTTAACAAATTGTCTAGGGGTAAATATGTCAGTGATTTATTGGTTGTTTGTCTGGTACACCATGACGCCGACATAACTTGAAAATGCAACTTTGAAAACGTTGTTTTAAGTGAGGATAGACGTAAAATCATTGCACAAACGAAATTATATGAGAAAGAGAAAATTAAAGAAGATATTAGTAATAAAATCTCTTTAAATTCAAGAAGAGAAAAAATCTGCTTAGATGACGCTGTTGTTGAAGTTGAAATGGTGTCACTAAAAATAGAAAATGTGCTACTAAAACAGCTAAACAAGGAACTTGAGGATAAAAATGCCCTGTTAAAAGATCTGAAAAAAGTGATCTGCAATGATTTTAGTAATCGTTCCTATGCTAATATCACCAAAATCAAAATGAGAGACATAAGAGAAGTGGTTCCGAGTATTATGATCAAAGCTAAAAATAAGGTTAATCTCAAAACAGCCGAAAATGTGAAGAACAAATTGTTAAGTGATTTATCAGTTTCTATAAAAAAAATATTTTCTAATAAGGTAGGGGAGGTTTTTATTAAGTGCAAATATAAAGAGGACGTACAAAGAACTACTGATATATTGAATGATAAAATGAGTACGGATTATAATGTTGAGTCACACAAAGTGTCAGTCAACTCGATTAAAAATACCTAATGTGGATAATGATATGAGTCTAGATGAACTAACTGAGGATATTAAAAACCGAAACTATTTTATGATAAATGGTAATTTCACTCTAATATCTGAGTACAAAAATCCAGCCAAACAACGAACTGTGATTATGGAAGGTTTAGCTGACTTATATAACTACATCATAAGCACAAGATATATATATATATATATATATATATATATATATATATATATATATATATATATATATATTTTTTTTTTTTTTTTTGGATATCAATGTTGTAAAAGTTGAAAAAAAAATGTTGTAAAGTTTTTGACATGATTAACCTAAGTATATGCTTCAAATGGTAGGTTGAATCATAGTAGTAAAAACTGTGCGAATGAAGTTAAGTGCTTAAATTGTGCTGGCAATCATCCAACTATGAATTGTAACTCAAATGTTATAAGATGTCTTACCTGTGTTCACTATAATAACTTATATAACAAAAACAGATGTACTGCTCACTATCCTAATGATATGAATAGCTGTGAATATTTAAAATACAGGTTCCATAAATTACTTAACGACATTGACCACCCTACATTACCAAAAGTACCTAACTTTTTAAGTAGGATACCTAATCAGGAGAAATCATTATTACCAATAAACTCATAACTCAATCATCTATGGAAGACAATTATCAGCAAATTGAAGATACATTTTGTACTTTAACCACCTTAAATAATTATATATGTGAAGAGAACTTGTTGATATTGCATCTGAATGTTAGAGGTTTAAATGCCAATTTTGAAAACCTGGAATTATTTATTAGGAATCTACATGTCTGAGCCTCTACAAGCCTGAAGAATCTACAAGCCTGATGTTATTATATGCTCTGAGACCTGGTCTTTACCTTGCTTCCCCTTTTTTATACTAAAGGATTACAACAGTTTCTATAATCACAGCAATATAAATAAACCTGATGGAGTTGTCATGTACATTAAACGATCATTGCAGTCTAGTACTACAATTGAAGAAACTAGTAATTTAAAAATTCTTTCTACGGTAATCAAGTTAAGGAACAATAAAGTTAAATATCAGGATTGAAATTGAAATATCAGGAGTGAATCGTTGCCATGATTTCAGTAAGGAAGTCTTCGTTACCTCAATCGCTGAATTTTTCAATTCTAAAAGACATGGAAAAAATAATGCTATTGTGGGTGACTTTAACATTAACTTAATGGCTTCTGATCAAATAGCTGATGATTTCTTATCTAATCTCCTTGATTCGGGATACATCCCTTGCTTTAGTGGTGTTACTAGACCTAATGTTTTTGGTGGAACATGTATCGATAACTTTTTTGTCAAATCAAACTTGAATGTTAAGTCGTTTACGTATACTAACATTTTAACTGATCACTAACCCATCTTCGTCACTTTTGGTATAAACAAACAAAACACATATCAAGGATGAATCTAAAATCGATTACAACCACCTCGTTAATCTGAGTAAGAAACTCAACTGGTCATCTCTGCTGAAAATCCAAGACTCAGATGAATTCTTCGTTGTTTTTACAGATAAAATAAAATCATTAATAAATGAATCTACGTTTAAAGTGAAAAAAAGTTGTAATATGAACAAAGGGGCTAATGATTTCTAGCAAAACCAAAGAACTATTGTACAATACTTTGAAATTAGATAAAAATAATAATTAACTTAAAAACCAATACTACACATATTGTAAAGTGTTTTATAGGTTGATTAAATTAGCTGAATGTAATTAGGAGAGTAATAGGGTAAAAAAATTTGGTAATGACAGAAAAAAACGTTGGCAATATGTTAATAGTAAACTAGGTAAGAATACGTGGAATAACGTGGAATAACGTGGCAAAGGATATTGATTTCATTATTTGTAATGAGGAAATTATTGCTGAAAGTGATTCTATTGCAGAGAGTTTTGTGAACTTTTTTAGTAATATTGGTGAAAAATTAGCTAGTAAAATAAGTAACAATACAATTATTGTTGAAAAAACAGTTAAGTTTAATTGCAATAGTATCTTTCTAATGCCCACAGACAGATTTGAAATTGAAAAGATTGTTCTGACAATGAAGGATAAAGCTGGTGGGATTGATAGAATTAATAGCAAAGTTCTTAAACTCATAGTCAATGATATTTGTTTCCCACTGGAACATATTTTTAATAAATGTATCAGTAGAGCTATTTGGCCTACTTCGTTAAAAAAGCTGATATAATTCCGATCTTTAAGTCTGGTAATAAGCCCTTAACGACTAACTATAGACCTATTTCACTTATTTCCAATTTAGCAAAAGATTTTGAAAAAATTATATACAACAGATTATATAGCTTCTGTTCTAAAAATAACTTAATCTCAAATAAACAATTTGGTTTCATGAAGAATAGGGGTTCTGATGATGCGCTTGCCTTTACCTCAAATTTTATTTATAATAATATTGATAAAAATCTAAGAACAGTAGTAGTATTCTTGGACCTTGCAAAAGCCTTTGATACTGTTAATCATAAGATTTTGCTAGAGAAACTTTGGAGATGTGGAATTAGAGGACTATCGCATCAGTTAATTCAAAATTACTTATCAAATAGAGAACAATGTGTAAGAGTAAATAATTGTGTGAGTGAATATAAATCTGTCAAAATTTGTGTTCCTCAAGGAACTATACTTGGACCGCTTTTATTTATTCTTTATATTAATGATATCTTTAATGTACTACCTGAAAATTCTCTGGTCTCTTATGCTGATGATACTGCTGTTTTAGGTTGTGGGAGAAACTGGGGTGAGGTAAGAGATTGTTTGATTTTTTGGCTAGAAGGATTAAATATTTGGTTAAGAGATAATCAGCTCTCACTCAACATTGATAAGTCTACATTTATTACATTTGGCAGTTATGCTGATAGTATTCCAATAAATTTTAGTTTGTTTATTAATGATTTCAAATTAAAAAGGGTCGAAAATTGCAAATATCTTGGGTTATTTTTTGAATGTCATATGAAATGGAATAAACATGTACTTGAACTAAAACTGTTGTACTTGAACATTGTAATTGAAAAAAAACAAATATTTTACTTTTTTGTTCTACAAATTAAGTAACTGTCTTCCACCTTCTATTCTGAAAACAATATATCATAGTCTCTTTGAAGGCATAATAAACTATGGAATTATTGCTTGGGGTGGGGTATATAACACTTCAGTTAAATTTTTAGCGTCTATGTAAAATAAATTAGAAAGTAAATTGCATATACCCAATGATTCAATGATACCTTTAAAAATTAATTCCTTCATCGTTAGTGCTTTATCCTACTACTATATTGATTGTAAGCGACTTCATTCAGAAAGATTGACAAATACGCGATCCAGGCAGCTTATGTTACCCAAAATTAACAAAACGATTAGCACCAAAAATTCTTATAATGTGGCAATAAAATATTTTAATCTACTTCCATATCCTACCATTTACTAACTTAACCATTTGAAAATTCTTTTTTGTGCAAGGAAGGTATTAAAAAAGAAAATGGAAAAAGTGGATTACAACTATTGTATGATTATTTTTTATTTGTAACTGTTCTATGTTTGTTAATTTGTTTCTGTGTATTTTAAATTTTATATGATATTTTTATATTTGTATTATGAACATGTTAAGAGTTATGTTTAAGAATTTTATGTTTTGTATTTGTTTTTTGTATTTCCATATTTTTTATTTGTAATTTTATCTGTATATTTTGATTTTTTCTTTTTTTCTTTTTATAACCAGTCCTATGTACAGATGGTACTCCCATCTCTATAGGTTTACTTCTGGTAAATAAATAAATAAATAAATTTAAAAAAATATATGCTCTTAAGTCTAAAATAAAAAGTATGGAAAAATGATAAATTCTAGGTACGAAAACATAAATACAAAAGAAAAAACTACAGCTAAACTTCAAAATAATTTATTTAAAATTGTTATCAAAATAAATGACAAACATCTAATTTAAGTTCTCAAAAAGAAAATTATTTCTGTTTGATCGTAGGACATTTTTGTACATTGAAAAACTTCGTTCCACATCAACCAAAGTTATAGGCGCAAATTTAAATACTATATTTATTGTCTATTGTTGTAGAACCTCTAAACCTAGACCTAGAGAGATTTATTGAAATTTCCCTCATAATGGAAAAGCCATGATTTTTTTAAATAAGCGTTGCAAGTTTTTTTTTTACAAAGTTAGCTGCTTCACCGTTAACGCCATTAATTACATCCTGAACATGTTCTATTACCTCGATCTAGCAGGCAGTAGCCCCGACGTTTCAAGCGAATTTATTAATACGCTAAGGAATCCATAATTTGAGGCAATGAAAATTAAATCAATTCTTATTTCATCGTCACTTAGTAGCTCTTTTGAAATTTTGATTGATGCGGCCTCTTCTTCGTCCAGTACATTGAACACTTATTTCACGATTATTTCGAAGTTGGGTTAGGTTCCCATCTAGTAGTTATTGATTGTGGAGGAAGTGCAACGCGAGGTGCCAAATCATTAAAAATCGTTACCCTTAAGGGTGATTTCAAAAATACTTCTTTTTACATTGGCTATTAGAGATCGACGTTAGTATAAATTGCTCAAATTTGTTCACAAACTCGATGAAGTCCATGTGCAGGGATGTGTCACTTTTGGATAAAATATTTGTATGGCCTGAGGCTGCTTTTACCATGTACCTACAGAGCGGCATCTGATACAAAGAGTAAAATTGAATCCCGATTGAAACTTTCACACAGAATTTTTATTAAGTTATCAAAAAGTCTTTCAATAGTGATATGATTTTCCTTGTCTAGCACTGCAGTATTTATTACAAATTTTTCACAAGGAAAATAAAGCAGCACATTTTTTCGAAAGGAAATCTCCTTTATATAGAATCAAGTAATTCTGATAACAAATAATAAATTGAGAAATTAAAAAAAAATATTTATCAAACTTTTTGCTTTTGCGAATTTGCAAACCTATCAATAACGTTTTCAATGTCAATAGAAATATCTTGATGAACGTGTAATATCGCCAATCCCGTCAATCTATCCTCAGCAATCCTATTTCGAATCCAGGTTTTTAACCTACGAAGGGCTGAAAAACATCGTTCTGCAGTCGCTACACTAATTGGCAACGTAAGTAAAATTTTTAATAGAATGCTACAATTCGGATAACATTCGCGATCGCAATGTTCAGAATATACACGAACATCATTATCATCACGTAGCGCTACAACCCTGGGTGGGTCTTGGCTGACGGTACAACTTTTTTCCAATTTGTTCGGTCTTCCATCAACCTAGGGTCAAATGGAATGTTCATTTTCCGGAGATCTGCTTGGATGTTATCTCTCCATCGCATTCTGGGACGTCCGAGCGGTCTCTTGCCTGTGGGTATCTTCTCCCATACCAGTTTTACAAGTCTTTCGTTATGCAGTCTGTGCACGTGGCCTGCCCATCTTAGTCGCTGTGATTTAATTTCTTGGACAATATCGGTGTCGTTGTAGAGTGCTTTTAATTCGATATTGGTTCTGATCTTATACTAGTCTGTGGTGATGTCATGGTGAGGTCCGAAAATTTTTCTAAGTATTTTTCGTTCAAAGCGTCTGAGCTTTTCTTCGTTTGCTTTGGTCATGGTCCACGTTTCGCATCCGTATGTTATTACAGGTCTGACGATGGATTTATAGATTTTGATCTTTGAACTTCTTGTGAGATTTTTTGATTTTATGAGCTTATTCAGTGCAAATAGATAGCGGTTTGCTGTCGAACATGTTTTAGAAATACACGAACATGTTGTAGAAAATTATTTCCTCCTAGTTCTACTAAACGAAAACATTTAGCGCGCCAAGTTTAAGTTTAACTCGGCTCCAAATATTGATTTCGAATTTAAATTTTGAACTTTCTGAACTATAGTCTCATATTTCTTCCATAAAACTTCAGTTAAATTTTGAAAGTTTTCATTGTCCAATTTTATTAAGTTTTGAGGTAGTAATTTACTCAAATGAAAAGCATCAATAGTATCTGAAGAAAACCTAGTACTCACATCATTTAAAATAAAATCTAACAAAGGAATAAAAATAAATCTTCTGAAATATTCTTCGGCGCTACTTGCTGGTTTCTTGTCCTTATTTGTTAGTTTTCGTGCAATTCTGGGCAGAGTAATGGTTATCTTTTGTTCATTTGCTAATTTCTCAATGTTTTTCCAAGTGCTGTTGAAAATATTTTCCACATTATTTCTTTCAGAAGTGAGTACAAAGATAAGATCCTTTATACCCGTAGCGGCTGTACTTATATCAAATGTCTATTTTTGAAATATTCTACTGAATGGTAACGTTAAGGCAAAAATGTGATTGATACATTTTAATGAAACAATGAACTCAAGTGTCAATAATGAGGTATTCAATATGTTAGCTTTCGATGATGATATGGCATCCTCCCATACACAAATACAGTTCAATGATTCTAGAATTGCCGCAAAATCTTGGTCAAACGCTAGCGTTGTTGTGTGTCTTTCAACCCACCGAGTGTCACATAAAGTACCCAATGATGTTTTAGCCATAGAATGTTTTAGTACAAAAGACCGTTTTGCAGACGGTTTATTAAAATGAAAGCACTTCGCAAATTATTCCAAAAGAGTTCCTAATACTTTTGACTTCTATGCATTTTGATATGGTTAAATTAAGGTAATGGTTAGGATATGGTACCCAGACTGCACATTCAGTATATTTCATAATTTCTGCAACTGCTCCACGTTGCTTAGAAGACATTATATTACAGGTATCTGTACAGTTGCCGACAAACTTTTTCAAATTGAAAGAATGTTTCTGCAGAATTTTCTTAACCGAATCTCCAAGTACTTTTCCACTTAAAACCGGTTCAGCATTAGAATCTTCTCCAAAGTTTAATAGATGCAAATCAAAAAATCCCACAAAGTCTTCTCTTATTTCATCTTCTACCACATATCTTATCACGATGCTTAGTTGAGATATTGTGGATACGTCGGTGGTCTCGTCAAACATTATGGAATATAAACCGGTTTTGTTTACTTTAAATTTAATTTTGCTCACAATTTCATCACCGCAAAATTTAATTAAACTATTTTGAGTTGTTTTGGTTATATAAGTTGCGTTCGCAGTTGAATTTTGTAGATGCTCCTTCAATGTTGTGTCGCCGGATCTTGCTAACAATTTTAAAATTGCCCTAAAATTGCCCTCGTTCGTAATACATCAGGAAGGGTAATTAGAAAAGTCATCTAACGAGCCGTCATCTCGATGACCTCTAAATGCAATGTTTTGTCGGCCGATTGTTATGATTACGTCTAAGATATGAGCTAGTCGATTCCGGTTATCCTGAATTTGAATCAAACGTTGAGATGATAACATATTTTCAATTTGATTTTCCGCTTTATCATAATTCTGGAAAATTTCAATGGCGTTTTTATGATAGCTTGCACGTTGATGTTTCTCCAAATATCATTCTGCTCCCAGCAGTTTAGCAAATTTTGTCACAGGTTTAGTGATTAAAGCACCAGCTTCTGCATTGCATTTTTCACTGCCTACGATGTTGGACGTTGTATGAAGCAATATTTGCAGAATATTCCTTGCAGTTTTGGTGAATACACTAACCAAGGATATTTTGTTAAATGGCTTTGTTTCAAATAGCGGTTTTCAATTTTTCCCTTTTTTGTTCTGAGTATGGGAACACATAATTATTTCGAGGTGTAATAGAATTTTGTAGCAGTTCCTTTTTCAAATATTTACTTATGGGTTGATTGATAAAATTTCCAATATCTTTGGGAGAATTATCCACTTCTGCGATTTCCCTATTTTGAATTGTTGATGTCGTTGGTGAGTCAATTGTTTCTGAAATTTTGCTTGTTTTGTTTAGAATTTGTTCATCATCTTTCTTATCAACTGTCAAAGTTTTTGGTTTTTTTAGGAAAAAATTTTCAATAGTATAGTTTGGACGTTTTTTAGACATTTTACACCTGCACAAATTAAAATATCAATTAATAAATATACCAGATACTTATAATAATGAAATTACATGTATGAAAGTATAGGATCAAGTATAGTAAAGTATAGTTTCAAAGACGGCAATATTCTTTATTTTTGTTGTGGAAGATTGAACTGAATTCGGTTCATACGGTTCAATATCCCATAACACACAGATATTGCCGTCTTTGATGTGGTGCGACTCGAATTCAAAATGATTTTTTGTTGGATTAATACTGCAGCAGAAATTTATTTGTATTTAACAATTTATGACAATTTTAAGTGAAACATTCTGCTACTCACTTTAATAATTTTTAGATGAATTTATTAATTTTTGGATTATAATGATTGTTCACTTTAATAACCTCAGACGTTCACCACAAACATGAAAAGCTTTAAAAAGAGACCGAATTTTTGAACAAATTTCAGTTGCACATGAGCGTAGCTAGGCGGTGCGCAGCCACCTATGGCAATATTAGTAAAACTGCAATGCGCGCTTCATGAAGCCAATCTTCAAACCACAGATTCAGACGGATTTTTTAAATTTGCGGGAAAATTATGCTTGCTGTAATTTTTTTTTCGGTACAGCCAATACTTAAGGAGTTCGAAATTGAGTTTTATAGATTTTCATAATGATGAGTACTATTTTTTCGATTAGGAAGTCCAAAGGAGGTGGCGATCGCCCCCATCACCCCCCCACCCCTGGATCCGCCAGTGCTTTCTGGTGTTAATTTATCCCAAGCAGATGACAAATGAAGAACTGCATCTCTGAATGTATTGTTTTTGAGAGCTGTTCCTTGATTGTTTCTTGACTTGCAGCGATACAGCGTAGCAAATTATTCCTAAAGTTTTTTGTGAGCCTTAAGATGTTCTGATCCATCGGTTGTAATAAAGGGGTTACATTGGATGGAAAGAACTTTACGAAAATCCTGCCATCTGGAGTTTTGAGCTCTTCAGCTGATGAATGTCGGGGCTCATTGTCTAAAAGTAGAACTGCTTTCTGTAGCAGATTCATGCTTGGTAAAAATGTCACCTAAAATTTAAAATCATTCATTCACAAAATATGTACATTACGTACATAACAAAACTTGCTATGAATGGTTTACCTCCGGGACAAAGTTTTTAAAGAACCATTCTTCCGGGCGTTTTCTTCTTAATTGTTCTTAGTTGTTCTTGTAATTTTCGAAATATCTTGGAGTTTTTGATTTTCAAATTATTAGTGGTTTTAGTTTATGCATTCCGGAAGAATTTGCATGGCAAAAAAAGTTATCCTCTTTTTTGATATTTTCGTCTCCGGAGCAGTTATTTCATTATTGGAAACGTAGGTTTTAAATAGAGCATATATTTTTTTAAATGCATATTTTTTTTTTATAGAGCATATTCTCATTTTTATGTACCATATTTAACAAATAATAAATTGAGAAATTAAAAAGAAATATTTATCAAAGTTTTTGCTTTTGCGAATTTGCAAACCTATCAATAACGTTTTCAATGTCAATAGAAATATCTTGATGAACGTGTAATATCGCCAATCCCGTCAATCTATCCTCAGCAATCCTATTTCGAATCCAGGTTTTTAACCTACGAAGGGCTGAAAAACATTGTTCTGCAGTAGCTACACTAATTGGCAACGTAAGTAAAATTTTTAATAGAATGCTACAATTCGGATAACATTCGCGATCGCAATGTTCAGAATATACACGAACAGGTTGTAGAAAATTATTTACTCCGGGTTCTACCAAACGAAAACATTTAGCGCGCCATAAGTTTAACTCGGCTCCAAATATTGATTTCGAATTTAAATTTTGAACTTTCTGAAATATAGTCTCATATTTCTTCCATAAAACTTCAGTTAAATTTTGAAAGTTTTCATTGTCCAATTTGATTAAGTTTTGAGGTAGTAATTTACTCAAATGAAAAGCATCAATAGTATTTGAAGAAAACCTAGTACTCACATCATTTAAAATAAAATCTAACAAAGGAATAAAAATAAATCTTCTGAAATATTCTTCGGCGCTACTTGCTGGTTGCTTGTCCTTATTTGTTAGTTTTCGTGCAATTCTGGGCAGAGTAATGGTTATCTTTTGTTCATTTGCTAATTTCTCAATGTTTTTCCAAGTGCTGTTGAAAATATTTTCCACATTATTTCTTTCAGAAGTGAGTACAAAGATAAGAATCCTTTATACCCGTAGCGGCTGTACTTATATCAAATGTCTCTTTTTGAAATATTCTACTGAATGGTAACGTTAAGGCAAAAATGTGATTGATACATTTTAATGAAACAATGAACTCAAGTGTCAATAATGAGGTATTCAATATGTTAGCTTTCGATGATGATATGGCATCCTCCCATACACAAATACAGTTCAATGATTCTAGAATTGCCGCAAAATCTTGGTCAAACGCTAGCGTTGTTGTGTGTTTTTCAACCCACCGAGTGTCACATAAAGTACCCAATGATGTTTTAGCCATAGAATGTTTTAGTACAAAAGACCGTTTTGCAGACGGTTTATTAAAATGAAAGCACTTCGCAAATTATTCCAAAACAGTTCCTAATACTTTTGACTTCTATGCATTTTGATATGGTTAAATTATGGTAATGGTTATGATATGGTACCCAGACTGCACATTCAGTATATTTCATAATTTCTGCAACTGCTCCACGTTGCTTAGAAGACATTATATTACAGGTATCTGTACAGTTGCCGACAAACTTTTTCAAATTGAATGAATGTTTCTGCAAAATTTTCTTAACCGAATCTCCAAGTACTTTTCCACTTAAAACCGGTTCAGCATTAGAATCTTCTCCAAAGTTTAATAGATGCAAATCAAAAAATCCCACAAAGTCTTCTCTTATTTCATCTTCTACCACATATCTTATCACGATGCTTAGTTGAGATATTGTGGATACGTTGGTCGTCTCGTCAAACATTATGGAATATAAACCGGTTTTGTTTACATTAAATTTAATTTTGCTCACAATTTCATCACCGCAAAATTTAATTAAACTATTTTGAGTTGTTTTGGTTATATAAGTTGCGTTCGCAGTTGAATTTTGTAGATGCTCCTTCAATGTTGTATCGCCGGATCTTGCTAACAATTTTAAAATTGCCCTAAAATTGCCCTCGTTCGTAATACATCAGGAAGGGTAATTAGAAAAGTCATCTAACGAGCCGTCATCTCGATGACCTCTAAATGCAATGTTTTGTCGGCCGATTGTTATGATTACGTCTAAGATATGAGCTAGTCGATTCCGGTTATCCTGAATTTGAATCAAACGTTGAGATGATAACATATTTTCAATTTGATTTTCCGCTTTATCATAATTCTGCAAAATTTCAATGGCGTTCTTATGATAGCTTGCACGTTGATGTTTCTCCAAATATCATTCTGCTCCCAGCAGTTTAGCAAATTTTGTCACAGGTTTAGTGATTAAAGCACCAGCTTCCTACATTGCATTTTTCACTGCTTACAGATGTTGGACGTTGTATGTAGCAATATTTGCAGAATATTCCTTGCAGTTTTGGTGAATACACTAACCAAGGATATTTTGTTAAATGGCTTTGTTTCAAATAGCGTTTTTAAATTTTTCCCTTTTTGTTCTGAGTATGGGAACACATAATTATTTGGAGGTGTAAAAGAATTTTGTAGCAGTTCCTTTTTCAAATATTTACTTATGGGTTGATTGATAAAATTTCCAATATCTTTGGGAGAATTATCCACTTCTGCGATCTCCCTATTTTGAATTGTTGATGTCGTTGGTGAGTCAATTGTTTCTGAAATTTTGCTAGTTTTGTTTAGAATTTGTTCATCATCTTTCTTATCAACTGTCAAAGTTTTTGCTTTTTTAGGAAAAAAATTTCAATAGTATAGTTTGGACGTTTTTTAGACATTTTACAACTGCACAAATTAAAATATCAATTAATAAATATACCTGATACTTATAATAATGAAATTACATGTATGAAAGTATAGGATCAAGTATAGTAAAGTATAGTTTCAAAGACGGCAATATTCTTTATTTTTGTTGTGGAAGATTGAACTGAATTCGCTTCGTACCTAATCGTTCATACGTTTCAATGTCCCATAACACACAGATATTGCCGTCTTTCATGTGATGCGACTCGAATTCAAAATGATTTATTGTTGGATTAATACTGCAGCAGAAATTTATTTGTATTTAACAATTTATGACAATTTTAAGTGAAACATTCTGCTACTCACTTTAATAATTTGTAGATGAATTTATTAATTTTTGGATTATAAAGATTGTTCACTTTAATAACCTCAGACGTTCACCACAAACATAAAAAGCTTTAAAAAGAGACCGAATTTTTGAACAAATTTCAGTTGCACATGAGCGTAGCTAGGCGGTGCGTAGCCACCTATGGCAATATTAGTAAAACTGCAATGCGCGCTTCATGAAGCCAATCTTCAAACCACAGATTCAGACGGATTTTTTAAATTTGCGGGAAAATTATGCTTGCTGTAATTTTTTTTTCGGTACAGCCAATACTTAAGGAGTTCGAAATTGAGTTTTATAGATTTTCATAATGATGAGTATTATTTTTTCGATTAGGAAGTCCAAGGGGGGTGGCGATCGCCCCATCACCCCTGAAAATCATCACCCATGAAAATCATTCATTCACAAAATATGTACATTACGTACATAACAAGACTTGCTATGAATGGTTTACCTCCGGGGCAAAGTTTTTAAAGAACCATTCTTCCGGGCGTTTTCTTCTTAATTGTTCTTAGTTGTTCTTGTAATTTCCGAAACATCTTGGAGTTTTTGATTTTCAAATTATTAGTGGTTTTAGTTTATGCATTCCGGAAGCATTTGCATGGCAAAAAGAGTTATCCCCTTTTTTGATATTTTCGTCTCCGGAGCAGTTATTTCATTATTGGAAACGTAGGTTTTATCTGCCAGTATAAGCCGGTTTCGTTGGCGTTATAAACCTGGTTAGAATTCAGATCATAATCTTCAAACATTTGAATAAACTCTTCTTTGAAGGGGTCAACCAATTTAGGATTAGATGATAACTTCTCGTCCGTAATTTTTAAGAATCGTATGCCATGTTTACATTTAAAACGTTGCAACCAACCAACGCTGGCAGAAAAGGCAGGAACGTTAAAACTCTTGCCCAGCATTAATGCTATTTGTTTAAGCATTTCTCCTGATACAGCTAAATGGTTTGTTTGAAAAACCAGTTGTATACTTGTTGTTCGAATTCTGGATTTTCCGAACTGTTTAGAGTACATGTCTTAGATGGCTTCAGCGTATTGCTGACTACATTAATAATAACTTGTTTCTATTTAAGAGAACAAACAGTAGATTTAGACATGCCTTTATCATGTTCTTCTAGCACTCTAGCCTTTTCACTCAAAGACAAACACTTCCTCTGAATTTTCGGTATTGCAATACTTACAGACCACAGTCTCTAACTGTTATAAATAGACCGACTCGGAAAACTATATGCAGGAACTGCGCAATAAACTGCGGAATAAGAACTGCGCAATTACATATTTATGAATGTATGTTTCATATTATTGTTTCATATCTTTCCGCTGTTTACATTATACGGCATCCAATTTTACTACATTTCATGTTCACATTGGTGAGATGTTAATTTTAACGCGTGTTCACATTATCGAGATTACACTGTATTATACTTAGGCTTGTCATACACTGGATCCGATCTGTTCAGCTCACATCAGATCAGATCGGACCCTTTGCTCTCAGCTCCGTCATTTTTACACATATTGCACTCGCTCAACTACGTCACTTTTCCACACACTTAATATCCTCCCTCCGAACGCCTTCTTAATTTGTTAGTTTTTTTATAGGGCGCACTGAAATATGTACTAACTGGAACGAGCGCTGGTCTCTTGGCTTGTGCGGACCGAGAGAGAGGTGTTCCCTTCATCCTTGTCTAGCCAACAGTGTAGTCGAGAGTGGGGAGGATGCGCTACAGTCAGAGCGAAAAGCTAGTTGTATTGAGTTGAATCAAGAGAGAGTGAATCGTGTTAGATTTATATTATTAAAATTGTTCATTCTAGTGCCATCTACTATTATATTCATTGCACTGCCATCTATTACTTTGTTCATGGCAGCGCCTCATATTTTAACTTGTATTTAACATGTTATGTTAAAAATAAATGAGTAAGTCTTGTGTAAAACATCACTGCGTGAGCATTATTTCTAGCTGGTTATGGGCCCAGACTTGAAAAATGGCAGCCGTTAATTATTTGTCGAGTGTACCGAAGCTGAAAGGAAGAGAGAATTATGCAGAATGGGTGTTTGCAATGGAAAATCTTTTAGTGTTAGACGGATTATCCAAGAGCATACTTGGAACTGAAGAAGACGCGAAGAAGGTTGGAAAAGCAAAGGCCAAGCTAGTTCTAGCCATCGAGGCTTCGTTGTATGTGCACATTAAGGAGGCAAAGACTGCAAAAGACGTTTGGGATAAGTTAAAAAAACTATTTGATGACTCGGGTTTTACGCGGAAAATTGGATTATTGCGAGCTCTTATTTCTATAAGGCTAGAAAATTGTGGTTCCATGGAGTCATACGTGAATCAAATGGTTGACACAGCGCAGAAATTAAAAGGGACAGGATTTCAAATAGATGATGAGTGGATCGGTTCGTTATTATTAGCCGGATTGCCTGAAATGTATTCACCGATGATAATGGCGATCGAACACTCGGGAATTCTAATAATGGCCGGCAGCATTAAAACAAAATTGCTGGACATGGAGCCGGAAGTCGGTAAGACAGGGAGTGCATTTGCCAGCGCCAGAAATGCAGGAACGAAACAGCAACACAAGTACGGGCGCAGCACGGCAGATGGCGGTAACCGTGAGTCAAGTGTCAGAATGAAAGACGTTAAATGTTATCGGTGTAAACAGGAAAATCAGGAAAATCGTAGAAACAGTAATAATAATAAAAACGAACACAAAAACATTCAACAAAAACGACTGGTACGTGGACTCGGGCGCGAGTGTGCATCTAACGGTTAATAAACATTGGCTGCGAAATGTGTCAAAGAACGTGAATTTAAATGAAATCATGGTGGCAAATAAAAGTACAATACCAGTGGAGTGTACGGGACAAGTTAATATTATAACAGTTGTTGGAAAAGACAGACATAATGTAACAATTGAACGGGCAATGTGCGTGCCAGAACTGACAACAAATTTATTGTCGGTCAGTCAACTAATCAAGAATGGTAGCAGTGTCCAGTTTGAAGATGAGTGCAAGATTTTTAACCGAAATAAAGTTTTTATTGCAACAGCAGATTTAGTTGAAAATGTTTACAAGTTAATTGTTGAAAATCCAGTTGAATGTGAAAGCAGCCTGATGAGTACATCAGTAGTCACAAGTGAAGTGTGGCATCGAAAATATGGTCACATCAATTATGCAGACCTAAAAAGATTGCAAGGCGGAGTCGTAAATGGAATTAAATATAAAGGAAGTCAGGAAGAACAGTGTGTGGTTTGCTGTGAAGGCAAACAGGCGAGACTGCCGTTTAAACACAAAGGGACAAGGGCAGACAATATTTTGGAGGTCATTCACACTGATGTGTGTGGTCCAATGCAAGAAACGTCCTTGGGAGGCTCCAGGTATTTTGTGTTGTTTGAAGATGATTACAGTCGTATGACATTTGTATATTTCCTGAAAACGAAGGATGAAGTTATCAACCGATTCAAAGAATTTCAAACAATGGTGGAAAATCAAAAAGACTCCAGGATAAAGAAAATAAGATCCGACAATGGAGGTGAGTTTTGTAGTAACGAAATGGAAAATTTTCTAAAAAGAAATGGTATCATACACCAGACAACAAATCCCTATACGCCGGAACAAAATGGTCTATCGGAACGAATGAATAGAACAATTGTAGAAAAGGCAAGGTGCTTGTTATTTGATGCAAACCTTGAAACCAAGTTTTGGGCTGAAGCTGTACGTACAGCGTTCTACCTGCGAAACAGGTCAATTGTGTCATGTTTTGAAGGAAAAACTCCTTATGAAGTTTGGCATGGTCACAAACCAGATGTGAGTAATTTCAGAATTTTTGGGAGCCCTGTAATGGTTCACGTTCCAAAAGAGAAACGCACCAAATGGGACAAGAAGGCAGTACACATGATACTAGTAGGATATAGCGAAACTACAAAAGGGTACAGATTGTACGACGCTAACAGAAATATTGTAACCACAAGTAGAGATGTAGTAATTATGGAGTACATTGTAGAAAACAAAGTGCAGGTGATAGTGAGCACGGAAGTTGAGAAAGAAGAAACAGCAGAATCAGTGGGGGATATAAGTTCTAAAATAAAATCAACACGACAACCGAAGCCCAAAGTGTTTGAAGACTATGTGACTTATATGTGTGCTGAGGGAGTTGAATTAAAAGAAGATCCAGTTACCATAAAAGATGCTTTATCAAGACCCGAAAAAGAAGAATGGAAGAAAGCGATGGAAGAGGAATTACAATCGTTTGAGGAAAATGAAGCATGGGTACTAACCGATTATCCGAAGGATGGAACTATAGTAGACTGCAAGTGGGTGTTTAAAAAGAAATTTGATAGCGAAGGTAAGACAAAATTTAGAGCTAGGTTAGTGGCAAGAGGTTTTTCACAAAGAGCCGGAGTTGATTATGATGAAACGTATTCGCCTGTTGTGAGACATTCAACGTTGAGAATGTTAATGGCCTTAGCTGTCAAATTGGATTTGAATATAACACATCTTGATGTAACTATAGCGTTCCTGAATGGTGATCTAAACGAAACAGTGTATATGAAACAGCCGGAGGGTTTTGTAATGGATAAAAACAAAGTATGTAGGTTGAGAAAGGCTATATACGGTTTGAAACAGTCTTCCCGGTCTTGGAATAAGAAAGTAGAAAGTGTACTAAATAAGATAGGTTACGAAAGGTCAACGTTGGAACCGTGTATTTACTTAAAGGGTAAAGGAGACAAATTAACAATTATAGCTCTATATGTGGACGATTTCTTCATTTTTTCGAAAGATTTATTGGAAGTAGAATTCTTAAAACAAGAGTCAGGTTCTAAGTTTAAACTAAAAGACTTGGGAGAAGCCAAACACATGTGGAATGAGAATAGAGAGAAATTGGAAGGAAGGAATAATAACTTTAGATCAAGAAAACTATGTGAATCAATTGTTGAAAAGGTTTGGAATGACTAATTGTAAACCAATTAATACTCCTATGGAAAACAAATTGCAATTGGAACCCAGCAACGGAAAATGTAGTGAAAACATTCCTTACCAACAATTAATAGGTAGCTTAATGTATTTAAGTGTACTCACACGTCCAGATATTTCATATAGCATAAGCTACTTAAGTCAATTTAATGCTTGCTATAATGAATCGCATTGGAAATGTGCCAAAAGAATTTTAAGGTATTTGCAGGGAACAAAAAGTCATTGTTTAAGATTCGAACGGTCAGGATCAGAGGTGCAAGGCTTTACAGATGCGGATTGGGCAAATGACAAGCAAGATAGAAGATCATATACAGGTTATGTCTTCAATTTAGCAAATGCGACTATATCATGGCAAAGTAGAAAACAGAAAACCATAGCACTTTCAAGCACAGAAGCGGAATATATGGCCCTAACTGAAGCAGCGAGGGAAGGAATATATTTAAAGAATTTAATGTGTGAGTTAATCGAAGTGAATAATCCCATAGTGTTGTATAATGATAACCAAAGTGCGCGGAAGCTTTCTGTAAACCCTGTTTTTCATGGTAGATCTAAGCATATAGACGTTAAACATCATTTTATTAGGGATACTGTTAATGATGGTAGTATTGAAGTTGTTTACATGCCTACATCAGATATGCCTGCAGATTTATTAACCAAAGGCTTATGTGAGGCAAAGCACTCAAAATGCATGCATGCTATAGGATTATGTAGAAAATGAAAATTTTAGTAATATAGTGGGGGTGTTAGATTTATATTATTAAAATTGTTCATTCTAGTGCCATCTATTATTATATTCATTGCACTGCCATCTATTACTTTGTTCATGGCAGCGCCACATATTTTTACTTGTATTAAACATGTTATATTAAAAATAAATGAGTAAGTCTTGTGTAAAACATCACTGTGTGAGCATTATTTCTAACAAATCGTTCAATCGGTGAGCATATACTGTTGTATTTGCAAGGAAAAATGGACGTCGGACACACATTTAGTTTTGTTTTTGGACTGTACTAGACAAAGACAGAGACAGACCCTCTCGGCCCGCACAAGCCAAGAGGCAGCGCTCGTTCCAGTTAGTATATATTTCAGTGGATGGTCATCAAATCTATAAACAGATCTTCAAAGACAGATCACGTCTGCATTAAAAAAAACTTATAACACCCTTCTTTTGTGTCACGGGTTAAAAATATGTGCTGGGATCCTGGCGTGAACCATCCGCCAGCATTACACCTCCGGACTAGAGGATACGGAGCGAAGCGGAGTGGAACGGAGCCGAGCTGAGCTGAGCGGACGCAGTATGTGCGTTTCTATTGAAATACACAGGTTTTATATTTTTCTTGTCTGAAACGCTGAGCTGAGTGGAAACGAGCAGATTGAGTGTGCGACAAGCCTTACTAGATTAGCTTCCAGATTTTATAGCTATCTATAAATTATTCTGATCTAATATAATGTCGTGTTTTAATCTTTTGGTTTTGTCTGTTTTTTTATAATTTGCTTAAGCTAAAGAGTAAGTAGATACATTCTTTTTCTTCTTTCAGCCTTGTACACTAGTCCAGCCTTCAACCACTGAATATACCTCTTGCAATTCTTTCCATACCGTTTTATTTTATGCTTTCTGTAACCAGTTCTGGTTTGTTTGGTCTTGTCTGCTCTTGCCTGCTTTTGTCCGGTCTGGTCCGCTACGGCCCGGTCTTATCTCGTCTTGTCTTGTCTGGTCTTGTCTTGTATTGTCTGGTCTTGTCTTTTATTGTCTGGTCTTGTCCGGTCTTATCTGGTCTTGTCTGGCCTTGTCTGGTCTTGTTCGACCAGCGGTTGTTTTGATGTCATCCCGCCATCGTTTTTGGGGTCTGCCTGTGGTTTTTCTGCTTGTGGTCTTTCGGTTTCCCGGGAGCGCCAGTGCGTAATTTTATTGGACCACTTATCGGGGTCCTGCCTCGGCACACGTCCGGCCACTTGAATTGTGTAATATCGGTAACCTCATATCTTTTCCGTATATCTTCGCTTTTTATTCCGTCTCTCAAGTTAACTTCATAGATCATACAATCGATTCTTCATTCTTTTTTCATAGATCTTTCCCTCTGCGATGGTATCTGAACCGTATGTTGCTACACCATCAGTGGTACGACATCCGCTTGATCCGGTTTCTGGGGATCTTTGGGTTTTTTAGTATAAATTTCAACTTGCCGAATGCGGCCCAGCTTAATCATACTCTTCTTAAAATTTCCGCCGAATTGTTTTGTTTTCTTAGTTTAATAGTGTGTCCTAGATAGGTGTACTCGGGTACGTTTCCTATTATCTGGTTATCTACGGTTATTTGTATGTGGTTTCTGCTAATAATTTTGTTTTTGTTTTTCCCAGGTTCCTTTTTAGCCGGATCTTTGTTGATGCATCGTGGAGTTTGGCAAAGCATGTCCGTTATGTCGTTTATCGATATGTCGATATCGTCTGCAAAGTATAGGTGATTTAGGCGGGTTCCGTCGATGTTGATGCCTCCTTCTTGCCACGATAGGTTTTAAAAACCCCTTCGAGTACCGTGGTAAACAATTTGGGTGATATAGTGTTCCCTTCGCGAACACTACGGTTGTGTTGAAATAAAAACCAGGACTGGACATCTGTGCCATTAGCGCACATTCCAAAACGTGCCCTTTGTCCCACGTTTTGGATAAATGCAATTATTTTATAGTTTTATAGTTTGTCCAGAAACTAAGGGTTTTTAACCCCAAAACAAATTAGAAAACGTGCGAAGACCTATAAAAACCTTATAAAGATTAACCAGAAGACCAGACATTTTCAGGGATTTAGAGAATTTAAGCCACGATTGTTCATGGGAGCAGCCAAGAAAATTCAAACCTTATTTGAATTAGAGGGATGATTTAACCCCTATTACAGATATATTATACTAAGAATGGTATAAATACCATTCCCCAGTTGTCAGTAAGATGTAAGAAGTAAGAGGAAAGAGAGTAGAGTGGTAAGCTATAAGTTCTTAAGTCTTAAGTTATTTCTTTGTATTATTGTTTAATTAAATTGTTAAAACCAACTCGACTATTATTCGACAAACTAAGTGCCTTGCGAATCGCTGTGAACATTACATTACAAGATCCCGAGATATTTAGATATATCTCAGAGTCCGAAGAATTGTTGGCCAGCAGTCCTTCCCTCTCAACATTGAAGTCGGCGGTGGTTCACACCATAACCCCCTTTACAACATTGGTGGTAGCCTCACAACAGTTGAGTGGAAGAGAAGACAAGTCTTGTCTGGTCAAGACAAGATAAATTGCGCTTCTGTATTTTTTCATTTTTAATCAAAATACAAAGATTTACAGAAATAAAAAAAAAATTATCAACTCCAATGAATTGCGGAGTTTGTAATAGCTGTTACGTTGATTTGCGTCGGGAATTTAAATAAAACTTAAAAAACTTTTCGTAAAAGCTACTCTATGGGTTCAATACAACGCATATACGAATCTGATCTTGTTTGGTCTTGTCTAATCTTTTCTAGTCTTATCTGGTCTTATCTCGTCTTGTCTCGCAATGTCTGGTCTCGTCGGGTCTTGTCTGGCCTTGTTTTGTCTTGTCTGGTCCTGCCTGGTCTTGTCTGGTCTTGTCTGTTTTTGTCTGGTCTTGTTTGGTCTTGACTGGTCTTGTATGTTCTTGTCTGGCCTTGTCTGGTCTGGTCTTGACTGGTCTTGTTTGGTCTTGTCTGGTCTTGCCTAGTTTGTCTGGTTTTGTCTGGTTTGTTTGGTCTTGTCTGCTTTTGTCTGGTCTTGTCTGGTTTTGTCTGGTCTTGTTAAGTCTTGCCTGGTCTTGTCTGGTCTTGTCTGGTCGTGTATGATCTTGTCTGGCCTTGTCTGGTCTGGTCTTGACTGGTCTTGTGTGGTCTTATCTGGTCTTGCCTGGTTTGTCTGGATTTGCCTGGCTTGTTTGGTCTTGTCTGGTCTTGTCTAGTATTATCTGGTTTTGTCTGGTTTTGTCTAGTTTTGTCTGGTTTTCTCTGGATTTGTCTGGTTTTGTCTGGTCTTGTCTGGCCTTGTTGGGTCTTGTCTGGTCTGGTCTTTTCCGGTCTATTCCGATCTTATCTGGTCTTGTCTTGTCTGGTCTTGTCTGGCTTTCTCTGGTCTTGTTTGCTCTCATCTGATCTTGTCTGATGTTATTTGTACTTGTGTCGTAATGATTTTTTAATTGTTATTAATTGTTGTATTGATTTTCTTGAATGTGTTTATTATTTGACGAAAAAAAAACCATGATATAAAATTATGAAAATGTTAACCTAGACACAGATAAACACAACAGAGGCCACTGTCTCATCTCAATGCCGCAACGAATCTTGCGCAACGATTACGCGAGTTTTTTCTCACTTTTGCTCCCCGCTCAACCGAACTGATATATTTATTTCACTTTTCGCACATTTGCCGCGCTATTTTTAGCGCGCAAATTAACACACCATTCATGTTTCTATTTAGTTTTACTAACAGAAAAAGATAAACAGAGTAAACAGAGAACAAATGACAACATTTGTAGAATTTGTAAAATTTGTATTTACAAATAATAAAAATACTAATTAATTAAGCAAAACCATAGAGGATAAACGAGTTGGGATAATTAGTCAGTTATATACAATAACACAAAATAACAGTCCTGTTTTATAAAATAACTATAAAACATAGTCTAGTTCAGTGGTAGGCAGACAGGTATGCGGTTCTTTGGAATTGCGTATGTTCAAACTTGAAACACTCCATCACCCTTGGTTTAGGCAGGTTGTTAAATTGATTTTTAAAAAATCATCGAAAAGAAAACCGATAACGAGCAAAATAGGGTTTTTGATATTAGATAATCAGTTTAATGAGTTTATTTCTAATAAAAAAATCAATACATATAATAGTTGTAATTGCTCATTTTGTCTTCAACTGAGCATAGAGGAAAACTTCGCTAAATGCACTACCCCAGCTGGTAACCAATCCACCGTCACCTATTGTGAGGTTAGCGGACCTTCGGTTTCTGGGGAGTCCGCACCAACAAGCTTTAAGGATGAGTCGGAGCATCCTGAAATCACCGGACGGAAACTCAAACCAAGACGGCAAAGCTTCTTCGCAACATTTAATGCTAACTCACTGCTAAAAATGGGTAAACGTTACAGCCAAGATAATACGGGGGACCAAACGAACCTTCACACAAAACCAACTAACCCAAATCAAAGATAGCATGAACATGCTCAGAATAACTGCAGAGATTTATTTGGAACGGTTAAGCTCAGAAAATACGCTCCGCCAAGCCTTCAATTCAGAGCCTCACAAGGTAAACTGGATTTTAACGACAAGGACAACTGCCACCTTTTAGCTCAGTACTTTAAATTCTACTCAACTGTGATCCACCCAGCGAAGACTTCGACTATAAACAAACCACACCAAACCCGGACTCACTGCCCCCTTCAGTGGAAGAAGTTGGCCAGATCATTCAACTTCTTAAGAATAATAAGTCAGCTGGAGAGGACTCTATCGTTGCTAACTAACCGACATCATCCAGGACATCTGGGAAACAGAGAAATTACCACCCGATTGGAAATCGGCTCTGATCCATCCGCTTCACAAAAAGGGAGATTTTACTGATCTAATCAACCACCGTAGAATTTTTCTCGTCCCGATAACATACAAGATTCTCTCCAAGGCATTACAAGCAAGGGCAGAAAATCAGCTGGATAGTCAACTGGGAGAATGCCATGGAGGCTTCAGGAAGACCCGATCCTGTGTTGAATAGATTTCCATTCTTAAAAGTGTACTTGGATTCTCCAAGATGAGAAACCGCAAGATGGTTGTCACCTTTGTTCATTTTGGGAAGGCCTACGATTCCATTGATAGAGAAACGCTTAAAAAAGTACTACAGGAACTAGGGCTAGACAAAAAAACCCGCAGACCCATCCTAGAAACCTTGACCAACACCCATTCCAAGGTTAAATTTAGAGGCGAGATCTCAGAAAGCTTCGAAATAAAAACTGGAGTGAGACAAGGAGATGGACTTTCCCCACCTCTCTGCAACTGTATCCTTGAAAAAGTTATGAGAGAATGGCGCAAGGAACTGATCAACTTAGGTGTTCAGAGTGGTATCTATCTGGGACGTAAGAACGACGGACTGGTAGATTGACTGGCCTTTGCAGATGACATGACACTTATTGCTGATTCTCTTGAGATGGCAACAATGCAGGTAAATTGCCTCAGAAAACAGGCTGCCAAAGTGTGTCTTCAAGTGTCGCTGGAGAAAACAGAATTTTTCGCTAACATCAAAGAAGCAAACAGTTATGTTGTTACTAGAGCATGGTTACTAGAGCCGGGAAACATCAAGAGGACTGAGAAATTTAAGTATATCGGCGAATGGATTGAACCCAACTTATGAGAAAGAGCATGATTATCCATGAGAGTCGACAAGTAAGAACTAGACTATTGACTGACTAAGAACACCTACAACAAGAAATACCTGTCACGCAATCTGATACTTAAGCACTACACTTCAGTCTTACGACCAGAAGCCCTGTATGCCATGCAGTGTCTTTCCTTGAACCGAAGAGGTTTGGTAGAGAAATTGGAAATCAGAGAGAGGAGAGTCCTCAGAAACATTCTAGGCCCGGTAAAGGAAGATGGAAAATTCCGAAGGCGACATAACTGTATAGCACTACGAACATATGAGAGGCAATCTCTCTGACTGACAGACAATGCCGCACTTACTCTCGCACTGACTGTGCAATGAAAAGAAGGGTAGCTTTCTATGGCCACGTTGCAAGATTGCTTCCAAACCGACTAACCAGCCGTCTGTTCACCTTCTGGCAAAACAAGAAGGTTCGTACCACTTGGTTGAGAGAAACCGAGAAGGATATTAAAGAACTAAAAATAACAGATCTCCAAAACAGAGAGTCTATGAGACGCACGCTGAAGGAAGTCTGTAGATTTCAGGAAAAAAACCGAAGGAAAGGGGCCTCGTGGACAGAAGAGAGAAAGGAGTTACATCGGCAGAAGATACATCGTTACATCGGCAGGAGTTACATCGGCGACAATACTGGACAAAGATCAAAGCCCAACAGTTGAACAAGCGTGGTCCAAAGTAGGCCTATTCGAAAGAAGAAGAAAAAGTTGTAATAGGTCGTAATTAATAAATTACCAATAATTGTTTGAAGTAATTATTATTTGTTGAAACTAGATTAAATTATCTACAAAATGAGATTATTACGCGTTACAGTCGAGTTGGAACCAACTGAGAAACAAGTGAAATAAAACCAATGAAATAGTGTAATTCATAAATTAGATTAAATTAGCTTTAAGATGACATATAATACTGTTGATATTTAACCCTCCGTTTGGTGCATGGGTCCAGCCAGACCTTTTTCGATTTCATTTGTGTGTTTAATATAATTTTAATTGAGTTATCGACTTAAATTTCCTTGACTTTTCCTAAAATTTCCTAAGCTTTTATTTAATTGAAAAAATAAAAAGATACATGTCATACAAGGGTAATTACAAGAATATGTATTTGTATAAATTCGGTTTGGCACATGTGGTCTGTCCAGACCCATATATATTTTACATGACATGAAATGTATTTAGAACATTTTATCGCGTTTTTTTAGTTCCTCTATATCTTACGCCAGCCCGAGGCGTGCCCTCGTGCTTTTGTCTTACTCGTATATCGTTCTTTGGTCTATCTAGCTCGCGAGCCACCAGTTTAGCATCTTGCGAAATTTTTGTTTGTTTCACAAAAATGCCTTCACAAAAAAAATTTCTTGTGTGTTTTTGTTTTTTTTTTGAAGTGTAATAAGCGATTACGTAGACAAAGTTTGAAGAAGAGATTTATTAAAATGTTGAACATGGTCCATTCAGAGACGATGACGATGATAATGATATGGAATATGTACCTGAAGAAGATGCGTCTGATATTGAAGAGGATTCGGTAATCGAACCAAACGAAATTCTAGATAGTGACGAAGAAGAAGGAAGTAGATGAAGAAGCACTAAAAATCAACAATCTACAACTGATGAATTTTTCTTTGGCAAAGACGCTACAAAAAGAAATAGAAATGAACTAGCAAATGATGTTGGTCGTTTGTGTCATCACAATATCATGCGTTTTCGAGCTGGACCCAAAGAACAAAATTCAGTTCCGATTCGAATCATCACCGAAACGAATCGTTATGCGAAAGATACATTTCAAAGGTGGAATCTGAAAAATCCCGATAATAACCAAGAGTTTGGAAAGAGCTAACGAGCACTGAATTAGATGCATTTATCGGTGTACTTTTGGCCGCTGGAGTTTCAAACAATAACATGCAAAAATCACAATTTCTTTGGCATACAGACGGCCTATCTATAATACGATCAGCTATGTCTCATAAGCGATTCCTTGCATTTCTACGATATATCCGTTTTGTTGATAGACGTAAACGTGCATTTCGTCAACTGATAAAGCCGCACCAATTCGTGATATATGGAATCAGAAAAATATGCACCAATTCGTGATAATACAATGGATAAGAAGTGAGGATGCAAACTTTGTGCCCACGGAAGCGAAAAATTACGGCTTAAAAAACACATTTCTTTTGCACTAAATGTTTGGACTGTGTGCCAAGAACACTAAAAAGTGAATTATACTTGCTTCACTTGCACGAATTAGAATTTATAAGACGATAAGTGTATATAAGAAATAATGTAGACAGAAATAAAGTATGGAGATATACGGGGGTCTGGCCAGACCACATGTGCCAAACCAAAGGTTAGCGGACTATGTGCCAAACGGAGGGTTAACGGTAGACTACAAAATATAACACGGATTCTCTTGATAACCGTAGATTTTAATTGTAATTCACTCGTTGTGGCTTATTTTCAATATATGACTAATATTACTACTATATAATACAGAATGTCTTTTCGACAGAGCGCTCTTAGTTGGTACGCATGAGCAGCAAAATTAAATTCAACAATATTTTCGTATAATTTCAATAAATACCTTTCGTAAGAAGTATTAATACTTAGGTAACAAATAACATCTGAAAATTGTCTATGACGTATTTGTAAAAAAATTGTAAATCCCTTAGATCTCCGAAAATATTAACAATATTTTACGACGTGTGTAAACTAGATTAAATTTATATCTAGATTCTAGAAAATGAGAAAGTTACAATCGAGTTAGAACTATCTGAGAAACAAGGAAAATAAAAGTAATTGAAATAGTGTCATAAAAAGTGACATTTTTTTTAAAAATATAATCAATTGTGCAATGACTTAATATAATCTATATGGAGGGAAGTTTGTGGGAACGCTCGGTGAAATCGTGGGAAACAGTGAGATTGAAACTCAACCCTAGCAAAATCCGGGTTATACCATTTACTAGGAAGAGAAGCTTACATTGCCTACAGCTCATACTATTAGATGGAAGGGCATTAAAATACAAACAGGAGATAAAGTATCTGGGCATTACACTAGATAGCAAACTCCTATTCAACAGACACGCTGAAAAAGTGTTAGGTAAAGCCAAACGCGCTCTAATGATGTGCAGAAATCTGGCGGGCAAAACGTGGGGTTGTAACATCATAATCCTGCGATGAATGTACACCATTATAGTGAGACTTGCGACCACTAACGGATCCGTGGCGTAGGGAACTGGAACCAAGCTGGTCTCTATGAAGAAGCAGCTTTAGAAAATTTAAAGATTGGCGTGTCAGCATCACGGGGGGCGATGGGGTCATGCCCGACAGCAGAAATGGAACTGCTGCTGGGTCTGAATTCGTTGCACCTTGTCGTGGATGGGACCGCCAGATAAGCAATTGTAAGATTCAGCAAGGAAGGAATAGACAGAGTTAAAGTAATCGGGAAAGGAGACCGGAACAGCCTCGTTGCAAAGATCCCGTGGCTGGATGTAATGAAATACGAAATGGTATGCAAATGCCATTTCGAGAAAAACTATATAGCAATGTGTAGTAGTAAAGCCGATTGGAGAGACGAATACGGATGATTCGAAGACAAAGGAAATTACTGGGGCATGAGTGTTTGGACCTCGTACCAAATACTTTGAATACATGGGAATCTACTCAGGAAGTATCTTCCAAGCAGAGGTACATGCAATCGAGAGATGCAGAATTTAACCTCGACAGGAGCTATCGCAAAAAACGAATTGCTATTCTGTCAGATAGCCAAGTAACCATAAAGTCCATTAGCTCATACACCATCAGATCTAAAGTGGTATGCGACTGTGTGGGACCAGGACAAACTGGTATAAATGTAAGCGAAGAAGCCGATCACCTAGCAAACAAGGGATCTAGTAATCCCTTTATAGGACCGGAATGCTTTTGCGGTATGAGTATGAACACCATTCACAAAAGATTAGATGAAGAAATAAGAGGATAATGGATGAATACCTGGAAAGAACTTCCAGGGTTAAGACAATCCAAAGTAATTCTTTTATTAATAATCAACAATATTTTAACAAGAAAAACCAAAGCTTGCCTGAAACTAAACAGAAACAAGCTTAGAATGCTGACAGGAGTCCTGACGGGACACTGCAGACTTAGAAAACACATCTAGGCCCTAGGCCACGAGGAAGATGACTGATTCAGATTCTGCGGATCATCAGAGAAAACCACCATACATCTGCTCAAAGACTGCGGGGCACTGCTTCGCAAGAGACAAATGTAATTACCTAGGAGCCCACTGCTTGAACGCAGAAAAATTGCAGTCCTTAAATTTCTAAAGGAATTAAGACTAGAAGATAGAAAATAGAATAGAAGACTATTTAATGCTTAATATTAATATATTAATGTGTTATTAATGATAATAATGTAAATAAGTTAATAATGTGCTTAAAATAAATTAAATCATCTACAATATGAGATATTATACAATAAAATTGCATTGGAATCATTGTTTTAAAATGGGAGGTGCCTAATATTGGCTCCCAAATAATTTTGTTAACCCGTTTCTTGCAAAATATGGGCTTTCTCAGTTGAAACTCTGCCGACTCACCTACACCGAGTACAGTCTTGGCCGAATAGCCTACTTAGCCATCTGGGTCAATTATATAATCGAGTTAAAATAAGTGCAGTTAATATTAGAGCTGACCATATTGTCGTAATGGGACTGGACGAAGAGGAATGTGAGAACGAGAAGAAATGGGAAAAATGGATGAAGGCAGAATTAGAGGTAGAAGTGACCGAGAAAGAGATGTATAAAGTAAGTGGAGGAAAAATGTTGGTGGCGGAACTTGGGAGCTGGGGTGAAAAGCGGAAAGTTATGGCAAATAAGAAGAAACTAAGAGAAAAAAATAAAAGAGAGTATACATAGAAGATAATCTGACAAAGAAGCAAAGAGACATACAGAAGGAATTAAGAGAGCTATCCAAAGAAGTGCGACCAAAAAGACTGCGGGTGAAAGTCGGTTATAAAAAGATATTGACAGTGGGAAAAGTGTTTAAGTGAGACAAAGAATAGGGGGTGCAAAATACAGCAATTTTTGAATGAGGACACAAGAAAAAGACGACTAAAAGACGGATAAAAGAAGAACAAACAACAATAGAAAGAAGACCAACAAAAGATGCAACAGAACACGCAGAAGGGAGACTACTGAGTAGTTTAGTAGAAGAAAGAGGGTGGGACTTACTTAATGGAAACCGCATAGAAGATGAAAAAGGGGAGTACACGTATATTGGACCAAGACGGGAGACAGTTATTGACTATGTTATGGTGAATGAAGAAGCAAGGAATGAAATAGAAGAATTTAAGGTGGGAGAAAGAATCGAGTCGGACCATTTGCCATTGGAAGTGAAGACAAAAGGAAGACAGAAAGGTAGAAGAAGTGCGAAGAATGTTAGAAAAAAAAAGTGAAGTATATCTGGTCGGAAGAAGGAAAAGAAAATTATAGAACAAGGCTTAGAGAGGCAAGATACGAAGAAGAAGGGATAAACTAAAAAGTGAAGGAACTGGGTGATAACGTAAAAAAACGCAACAGAAAAAAAATCATAGAGACAAGAGAAAAGGTGGGGTCTTAGAAAAACGAGTGGTGGGATAAAGAATGCAGGGAAGGGAAGCAAGCAGTAAGAAAGAAACTAAGAAATTGGAAAAGAGAAAAAGCAACTAAGGAGGAGTACTAGAGAGCACTCAAGAGAATGCAAAGACAAGAAGCAAAAGAAACGGATGGAAGTAGAACTATAGCTGAAGGGCATAACGACGGAAGAAGAAGTAGGGAAATACATAAATAGGGAAAAAAGCAACAAGTAGAAAAAGTGATAGAATTACTATGGAGGAATGGAGAAAGTACTTCAGTGAGCTGCTGGGGGTGATGACAACAGACAAGAAAAGAAAAAGGGACAACACCGAGTGAGAGGAATAGAAGAGATAACAAGAGAAGAATTAGAAGAACAACTGAGAAAACTGAAAAGAAAAAGGCACCAGGGAGTGACGGTATACAGAATGAATCGTGGATATAAGGAACTGATAGGGAAGCTGACAGGTTGTTAGAGAAAATGAATGGAGTGTGGAAGGGAGGAGCCTTCCCACAGGAGTGGAAAGAAGGGATAATATGCCCCATATATAAGAAAGAAGAAGGGAATAGAGCTAGTAACTATAGGGGGATCACTCGTCTCAATACGGCATATAAGGTATACGCGATGATTGTATACCAGACGGGCAGGCGCGATTTAGGCGGGGTTGTAGTAGGCAAAGAAAAAGTGTGGTCCTTAGCATACGCGGACGATTTGGTAGTGCTAGCAAGAGAGGTGAAAGGTATGAAAGAATGATAAGAAGCATGGAGAAATAAATTAGGAGGAGAAAGCTGACGGTGAATGTAGAGAAATCCAAGCCGATGGTGTTTAGAAACGGGGGTAGTAGGAGAAGAGTAAATGAGTTGAGATGAGAGAAGTAGAAAATTGAAGAAGTTACAGAATTTAAGTACCTAGGATATGTGTTCAATGACAGAAACACAGAAACACAGCAACAGCATAGGTAAAACAGCTGGTCAAAATAGCTAATAAAATAATAGTAGCGGTTTGAGGAATAGTAGAGAGAAATTTTGGACATGACTATAGAAGGAGAGTAATGATGTTTGATAGCCTGGTGGAAAGCGTGATGATGTATGGAGCGCAAATATGGGGATGGAGAGAGCAAGAAGGGATGGAAAGGGTGCAAGAAAATATTTGAAATGGGTGCTTGGAGTAGATAGAGAGGCACCGGGGTATATAGTGATGGAGGAAACAATATGGAATAAGAATAGAAGCAGGAAAGAGAGCAATAAGTTTTGAGGGGAGAGTGATAGAGGGAGGACAGTGCAGAATTTTGCAAGAGTGTCTGAAACAAAAAAGGAAAGAAATAGGAAAGGGGGCGTGGAAAGAGGGGGAGGCATATCTCGAAAGAAACGGGTATGCTGGCGCGCAGATAGAAAGAATGCGAGAGAGAGGCAGAGTAATGACAGATGAATTAGTGCAGAGAGATTGTCGATTTATTTAGTTTTATTAGCTATAAATTATATGTAATGTTTTTATGTGGAAATGTAAAGATTTTGGAATTTTTTATAAACCTATAAAGGGAATAAATATACTACATACTACTACTATTAGAGCTGTCTATGTAGACTAAACTATATTGTCTAGACCGAGTGAACAGTCTAGACAAAGTAGATTATATAGATAGAGTAGAATGTATAGACCGAGTAGACTGTTTAGACAATGTAGACTGTCTAGACAGAGAAAACTCTTTAGCCACTAGATCTCGGTCTAGACTCGGTCTACTTGAACTAGACTCTAGACTCTAGACCGAGTAGAAAATATAGCCATAGTAGGCTATCTAGACGGAGAAAATTGTCCAGACCAATTAGACAGTCTAGACCGAAAAGACTTTTTGTTTAAACCGAGTAGATTGTTTAAACCAAGTAGACATTCTATATCTAGACGGAGTAACCTAGTCTCTCTTATAGATCAATTAGATTGCCTAATCTGACGAGATTAAATATACTAGTTTATTCCATTTCAGACTACAAAGATTACAGATACACTAAACTAAATAAACTAGACTAGACATCAACAAGATGGATAAATAGTTTCTAAACTCCAAATTATGCAAACTAGTTCGATCACAAAGTTTATAGATTGTTATCTTAGTTTATTGGAATGCTTGTGATAAGTTCTTATTCATTTACATTTTCTAAAATGTTAATGAATGACAGAGGTTGGTCATTTTTTTGCTTGATTTTATTTCAAAAAAGTAAATTTGCAAACGTTTTTATATCCGTCAACCACTCGCTATCCGACAAATGGATATATCAGCCTTGTCTGGTCTTACCTTGACCTTGTCTTGCCTTGCCCGATCTTGTCTGGTTTGCTTGATCTTGTCTGGTCTTGTATGGTCTTGTCTGGCCTTGTCCCATATTGCATGGTTTTGTCTGGTATTGTTTGGTTTTGTCTGGTCTTGCCTGGTCTTGTCTGGTGTTGTACGGTCTTGTCTGGTGTTATCTGGTCTTGTCAGACCTCGTTTGGTCTTGTCTGGTCTTGTCTGGCCTTGTCTGGTCTTGTCTCGTCTTGTCTGGTATTATCAGGTCTTGTCTGGTCTTGTATTGTCAGGCCTGGTCCTATCCGGGTTTGTCTGGTCTTGTTTGGTTAAGTCTAATCTTGTCTAGTCAATTCTGGTCTTGTCTGGTCTTGTCTTCTCTGACCTGGTCGTTTCTGGACTGGTCCTGCCTGGTCTTGTCTGGCCATGTTTGGTCTTGTCAGGTCTTGTCCGGTCTTGCCCCGTCTTCTCTCGTCTTGTGCGGATCAGACAAGAAAAACAAACAATAAAAGAGAAGACAAGAACCGAAAATACCAGAGAAGTCGCGACATGACACGACTATACGTGACAAGACCATACACACTAGACAAGACGAGACTGGTCTGAGCTTGTCTGGTCTTTACTGGTATTGTATGGTCTTGTCTGGTCTTGTCTGGTCTTATCTGGTTTTGTCTGGTCCTGACTTATCTGGCCTTCTCTGGTCTTGTTTGGTTTTGCCTGGTATTGTTTGGTCTTTTCTGGTCTTGTCTGGTCTTGCCTTGTCTTGTCTGGCCTGGTCTGGTTTTGTATGGTGTTGTCAGGTCTACACTGGTCTTGTCTGGTCTTACTTGGCATTGTCTGGTATTTTCTGGCATTGACTGTTTTTGTCTGGTCTTGTCTCGTCTTGTCTGGTCTTGACTGATGTTGTCTGGTCATCTATGTTCTTGTCTGGTCTTGTCTCGTCTTGTCTGGTTTTATCAGGTCTAGTCTGGTCTTTTCTGGTCTTGTCTGGTATTTTCTGGTTTTGTCTGGTCTTGTCAGGTCTACTTTGGACTTGTTTGGACTTGTATGGTATTGTCTGGTCTTGTCTGTTCTTGACTGGTCTTGTCTGGTATTGTCCGTTCTTGCTGGTCTTCTCTGGTGTTGTCTGGTCTTGTCTGGTCTTTTCTGGTATTGTCTGGTTTTGTCTGGTCTTGTCTGGTCTTGTCGGATCTTGTCTGGTCTTGTTTGGTCTTGTCTGGTCTTGTCTGTTTGTGTTTGGTCTTGTGTGTTATTGTCTTGTCTTGTTTGGTCTTGTCTGATCTTGTTTTGTCTTGTCTGGTCTTGTGTGGTCTTGCCTGGTCTTGTCTGATCTTGTCTAGTCTTGCCTGATATTTTCTGGTATTTTGTGGTCTAGTCTGGTCTTGTTTGGTCTTGTCTAGTCCTGTCTGGTTTTATCTGGTTTTATCTGGTCTTGTCTAGTCTTGTATGGTCTTGGCTGGGCTTGTCTGGTCTTGACTGGTCATGTCTGGTCTTATCCGGTCTTCTCTGGATTTGTATGGTCTTTTCTGGTCCTGTTTGGTCTTGTCCGTTATGGTCTTGTCTTGTTTCGTCTTGTGTTTGGTCTTTTTTGGTCTTGCTGGTTCAGGCTGGTCTTATTTGTTCTTGTCTTGTCTTGTCTGACCTAGTCTGGTCTTGTCTAGTATCGTTTGGTCTTATCTAGTCTTGTCTGGATTTGTCTGATCTTGTCCGGTCGGGTTTGGTCTTGTCCGTTATTGCTTTGTCTTGTTTCGCTTTGTCTTATCTTGTTTGATCTTGGTCCATTTAAGAATTGTTAGGTCTTGTCTGGTCTGCTCTGACTTTATCTTGTCCGGTCTCCTTATGCTTGTCTGCTACTGGTTTGTCTTGTTTTGTGTGATCTTGTCAGGTCTTGTCTGGTCTGGTCTGATCTTGTATAGTCATGTATAGTCATCTCTAATCTTGTTTAGTCTTGTCCAGTCCTATCTAAATATATGTGGACCTATAGTATTACCCAAAACGTTAATATGGACCTATAGTATTACCCTTAACTTCTAGCTTTATATTCCTTTATAATTTTTTTTTCTAGATTGTTATAAGATATTTCACAATGTTTTGCAATCTGCAGTTGAAAGTTTATTATTATATATTTGCTTTATGTTGCTAATTCCTATGATTCACGCTGTAATAACTCGCTCATATTTCTCGAGAGATAATTATAAAGATGTTTTCTACATACGAGGAAATAATTACGTAAGCCAATTTAATGGGTTGGGAATGTTTGAAATCTGTTAGATAAATCTGCCAAAGCAAATAAAGACACACTTTTCCGTTTAAAATACTCTTGGTTAATTTACATGACGGAAAGTAAAATGTTGGACAAGGTCTGTCTGGAGATTCCTGACACAGAGATTACGTGAATGGTAGTAACTCCATGTACTGTACAGCCTTGTCTGAGAATCTCCATACTCGCTGCGCATGATGGGAAGTTACTTTAGCAACCGGAGCTTGTTGTTGCAAGGTGACGGACAGATGGAAAAGCTAGAAATTAGTAGTGGTTTTCTGGAATGTACCGACTCCACAGTTTTCCTTTTAACAAATAAATGTTGCAATGCGCTGATTATGTTGCATTTGCGAAGAAATAACACCACCCCGTCATGGAACATTTTCTCAACAATTTTAGAGAATGCGGACAGTATACGGATATAATTGCTAATATTGTTGTTTTAACTGAGGTTCCACATGGTTACTACGACCTATAACAACAACAGTAATTGGTGTTGAGGAATACATAGCACTGGTAGTTATAGCCAGAATAACTATACTTTATAGTTCTTCTTCTTGTTCAACTGTTGGGTTTTGATCTTTGCCCAGTATTGTCGCATCTTCTGCCGGTGTAACCTCTTTCTCTCGTATGTCCAGGGGTACCTTTCCTTCGGGGTTTTTCCTAAAATCCACGAACTTCGACCAGGGTGCGTCTCACAGACTGTTTTGGAGATCTGTTATTCTCAGTTCTATAATATCCACCTCGGTTTCTGTCAACCAACTGGTACGAACCTTCTTGTTTTGCTAGAAGGCGAACAGACGGTTGGTTAGTCGGTTTGGAGACAATCTTGCAACGTGGCCATAGAAGGCTACCCTTCTTTTCTTTGCACAGTCAGAGAGCCTCTTAATATGTTCGTAGAACTCAGAGCTATGTCGCCTTCGGAATTTTTCACCTTCCTTTACTGGGCCTAGGATGTTCCTGAGGATTCTCGTCTCTGTGACTTTAAATTTCTCTACCAGACCTCTTCGGTTCAAGGAAAGACACTCCATGGCAGACAGGGCTTCTGGTCGTAAAACTCATGTGTACTGCTTAAGTTTCAGGTTGCGTGACAGGCATTGCTTGTTGTAGCTGTTCATAGTCAGTCGATAGGCTAGTTCTAACTTGTTGACACTCTTGGATAATGATGCTCTTTCTGATAAATTGTTTCAATCCATTTGCCGAGATACTTAAATTTTTCAGTCCTCTTGATGTTTTCCTGCTCTAGTACCATCTCATCCGTGGTGGACTGAAGACTGCGATAAGAAGTTGACTGTTGATAAGAATTTTGCTTTGCTAAGAATATCTCCAGAGATGCGGAAACGATGATTTTACAATGAAGCCCGAAGGGCGAGTTCCCCATTTGCTGGAGCATTGTAAATTCATTTCCGCACAAAATTTGTAAGAGATTTTTTGGCCGACAATTATTATTTAAGGAACAAATAGATTTAGATTAATTAATATATTGGAAATTAATTAATTTTTTAATGTTGGTACTCACAAACTTCGACATTTTTACTAATTCAAATTTATTATGTACATATATGTCATTTTCCAAATGTCAGACGGACAGTAAAATTTAAAAAATCACTCTTATTTTCTACATTACCGTGACAAATATGGTGTAAAGTAGCGTTTTTTAAATTAGATTTTATTGTCTGATACTTAATTTATTTTGTAAGTGTCCCTGAAAGGTTAAACTTCACAGGTCACTTTACCGCATCTTAGCTGTACTTTGCAACATTGTATGTAAAAATCTAGTTTCGCTGGACGTATACACGATGTCAAAGCTAGATTTACAATTCAGGAGGCCAAAAAATGCTTTTACGCACCCCCAAATACGGTTTCAATTTTGGGGAGTGGGGGACTCACCAGCCCTCTAAGGCAGTCATACCCACTAAAACTATCTCCTCTTTATTTCTCTCCTGTAGTGTTCCCGCCTTTCAGCCTTACATCCTACAGGTTTGTTCTTAGTATCCTTATCTCAGGTGTCGCCTGTTTCTCTGCTCTGTTCTTCTAATTCATCTTTTGCCTTTTTCCGCATCACTTCTTCTACAAAATTCTTAACAGTTTTCCAGCTGTCCTTGTGCGCGATCATTTCCTATTTTATGTTTTCCGGGGACATATCTACCGCAGGTAGGTTTCTTTTTATATTGTCCCTTCCGTTATCCCAATTGCCACAGTGGAATATTGTGTGTTCTGGAGTATCATCTACTTGTTCTGAACAGTATGGACATTGTGCACTTCCCCTCTTTCTAATTCTCTCCGTGTAGGAGCAGAAGACTCCGTGTCCTGTAAGGCACTATGTAATGTGGAAATTTACCGATCCATGCTTCCTCTCTGCCCATTTCTTGATGTCCGGATATCCTGTGGGTCCACCTACCGACTTTAGCGAGGTCCAATTCTGTCTGCCACTTCTGGTAAGTAATTTCCCTCTTCTCCTTCCGGTCTGATATTGTTATTGTCCTGTGTAGGTCATATAGTCGCTTTCTCTTTTCGGCAAGGAGGTGTAACGGTACGAGGCCTGCTACTACGAGCGCGGCATCTGCAAATGTTCAAAGGCTCAAGGTTATTAAGCTTTTGGTGGACGTGATTTTTCTTCGATAGATTTGACGTCTTGCTGCCCCGACCCATAGCGGAGACCCGTACATCACTATCGTTTCCATTGCCATCGCTGGCACCTTCCTTTTCTTTTGTCCTGGACCTCTAATATTCGGCAGTATGCTGCCTAGCGCCTTCATTGTACGTTTCGCCTTCTCGCACGCGTAGTAGATAGTCCCCTATCTATTATCATGCCCAGATATTTTATCTTTCGCACGGGATAGATATCTTCTCCTGCCATGGTAAACTTTAAAGGATGTAGTTTTCTCCTATTTACGACTATTGCAACGGTTTTATTCACGGCCACTTTCAATTCGTCCCGTTTCATCCACCTGTCTATAGTGTTTAACGTTACATTCACCTTAAGTATCAGTTCTTCGGGATTTTTTGCAGATGCAAATAAGCCGCATAGCATAGCACAAGTTCGACTCCCTCCTCCGTATCCACAGACATGACAACGTCATACAAAACATTCCATAGGGTTGGCCCGAGGACCGAACCTTGCGGTACACCTCACAGGATTTTCTTAGATGTTATCTGGATGACGCGATTTCTGAAATATGATTGCACAGTGTTGATTAGGTACTGGCTAACTCCGCACTTTTCAAGTTTGGATAGAATTATGTGCCACGGGGCAGAATTGAAGGCGTTTTGTACGTCGATAAGGACAAGGGCATTCCATTGACCTTGTTGCATTCCCTTTCCTGCATTGACGTGCTCTACCGCGAAAATTGTGGTTATCCCTCTACGAAATCCGTAATGATTTCTATGTAGACCCTCGTTTGTCTCAATTTCCTCCTGAATTCTCTGGTTTACAATATTTTCGTACACCTTAGCTAGCACATTGATCAGGCAAATTGATCAATTTTGCGAGTTTCCATGTATCGGGAAACCGGTTCGACTCCAGCAGGGTGTTGAAGAGGGTTACAAAATATTCTGTATTACTGCCTATAATTGCCTTTACTCTTTCAGGCGGTATTCCATTCGGGCCGGGAGACTTGCCCAACTTAATATTTTTACATGCCCTTATCACCTCGTCTTCATTAAGGTCGTGGCCGTTTGAGGAAGTGGGGAGAGGTCTATCCCATCGATGGTAATCTTCGCCGCTAGTGATGAAAAGTTGGTCGAAAACTTCTTCACGTTCTTGCAGCGGTAGTGTGATCTTCGGGTTTGGTGCATTTAATTAAGATCTAACGATTTTATATCCTTCTCCGAAAATGTCAGTTTCTAGGCTGTCACATAATTTGGACCAGGCTTTTTTCCTTGCCTCGGAATTGACTTTTTGGGCGCTCGCTTTCCCTGTTTGTATTCAGATCGTATATTACCTCTATCTCCCACTTCTATGCTCCTTTGAAACCGCCTCCTTTTACGCTTTGTATCTGAAATCTGATTTTGTATGTCTTCTGACCACCAGTAGGACAACTTATAGTCTTCTCCGCACCTTAACAGTGGTGTGCTTTTCTTATATGCTTTACCCAGAGACTCTTCACAGCTCTGCTCTCCGTGTTAATTTCCTTGTCATTAATTTCTTCCGTGAAAGTCTTATTTAGTGTTACGATGTCTGGAAAACTGTATCTTCACCTTGCTCTCGTCCTCTTGCTTGTGGCAGGTATTCTAGTTAGAATGAAATGGTGGTCGCTCATCGACAGCTCGTTTATCAGTACTGACCACCGCGGGTTTTTTGCAACTAATTCGTCATTGGCCAGGGTAAGATCAATGTATGATACTCCGTTATGTCTCACTAGGGTTGGTGTTCTCCCGTCGTTTAGAATGGTGAGACCCATGGACTCAGCCCATTTTAGCAGTTCTTCCCCTCGTCTGTTCGTTTTTGTACGTACCCCACCAATAAGTATTCTTTGCATTGAAGTCCCCCGTGAGTATCACGTGCTTGTTTTGCCTTTTGGCTTTTAGCAGGTCCTGTTGCAGGTCTACCAGACTTTGTTCTAATATTGCATGTGGGGAGTTAGGGCTGACATAGACACTGTAGAGTGTATACTCTTCCACGTTCACACACATAAAACAGGAGCCAGTACGGTACGATGTCACAGACATGTTTTTGGAAACGTTTATGACGGAAACTATATGGTTTTGGTTGCTGTAGGTGTGGTTGCCACCGTTTTTGCATTTTGCAATGTTCGGCTCGCTAAGGACAATAAAGTCGCATTTTTCTTTAGCTGCGATTGTAGATACCATGTCGTGAGCATTGGTGCTTCTATTGGTATTTAGTTGGAGGATGTTGAATTTTTATAGCCTTGCGACTTCTTACTAGCATCTGCTAGCGCTTTTTTGAAGGCCTTGCAATTCCTGTTTCCCGGCGAGTGTCCATTTTCATTGCACAGCGGGCAGTAGGGTTCTTCCTTACACTGTAGGGCTCTATGGTCTTCGCCCAAGCATTTTAGACACAGGCCCGCTCTATTCTCCCCGTTGCAGGTGCTGGCTTTATGGTCATATCCCCAGCATTTGTAGCTGTGTTCTACCGCAATTCGTTCTTGTATCCTGCAGTGGCTGAGCCCTATTCTTACTTTCCCTTCCGCAATGAGTTTTTGAGCGTCTTCTTTTAGAGCTAGACAGTGGCTGTTTGTGTACCCCTATATCCTGGTCTTAGGTGCTTAACCTCCAGTTATTCCTCTGCTTCTATAAGCCCTGTTGCTAAGATCGCCTCCTTTATATCTTTCTCTAACGATAGATCATCTATGTCTCTTACGTGTAGTATATGTAATTTTTCTTCCACTGTCCTAACATCTTGTCCTTGTAGAAGTCCTCGTATTTTTATTTTATCGTTTTTGCCTAGCCATTCAGCGCAATCATTAAGTCTCCTCTAGCCGTTTTTTATACCTTATTTATGTTCTGTATTTTTCAGCTGATTTTCTACCTTTGTTTGTAACGCCTTGGAGAGGATCTTGTGTATTAGCGGGACGGGAGAAATTCCTCGGTAGTTGTTTAGTAAAATCTCCCTTTTTGCGAAGCGGATGGATCAGAGCCGATTTCCAATCGGCTGGTAATTTCTCTGTTTCCCAGATGTCCTAGATGATCTCGGTTAACTTGCGCACGGCATTGCTTACAGCGCCTTATTCACAGTTCAAATAAAAAATATTTATTTATCTTTTGGATGTACAGTACAATACATATTTGATACTTCAAAGAAAAAAGTGTGCTCGTGCAAGACACAAAAACTAACACAGAAAAAAAGCATCACAAAATAATATCTACAATTAAAATATATCTACAGACACAAAATAAATAAAGTATATATAGCTTAATAATTTATTAAGTAATATACATAAATTACTTAATATATTATTAAGTAATTTATAATAAATTTTTAGAATTTATTAATGTATTAAAAACTCATTAATGTCATAGTAGCACATTTCAATTAAATGTATTTTTAACTTTCTTCTCAAAACTTATATTTTTTCGTTTTTTATGTCAGCTGGTATGTGATTGTATATTTTAATTCCGTCTGTTATTTTTTTTTCCATTAAGTCTGTTAACTGTTTTAGAGCATAGAGTTAGGTTGCTCTTCGGTGTATATAGATTTAGGCAGCTTCTGGTATTGTACATATGCTCGTCTATATTTAACTTGAAGTGCTTTGCGTTCTTATGCATATAGCACGCAACCTCGCATATATATATATATATATATATATATATATATATATATATATATATATATATATATATAATGCCGGTAGTGTTAACAATTCCAGCTCTTTAAAGGAAGATTTGCAAGATTGCCTTCTTGTTTTCACGGATATCGCTCTTACTACCCTTCTCTGGGCTATAAATACCCTCTTCAGCTGTGTGGAAGCTCCCCATATTAGAATCCCATAGGATATCACTGATTTTATTTCCGCGTGGTATATGTCTAATATTGCGGATTTGGGTAGGAGTTGTCTAATCCTTCTTATGAGGTATGTTTTTATATTTACTTTTTTAATAATGTAGTCTTCCATTATATTCCAGGTGAGATGCTCTTCTAGGAACAAACCTAGGAATTTTAGACACCCTGTTCTTTGAATGATGTTTCCTTCGATTCCTAAAGTAATATCCTCGGTTGGTTTTCTTCTGTTAGTTTGAAATCTAATGTACTTTGTTTTATCGCAGTTTAAGCGTAGGTTATTGCCCGAAAACCAATTGTGTAAATTCGATATAACTTCACTTGCTTCAGATTGTAGTTCTTCCATGGATGCTTTGGATATGAAAACACTAGCATCGTCGGCATATAGTGTGATCTGATCTTCTCCAATATATTTAATTAAATCACATGTATAGAGTGAGAATAGTATAGGGGACAGGACACTCCCCTGTGACACACCAATGAAAGTTGGCAGTATTTTGGATCTGCTATTCCCAACCCTTACATACTGATTTCTACTATGAAGGTACGATAGAAACCATCTCCCAGCTTTTCCTCGAACTCCATAAGTATAAAGTTTTGCTAGTAGTTTGGAGTGCGACACACAGTCAAATGCCTTGGTGAGGTCGCAAAAGATAACCAGTGGGCATTTTCTACTATCCACCTCCGATATTATTTTTTCATGTAGTTCTTGAAAAGCTGTGATAGTGGATTTATTTTTACGAAACCCATGTTGTTGAGGTGGAATCACTTTATATTTTTCGAGAAATGGTGTAACTCTGTCTTCCATGCAGTATTCGATTATTTTCGCTAAGACTGAGATAAGAGCTACCGGTCGGTAATTGTTGATATTGTTTCTATCTCCTTTTTTATATATCGGAATTATTGAGGACATTTTTAAAATGTCCGGAAACGTTTCGGTATCAAAAGAGCAATTCACTATGTCGGTTATTGGTTTCACTAATTCCATACTAAATTGTCTAATCAAATTGCATGGCAGGCCGTCAGGTCCGCTACTTCTTTTGTTTTTTAATTTTAGTAATATTGTACTCATTTGCTGCGATGTAAATTCCTGTAAGTACATGCTATTGTCGTTGTGCTGCATGTGCACATCTCTTAAAGTTGTTCCTTTAATCGTTGTTGCAACAATCTTTGGGGCAGTTATGAAAAATTTGTTGAAGGTGTCAGCTATCCTGCTAGGCTTGTCTAATATCTTGTTGTTTTCTTTTAATTCAATGGTACTCGTGCGTTCTTCTTTGTTGGATAACTGATTTATTATTCTCCACATATTTTTTTGTTTATTTGGTGAATTTACAATAAGCCCACAATAGTACTTCCTTTTTGTTTCCCGTATCAGTCTTTGGTGTTTTTTCTTTTCCTGCATATATTTATCCTTAAGAAATGGAATTTTTTTTTGTAGAACAAATTGATCTTTTAATTTATTACTAGAGCATCTTAACTCCGAATTTACCCATGGTTTTCTTTTATTATTTAGATTTACCAACGGCAAACATAGATCAAAATGATTTCCCACAGTTTTTAAGAATTCCATCGTTTTTCCATTGGCATCTTGATTGTTGTACACATTTTCCCAAGATTCTTTTAGTAGAGCTTGTCCAAATCGCGCTTTATTAGCTTCTCCAAAATTCCTGGTTTGTTTTTTGGTTTGTTTGGGAAATTCAGTTTTGTTTGTTGTATTGCTCATTAGTATCAGTCTATGGTCGGATATTGTTGTATCTTTTACACTTATTTGTCTTACATTATGTAGATTCGTAAAAATTTTGTCAATTCGACTTTGACTGGTCGCGGTTATCCTAGTGAACTGCTCCACACGTTCAGTTAGACCAGGGGTCTCCAAACTATCCAGCCTTAGGGCCATACTGATTACTCCAGTAAGTTCCGAGGACCAAAACCATATTATCATTGTTGCCGGTGGTAAAAAGTGAAATAGTTCACTGATGAAAAAAAAAAGTCCGAAAAAGTACGCAACGTTTAAAAAAGGCTGCAAATCGGACTAAAGTCCGCAAAACGGCAACACTGCATATAACTAATTTTCCTGTCATTATCTGTAATTTCTAGATTAGTCGTAGAGTGCGAGCCATGAGGAGTAACGTGACACGACATCTGGTGGACACAAGCGGAAATAGGTAGTACCTTCTATGGCTAACAAATGGCGCTAATAGCACGTACAGAATAATCTCGTTGGTTAGAGAAAGTTCTGGTGTCTTCCACTAACTTCTAGATGGCAGTAATTGGAATATATAAGAAGGCTAGTGGCGCAACCACAAGTCAGTTCCTATGACACTGTGGTGAAATAAAATAGTGCGTACCTCATTAAAACGTGTTTGTGCGTGTTTAAGTTTAAGACATCTTTGTAACAGTATTTTGATTTGAATTGTTGCTTTTGTGTGTGATTTAGTAGTATGGAAAAGAAGCGAAAAATTGATAGTGAATGCAGAAAATTCAAAGATCAATGGAACATTCAGTATTTCGTAATTGAGTCCAGTAACAAGGCGCTATGTTTGATTTGCAATGAAAGCATAGCCGTTCTCAAGGAATATAACATTAAACGTCATTATGAAACAAAACATTTTCAAAATTACTCAAAATCTACAGGAAGCTTGCGGACAGAAAAATTCGAAGCTATGAAGCGCGGATTGAAATCGCAGCAATCTTCATTTACAAAACTCAAAACTGAACAAGAGGCTGCAACTCGTGCCAGCTTTCGTGTGGCTCTTGTAATTGAAAAACGTGGAAAACCATTCACCGATGGAGAAATGATCAAAGAATGCATAATTGCAGTAGCCGAAGAAATGTGCCCTGAAAAGGAAAATTTATTAAAAACTGTCAGTATGTCAGCAAACACTGTGGCTCGAAGGGTAGAAAACATCGCTGAAAATATATCCTCTCAACTGTTCGACAAAAATGGACATGTTGAGTGGTTTTCTTTGGCCTTGGATGAGTCAACGGATGTGTCAGATACTGCTCAGGTGTTGATTTATATTCGAGGAGTAGATAAAAGCTATGAAGTGCATGAAGAATTTCTTGATATGTATAGTATGCATGGCACAACTACTGGTACAGATATTTTTAAAGGAGTTGAAATGGCCATTAATCAAAAGAACCTTCGATGGAAAAACTTGAAATGTATTACAACTGATGGAGGCAAAAACATGAGTGGGAAAGATAAAGGAGTGGTCGCTCTTGTGTCAAAGGCTGTAGAAAATGACGGTGGTTCAAAACCATTAGTCTTACATTGTATCATTCATCAACAGTCTTTGTGCGGAAAATGTTTGGATATGTCTGAAGTTCTGAAAGCAGTCATATCAACTGTTAATTTTATCAGATCTTTTGGGCTGAATCACCGACAATTCCGACAATTTATTGAAGAGATTGGAGAAAATGACTTACCTTATCATACTGCCGTATGTTGGCTTAGTTGTGGGAAAGTCCTTCAGCGCTTTTTTGAACTTCGAGCAGTGATCGAAATTTTTTTGAATGAAAAGCATAGCCCTCTTACTGAATTACAAAACAACGCATGGCTGTGGAAGTTAGCATTCTATGTTGATTTGACAAAACATGTGAACGAACTGAATTTGAGATTGCAAGGAGAAAACCAGCATCTTCCTGATTTATACACTAATATCAAATCATTCCGGAAGAAATGATACTGTTTCAATCACAAATACGAAGTAAATGTTTTTCACATTTTAAAACATGTGAAATATTCAGCCACACCACTGAGACTGAGTGTCCTATCGATTTTGCAATTGAAACTTTGAGTGCTTTGAAAATAAATTTTGATACTCGTTTCTTGGACTTTGATGCCATAACGAATCAAATTAAGATTTTTCAGAATCCTTTTGATACTGACATTGAAACCCTAGCCCCGGAACTTCAAATGGAAATAATTGATCTACAGTGCAGTGATATAATTAAGAACAAATATCAAAACTAATCTTTGTTGGAATTTTATAAGAGTCTTCCACTGGCACAATTTGATAATTTGCATAAATTTGCTCGTGGGCTGTTTTCTGTTTTTGGTACTACTTATTTGTGTGAGAAGACCTTCTCCAAAATGAAGTACACAAAAAATGTTTACAGATCTAAATTAACTGATGAGCATCTTAAATTTCTTTTAATAATTGGTACAAGTAAAATTAGTCCACAACTACAAACTATTGTCAGTGGAAAATCTCAATTACATAAATCTCATTAGTATTTCATATGTCATTATGCTTGTTATAAGTTATGTTTTTATTTAAAATGTATAAAATGTTACTTGGATTCATTTCAATAATTTGTTAGTTATTATATACTGAAGTTAAATTTTCTGCATATTATACATGTCTTTACTCATTACAATTCTGTGTTTCTTTATCCAACTAATCACAAAAACAATAACAATAAGCCAACAACAATGTTATGAGTAGTTAGCCCATGACCATATCAATGTAGATGTCATATTAATAATTATTCAACATAAAATTAGAATACTTCAGTAAACTAAATTTAATTTGCTATAAAAAATATGTTCTCTAGAAGGAGTTTTCAAGTTTGCTAGCTCTCCGCGGGCCGGACAAAATCTGTCCGCGGGCCGGATGTGGCCCTCGGGCCGTAGTTTGGAGACCCCTGAGTTAGACCGTAGGACCTCATTATATTTCTTAAATTGTTGGTTTCTTTTGAGTTGTTTTCGAAATGTATATTAAAGTCACCCACGATGATTATTTCCCCATAATTATTGAAGATGTTTTCGAGCACATTTTCTATTACTAATAAAAAGGTATCTATGCATACTGCTGGTGGTCTATATAAGTTGATTATTATTTTCTTTTTATGTTTTTCAATTAATTCTATTCCACAGATTTCTATGTGTTTTTCAATTGTCTTGTTGGATATATTTATATTTTCTTTGAAATTTGTTAAATCTTTTCTAGCCCAGATAGCGACCCCTCCACCAATGAACATTCTTCGGCAATAGAAGCTTAATCTGCAACAGAAGCTTTTCTTCGTTCAGCCATGTTTCCGTAAGACATAATAATTCCGGTTCGTATAAGGTTGTTAAGTTCAGCAACGATAGAGTGCTCTCGAGCTGACTTATTATTCTTAAGAAGTTGAATGGGGCAGTGAGTTCGGGTTTGGTGTGGTTTGTTCATAGTCGAAGTCTTCGCTGGGTGGATCACAGTTCAGTAGATTTTTAAAGTACTGGGCTAAAAGGTGGCAGTTGTCCTTGTCGTTAAAAGCGAGTAAAAGCTTGACGGAGTGTATTTTCTGAGTGTCTGCTTGAAGGATCCATAGAAATCCCTGGAGTTGTTCTTAGCAAAGCAAAAATTCTTATCACAGTCTTCAGTCCACCACGGATGAGATGATACTAGAGCAGGGAAACATCAAGAGGACTGAAAAATTCAAGTATCGCGGCAACTGGATTGAACCAAACTCATCAGAAAGAGCATAGCCAGAACTAGCGTAAAGAACTAGCCTATCAACTGACTATGAACACCTACGACAGGAAATGCCTGTCACACAACCTGAAACTTAAGCACTACACATCAGCCTTACGACCAGAAGCCCTGTCTGCCATGGAGTGTCTTTCCTTGACCCGAAGAGGTCTGGTAGAGAAATTGAAAGTCACAGAGACGAGAATCCTCAGGAAGATTCTAGGCCCGGTAAAGGAAGATGAAAAACTCCGAAGGCCACATAACTCTGAGTTCTACGAACATATTGAGAGGCTCTGTGACTGTGCAAGGAAAGGAAGGATAGTTTTCTATGGCCACGTTGCAAGATTGCTTCCAAACCGACTAACCAACCGTCTGTTCACCTTCTGACAAAACACGAAGATTCGTACTAATTGGTTGACTGAAACCGAGAAGGATATTAAAGATCTGGGAATAACAGATCTCCAAAATAGACAGTCTGTGAGACGCACCCCGAAGGAAGTCGGCGCATTTCAGGAAAAACCCCGAAGGAAAGGTACCCCCTTGGACAGAAGAGAGAAAGGAGTTACGGCAGAAGATGCGACAATACTAGGCAAATATCCTAACAGTTGAACAAATGTGGTCCAAAGTAGGCCTATTGGAAACAAGAAGAAGAAGATTACTACCAGTTCTGTACTTCTTGCTTCTGCATTTTTGGGTTCCCAGATTCCTTTGTTTATACCTGCCTCGTTATCTTCCTTCTTGTTTTCACTTTGTCAATTTTATTTTTTGTTTTAATATCAAGGTTATCTTGATTTCTACCTGGCTTATCAGAATAATCCTTTTTCTCGTGCGGCTGATTCTTGTACGATTTTTAAATCGTCACTGTTCTCAATATTCATCACGACATCCTTTTGCTGCATTAAGTGCATTAGTTCTCTATCTAGTCTTGTCTGTCTAGTCTTGTCAGAGCAGTCATGTCTGTCTAGTTTGGTGTGTCTGGTTTTGTCTGTCTAGTATTGTCTGTTTAGTCTTGTCTCTCCAGCTTTCTCTGTCTTTTTTTTATTTTTATGGGGGGGGGGGGGGGGGGCGTAGCAAGCACCCCCGGGTTAACTTGGCAAGTGGTCCCCCTGAAACCCACACATCTTGGCACTGCTCTACGCATAACTTCAAGATGCCGGTTGTTTTTCAATGTTGTCTATGATGTACCTTACTTCCCCCATCCAGTCATGCTGATTAGGGGTTCAGGTTTAGCCGTAGTCTTTCAGCAATCTTCCTTTTCTTCTCATCCTGCTCTTTATTGCTGATTATTTCAATTATAGTTTTTTTGACTAAGTTCCAGTTGTGTTCTGATTCTAACATGAAGGGTATAGTTGTTCTAGGTTCTAGGTCCTTTGGTAGGATGTCTCTCTCTGTGTCCCTCCTGCTACATATGTAGATGGTGTGAATCACGCTGTCCTCTTCTCCGCAGTATTCGCAGCAGCTATCAACAGCTCTGCCTATCTTGTGGAGGTAGTCTCGAAAACATCCGTGTCTACTGAGTGCCTGTGTTAGGTGATAGTTTAGTTCTCCGTGTTTCCGAGTTACCCATTTTTCGACATCCTTTATTAGCAGCCTCGTCCATTGTCCCTTATCGCTTGCCACCCATTCCGTCTGCCATGCCCGTAGTAGTTCAGTCCTTGCAATCCTCTTGGCTTCTTTTTTATCAGTAATTGTTTTGATTTCTTTAGCTGAGTAGATGCTAAGCCTCTCCTGCACTAGTAACTCTATTGGGGGAATGCCTGCTATTACCAGGGACGCCTCTCTTGATATAGTTCTGTAAGCGCTACTAGTTCTAATTGCTAGCATTCTCTGGACCGCTGCCAGCTTGTCTTTGGTGCCTTTCACGTCGATAACCCTGGCCCATACAGGGGCTGCATAGAGCATTGCGGAGTGGGCCATCGAGCACAACAGTTTTCTCTTACTAGTCCTGGGTCCTCCTACGTTAGGCATGAGCCTCTCCAGTGCAGAAAAAAATGTATAAGCTTTGTCGGCAGCTTTTTTGACATGGTCCCTAAATGACAGGTTTTTATCTATTATTACGCCTAAATACTTTATGATCCCCTTTGGTATGATAGTAGCGTCTCTAAGTTTGATGGATACGTCGGAGCTTTCTCTGTCTAGTCTATATTGTTCAGTCTTCTCTATCTAGTCTGGTCTGTCTTGTCTGTCCAGTGTTGTTTCTCTAGTCTTGTCTGTCTAGTCTTTTCTGTCTAGTCTTGTCTGCTTAGTCTTGTCTGTCTAGTCTTGTCGGTCAAGTCTTGTCTATCAAATCTTGTCAGTCTAGTCTTATTTGTCTAGTCTTGTCTGTCTAGTTAAATTCAAATTGAAATTATTCATATATAGCTTTATCTGTGTCTAATTCAGTCTATAATCAAAGCAATTTGTTAATATGTTGGCGATAATTTAAGTGGGAAATCAACAAACATTGCACAATAATTGTGAATAAATGATTTGAAAATTTTTGGGCCCGCCCGCACTCGAGAATTAATGCGAAACTAAATGTATTAGTAAACAGGTGTAATGCTAGATAAAAAGTTGTCCATTAAGGGCTTTGGGTGTCGAGTTTGTTTTAAATTAGTGGTAGAAATGTCGCGACCATATGGCGGGTGGATATGAAAAAAAAATAATTGTCCCCTAGTCGAAATGTTGTTTAATCTGTTGGACAAACACTTTCGACACGAATTTACAATTAGAATTTTTGTAACGGATTATCATGCCGACTCAATCTCCGAACGCAATTACCTAATGTGACAAGAGTTGTTATTGCTAATTCTATTCGGTTTGTAATCTAATTTCAATTAATTTTTTTTGGGTTTTTTGTCTTCTTTGGGCTGTTCTCGTAATTTGCATTCAATTCATTTTAATTTTACCCGTAGTCACGGCTGGTCGGCAACCTGGCGGCTTCGCCAAAAATAAAATGTTTCTAAGTAAAACTGAAAAAAATCGATTATCTTTCTTCCTATTGGTTCATGTTGTTAAATCACGTTTAAATATTAATCCATTTAGTTCTTCAGACAAAATTTCTAGACTCAATTTAGTCACAACCACTGCCACATGGACACACCTTAGATAAGTGGTCGGCATTCGGCATCGCTGTGCCCGGAAAGCAATTTTGAAGTATACGCCGCTGAAATATTTGAGAAATTGTTAATTGGAAATAATACTTATTGTGACAAAATCTATTAAACGACTTATATTACAATTCTGTGTGGCGTCTGTTGTTATAATGATTCGAGTGAATTAAACCAGGTATTTGGACAATTCTTGAATGGTAGTTTATTAAAATTGCGCCCACGTTTCGATCCACATTGGGTCTTCCTAAAGGCTACAAATTACAAAAACCACAATAATTATAAACTGTTCAAAACAAAATATCAATACAAATATAACAAATTTATGTATAAAATACAACTAATTGTGAAAACATTTTGTACTGAATAAATTAAAATGTCTTACCTAATTTCTTTAGAGTTAATTTGATATTAACATTTTATTTAAATGGAAAACCATATTAAATTATGTCAATACACAATTTAATCGGTTTCCCAGACATTAATAAACTGGCAATACAGGGAAAATAAAAATTAAAAAAATATAAAAATTAATATTTTTAAATTGAACTGGTCACATATTAAAATCAGAAGGAAATGAAATGAAATACGACTAATTTATGATTGTATTGCAAAAGCCAAGAACAAAAAAGAACGTAAAATATCAAGATCAAAAATTCCAACTCCTAGTCGGAGTACGCATAAATTGTCAGAGGCGGGAATTAATGTTTCAATCAATTATATGGTGGGAAATTGTTTTATTAAACAATCTTAATATTTAATTGAAAACCATATTAAATTTTTATTGCACAATTTAATAGGTTCACCAGGTATTATTATTTGATGACTAAATAATACTATCAAATCAAAAAAGAGAAAGATAAATAAATATGAGGTGAAATATTGAAATTAAAAATTAAGCTGGTCATATAACAAATCAGAATAAACAATTAAACTTTTTTGATCAATTTGCAATAAATCTTACTTAGGCCACTGACATCTTCTCGATAATAGACTGTATTATGTTTTTTATGAATACCATTTCACTTATATTACGTTTGTAGTGATTAATAAAAAGACGAAATTACTACGTTTTTTACCACAAAAACTTTATTTGTTTACACAAACAGTTCACGACTTAAGTTTCGACTTATTAGGGTCATTGTCAAGTGAATACAAACTAAAAGAAAAATTGCATTTATACACACAGATTATACTAAACAATGAGTGGAAAAATACAGCTAATTACCTATAATTTACATGGATTTAAAAAGTGTTGATTTGTATTGCGGTAAATACTTTTGCTCGTTCAATAGTTGAACGAGAGAATTACCTTGTGTTTTGTGAATTTCGGCCGCTTCTAACAGATTAAGCTTGGCGCCTTTGGTACAGTTGTGTAACATTTTTAATTTATTAATTTTGGGGAACTTGTGATTACAATTTTTAAAATGATTGGCAAATGAACTTGTATCGTAATTTAATCTATACGCTTTAAAATGTTCGTTGTATCGCGTTTCAAAACTTCGACCCGTTTGGCCTATATATACGCTATTGCATTCGGAACAAGAGATTTCATAAAACCCGGATTTCTTTAGGGGATTAATTTTATCTTTAGCGTTAAATAATATATTTGATAATTTGCAACTTGGTCTAAATGCGATTTCTTGATTTTGTTTTCGAAGAATGTGCGCTATGGTTTCTGTGGTTTTTCCAAAATATGTTAATGTTGTGAATGGATCTTTATTTAAATTTGATTTAAATTTTGTTTGTAGTGATGTTTTTCTATGTCTAGTATTGAGATGTTCTCAAAATCAAAATGATGGCCTGATTGGAAAATATGTGCTGTTAAGGCAGTTTTATCGGGATTTGAATGAACATTGTTACAGACAGACTTATGTTGGCGGGTTCTGTCTTTTAAATGTTGTTTCGTGTGGCCTATGTAAGATTTATTGCAATTATAGCAATAGATCTTGTAAACCAAGCCTGATTTCATTGGCATAGGTACTGGATCTTTAAGTCTGGTGTAATATTGTCCAATTGTTTTAGTGTTGTAATATGCAAATTTACAATTGTAAGGACTTGTTGTTCTTACTAGTCTTGTACTTACTAGTCTTTTAGTATGTAGTCTTTTTTCCATATACCTTTTTAGGCACCGATTGACAATGTAACTAGGATAATTATTCTGCATTAAAATGAATTTGATTTTTTCTAAATTTTCTACATGAAAAGATGGATGGCTTAATTGGATAGCACGCTGTAATAGATTCTTAACAACATTAATTTTCTGTTTTGTGTTATGATGGTTGAGGTAATTCAGTATTCTATTTGGGTTTGTAGGTTTAGTATACCAATTTGTGATTAGCTGTTTATTATGTCTAATTATTTTAGTGTCTAGAAATGGAATAGAGTTGTCACTTTCTCTTTCCATTGTAAACTGAATGTTCTTGTGAAAACTGTTAAAGGTGTTAAAAATTAATGTTATTTTTTCTTCTGGAACTAATAATATTGTATCGTCTACATATATTTTTATTAGTGGAAATTGAATTTTTAATTTGTCAATAACGAATTTGAATGTTTCGTTCATAATCAAATTAGCTAATGTGGGGCTCGTGGGAGCTCCAATCGCTGTGCCATCAATTTGTTTGTAAAATTGTTCTTTGTATACAAAATAAGCTGATTAAAAAGTAAAATGTATTAATTTTAAGAATAGTTTCCTATCTAAAGTTGTATATGGTTCAATAGAGGACCAATTGTTGTTGACCGTTGCGATAACTATTTCCCTAGGGATATTTGTGAATAAAGATACTACATCAAGAGAAATGAGAACATGATCCTTAGGAACTGCTACTTTTTTAAAGATTCTACTAGTTCAAAACAGTTTATTATGTTGTATGGTGAGGTGGACAAATATTGAATTAAAACTGAATGTAAGTTTTTCCTAGGTTATAACCTGGTGAATCGATGCAACTTACGATGCGTCTAAGGCTCAGTTCTGGTCTGTGTATTTTTCTAAGGCAATAGAGTCTGGGTGCTATTCGCGGTGCTATTCAGTTCCGCGAATACAACTGTTTGTGCAAGTTTCAAAGTTCAATTTTTTTTTGCAAAATGTCAGTTTTTGCAGAACTTTTTGCAATATTGATCAAGTGCTCCAGAACTATGGTCGAGGTACAGGAATATGTAAAAAACGCACAGTTTCTCTCAAAAGTGGTTAGTGGTTAGTGGCTAGCTCAATTTTGGTATTTTCCATTTTTTGCGGGAAATTCTGCAGAACTATTGAAATTTTGCACAAAGTACTCTAGAACTATTTCATATCTGCCGGGAACTCTGATGTAATATTATATTTTTGCAAATTCGGTTGCTAACTTCACAGGACTGTACCAAATCATTAAAAATCGTTATCTTTGACGGTGATTTCAAAAATACTTTTTTTACATTTGCTATTAGACTCGATGAAGTACCTGTGCAGGGTAAGTAACACATCTGGTCACTTTTGGGTAGGGCTTCACACGAGAACGACATTTTTCTCGTCTCGTCTCGTCTCGTCTGGTAAAAGCGAGACAGGAACGAGACGAGACCGCATGTGGTCTCACTCTCGCGAGAGCGAGAACGTATGTGGTTTCGCTCTCGCGAGAGCGAGAGCACATATGGTCTCGTTCTCGCGAGACACGAGAGTCTTGTTTCTGATCCCGGTCATACTTCTTCAATCTTTGATTCTAATACGGGCAGCCGCAATATTTTCTTACATAAATTTGAACTGCGGGCTCGGGCAAGTTACATTTCATTATATAACAATTAAAAGAGTAGATTTCGTAATATGAAATAGATGTCGTAGACAATTTCAAATTATGTTCGTTTGTATTATTAATTTTAAATCGTAAACAAAATAGAAAGTTTATATAAACAGACATTTATGGTGTGTTATCGCTACATTTTCATGTGGATGGAACAAAGCGAAATTAGAAGATATTAATAGTAACCAAATAGAAAATTTATGTAAAGAGACTGTGATTAGTTTACAATAAAATGAATGATTACCTCGTTTGGACTATCTTAACAATAAGTTCTAGCAAGAACGATGTTTGGCGAGATTAGACGAGACGAAACAAACGGTAACGAGAGCGAGACGAGACAAACGGTTACGAGAGCGAGAGCGAGACGAGACTAACGGTTCATAGAGCGAGAGCGAGACTGAGAAGAGAGTAATGTTTTACACAACAATCGAGAGCGAGACGAGATTTTTGAAACTCTCGCCCTATCTCGTCTCGTGTGAAGCCCTACTTTTGGGTAAAAAGTGTTTGGTTTGTATGGCCTGAGCTGTTTTTACCATGTATGGAGAGTCATCTGATATAAAGAGTAAAATCGAATTTCGATTGAAACTTTCACCCAGAATTTTTATTGAATCATCAAAAAGTCTTACAATAGTGCCTTGCCTAGCGCTGTAGCATTAAATACGCGTCTTGAGATTTCCGTCAAAAAGCAGATCAATGAATATAATTATTTTATCCAAGTGAGCATAATGTGCACTAAAAATATGCAGTTATTTCGAAATATGTCTTATCATAGCCAATATGCAATTTATGCTCTTATTCATGAAATATGCAAAAATATGCCCATACGAATAGGGCTCTAAATTCATAGTTTAGTCAGAAACACATTTCTGGCCAGTCCATTCTTTTATAAGTAGAATGAGAAAACATATGCATTTGCATATTTTTGGTTGCCCTAGTATTGAGTCTTTATATCTTCGTGGTTGAGTACCACAAACACCAGAAAAATTAAATGGTTCCATTACATTCCAGTACATTTTAAGATCATATCTTTCCGATACCTTAACTGGAAGCCATCTGTAGACGCGTTTCCAGATTTATCTCTCTTCACTACAGCTTTGCTTTTATAAACAACATTTTTAAAATCATTCACTTGTTGTTCATGACAACAAATCTGTACTGATGAAAGATAGAAATGAGATGAGATGAGTTCTGAAAGAACTATGAATTTTTTATAATAACTGAGGAGGATATTAAAAAATTTCATTGGGTGATACAAAATTGGATGAAAAAAAGGAGATTTTATGGGAATACGTGAAAAAATCTTATTTTATATATCACAGTACATTTAAAATAAGAAATGCAGATATTTTCTAAAAAGCGGGACAGTTTTAAAAATCGGCGGGACGCGAGACTGTCCTCTAGAATTTAGTCTAGCCTTGTCTATCTAACCTTGTAGGTCTAGCCCTGCATGTCTAGCCTCATCTCTCGGGCTTTGTCTGCCTAGCCTTGTCTGTCTAACCTTGACTATTTAGCCTTGTAGTCCTTTCTGTCTAGCCCTGTCTACCTATTCATTTTATTTGTCATTTTAAATAATTAAACAATTAGTTAAATAATCTATTGAGAGAGACAAGCTAATAAATATTTGGACAAATTGTCAAACAAAAACCTCCAAATAACTAAACTGGATTTTGACATTCAGGATTTTTTTGAAATTTGTACTATCAAACTTCAACTTCGTCCTTTCGTACTTCAATTTCATCCTTTCGTGCTTCAATTTCATCCTTTCCCTCCTACAAATTTCTTCAAACTTCAAATGAACAGAAATTATTCAAGTCACCAAATTTTAAATGTTCAGAATATTTTTTTGTAAACTTTTGACAATGAACAAGCAGCTTTCCCTAAATAGCCTTGTCTGTCCAGCCTTGCCTCTCCAATCTTGTTTGTCTAGCCTTATCAATCTAGCCTTGTCTGTCCAGCCTTGTCTGTGTAGGGTTGTCCGTTTAGCCTTGTCTATCTAGCCTTACCGGTCTAGCTAATCTTGTCTCTCCAGCCTTGTTGGACATGCCACATATGACCTTGTCTCTAGAGTCTTATCTACCTAGCTTTGCCTGTCAAGCCCTGTCACTCTTGCCTTGTCTGTCAAGCCTTGTTTGTCTAGTCTTGTCTGTCTACCCTTGTCTAAACTTGTCTGTTGTTTCTCCTTTTTCACTTGAATTTTAGTATGCGCCACCACGGTATCGCATTTTTCGCATTGCTTCAAGGTGGGCAAACCAGACGGTTATTACCGCCCTGGTTATAAATGCCTCTTCATCGACGGGGAATCAAAACCTGATCTCCCGCTTGTCAGGCGGGTATGTTGTCCACTTCAATACCAAGTAAGGCAGCTTTGTCTGTCCAGCCTTGTGTGTCTAGCTTTATCTCTCTAGCCTTGTCTGCCCTGCTTTGTCTACCTAAATTTGTCTAACTAGCCTTGTCGGTTTAACCTTGCCTATCTAGCCTTTTTAGCGTCTCTGCATTGGCTGTGTAGCCTTGTCTGTCTAGCCTATTATGTTATTATGTATTGTCATTTTAAATCAATAAACAACAAACAATGTATTGAGAGACAAACTAACAAATATTTTCACAAAAACTATAAATGTAAAACCTCCTAATAACAAGACAGGACTCTGACATTAAGGATTTATTTCAAATTTCTAGTCTCGAACTCCAACTTCGTCCTTTCATACTTCAATTTCGTTCAAGTCGCCAAATTTCACATGGTCAGAGCATTTTTTTGTAAACTTTTGATAATCAATAATCAGCCTTTCTATTTAGCGGTATCTGTGTCCTTGTCAGCCTTGTATCCTCAATATTGTCTGTCCAGGCTTCTCTGTCCAGGCTTCTCTGTCTTTTTTTTTTATTATTAAAAGTGGTTCGGGGGAAGCTCTCACTAAACCCCCTATTCCACCTTGGCTTTAGTATGCGCCACCCTGGTATCGCATATTTTGCATTCATTCAGGGTGGGCAGCCCGGACGGTTTACTGAAAAACCGCCCTAGTTGTTGTCTCCCCGACCAGGAATCGAACCCGGGTCTACCGCATTGAAAGGCGGGTATGTTGTCAACTACACCACCGAGGAGGACAGGCTTCTCTGTCTAGCCTTGTCTATCCAGCCTTTTCTCTATAGCCTTGTTTCTATAGACTTGTCTCTATAGCTTTGTCTCTCTAGTTATAACCTTGTCTGTCTAACCTTGTCTGCTTAGCCTTGTCACTCTAACTATGTCCGTCTAGCCTTGGCTGTATAGCTTTGTGTGTCTAGCCTTGCCTGTCTAGCCTTGTCCATCTAGCCTTGTCTGTCTAGCCCTTTCTGTCTAACCTTGTCTATCTAGCCTTGCCTGTCTGGCCTTGTCGGTCAGCCTTGTCTGTCTTGTCTTGTCTGTCTAGCCTTTTTGGTCTAACCTTGTCTGTCTAGCCTTTTCTGTCTAGCGTTAGGTTTCCAGTCTTATCTGATTAGCCTTGGCTGTCTAGCCTTGTCTGCCTAGCCTTGTCTGTCTAGCCTTGTCTGTCTAGCCTCGTCTGTCTAGCCTTGTCTGTCTAGCCTTATCTGCCTAGCACAGGGGTCGGCAACCTGCGGCTCGCGAGCCGCATGCAGCTCTTTCGATGTTTAATTTCGGCTCTTCAGTTTCATAAGCAAGAATTAATGATTTTATTATCGAAATCCTTAAAATCGTGCAATAGATTATATGAAATTAATTTCGTTTCTTGCACCTGCCACTTTTTTTCACATTGTCTGCTACAAATCATACTGTATGAGATCACATTCGGATTACATTTCATTGCACATCGTCTTTCGCAGAAAACAATCGAAAAATCAATCGGGATTAGACGGAGGCGTTTGCGTTCATATGCAATACAGATAGGCTTCCGATTTGTCTCATTTGCTACGAAAAAATCGCACACAATAAGAAGTTAAATTTTCCGAGACTTCACTACAAAACATAGCCAGTTCGCTGGTAAATATTCAGCCAGTAACACACGAAAACAATCTGTTGAAGAGCTTCAAAAACAGCATCGAATTTTGCAAGCTTTGTAGTATCATTAGAAATTGCAAAAAGGGAGAAATTATTCACAGATGACATAGTAGCTAGTAGCGTCAAATATTGTTTCATACGTACATATGAAGAACTGTTTCATGATTTCAAAAACAAAGCAGCAATTATAAAAAAATCAAAGATTTTCCATTATCGGCTAAAACAGATACAACAAGATACAACTGCTCAAATGTTACTCATATGCATGTGGAAGATATTCAACTTGGTTCTGCCTTATCAATTGTTATAGATGAGTCTTGTGGCATAAAAGACACGGTACAAGTTGCCCTTTTCGTCAGGTATAAGTCGGCCCTAGGTCCAAAAGATGAACTGCTAGGAATGCTACCGTTCTCAGGGCACACTCGTGGGGGAATATATAGCAAATGCTGTGCAAAACTGCCTGGAAGACAATGGAATCGATTTCTGGAATTAAAATTTCCATAGCAGCTGATGGAGTATAGCAGGAATAAATAGAGGAGTAATATAGATTCTTCAGAAAAAAAAAGTTTCACTGCTTAATTCATCAAGAGGCGCTTTGTATTAGAGGTGTCAGAATATTTCCTATATTCCTTATATAGTTGAGGTAATGAACTTGGCAAAGTGCGATGAATTTCCAGAGGTAACGCACTGAAACGTTTTGATTTGTGCTTGACCATCCCCATTTTGAAGAAGACAAATGGCAAAAATTCAACTTGTAGATACTACACTAGAAAAGACAAAGGAATGTACTCGCCAGACACAATGCAGCACTTGTGTCTGGCGAATGTCTTGTACTGCTCCTCCGTGATGTGATGTCCTGTGTGTAATTCCTTCACCAGGTCATATTTTAAAGTTGGATTGTTATTCAGTTTGGTGTAAGTATTCGCATCCTCTACCATTCCACAATCTTCTGTTTCATATTCACTTTTCAACATGATAATAGTTACATTACCTTTATCTGCCCTGCACACTAATAGGTTATCATTCTTTTTCAAGAATTTTCTCGTTTCTGAGAGCAGAGTTTTTCCATTGAATGGTTCCAATTTATGTCAGGTTTCTTGTTTAGGCAGTTGTGAATTGATCCTGTTATTCTATTTCTTGCTATATTCTTTTCTTCTTCACAGTCAATTTGTTTATGGATGCAAAATTCTACATCTTTGATCAGCTTGAGAATGGGAACTTTATTATCATCAACAGCGAATTTTGGGCCTAAACTAAGTAGTGAACAGATTGGTTGCGGTATTGGTATGTTTGTATAATTTTTAATATATGAATTGTTACCTATTAGTATTCGAATCATTATAACAAGATGGACGCTACATCCACACAGAATTGCTTCACACAAGGTTTTTTCAACATCATTAAACAAAGATACGGTTATCACATACAACAAATTGCAAAAAGCTACGTAAATTCAACAATTACATTAGCCTCATATACGAATAACAATTCATGTATTAAAAATTATACAAACATACCAATACCACAACCAATATGTTCACTACTTAGCTTAGGCCAAAAATTCGCTGTTGAAGATAATAAAGTTCCCATTCTCAAGCTGATCAAAGATGTAGAATTCTGCATCCATAAACAAATTGGCTGTGAAGAAGAAAAGAATATAGCAAGAAATAGAATAACAGGATCAATTCACAACTGCCTAAACAAGAAACCTGACATAAATTGGAACCATTCAATGGAAAAACTCTGCTCTCAGAAACGAGAAAATTCTTGAAAAAGAATGATAACCTATTAGTGTGCAGGGCAGATAAAGGTAATGTAACTATTATCATGTTGAAAAGTGAATATGAAACAGAAGTTTGTGGAATGGTAGAGGATGCGAATACTTACACCAAACTGAATAAGGATCCAACTTTAAAATATCAACGCGTCTCCAACGCCCTGGTGACGGAATTACACACAGGACATTACATCTCGGAGGAGAAGTACAAGACATTCACCAGACACAATGCAGCACCACCCAGACTCTATTGCCTTAGAAAAATACACAGACCAGAACTGAGCCCTAGACCCATCGTAAGTTGCATCGATTCACCAGGTTATAACCTAGGAAAATACTTACATTCAGTTTTAATTCAATATTTGTCCACCTCACCATACAACATAAAAAACTGTTTTGAACTAGTAGAATCTTTAAAAATATAGCAGCTTCTAAGGATCATGTTCTCATTTCTCTTGATGTAGTATCATTATTCACAAATATCCCTAGGAAATTAGTTGTCGCAACCGTCAACAACAATTGGTCCTCTATTGAACCATATACAACTTTAGATAGGAAACTATTCTTAAAATTAATACATTTTACTTTTGAATCAGCTTATTTTGTATACAAAGAACAATTTTACAAACAAATTGATGGCACAGCGATGGGAGGTCCCACGAGCCCTACATTAGTTAATTTGATTATGAACGAAACATTCAAATTCGTTATTGACAAATTAAAAATTCAATTTCCACTAATAAGAATGTATGTAGACGATACAATATTATTAGTCCCAGAAGAAAAAATAACATTAAATTTTAACACCTTTAAGAGTTTTCACAAGAACATTCAGTTTACAATGGAAAGAGAAAGTGACAACTCTATTCCATTTCTAGACACTAAAATAATTAGACAGAACAAATAGCTAATCACAAATTGGTATACTAAACCTACAAATCCAAATAGAATACTGAGTTACCTCAGCCAACATAACACAAAACAGAAAATTAATGTTGTTAATAATCTATTACACCGTGCTATCAAATTAAGCCATCCATCTTCTTATGTAGAAAATTTAGAAAAAATCAAATACATTTTAATGAAAAATAATTATCCTGGTTACATAGTCAACCGGTGCCTAAAAAAGTATATGGAAAAAAGACTACAGCCTAGTAAGAACAATATGAACAACAACTACGAACATACAAACAACTTGACTATATGGACAGATACGGAAACTAACAGCCACACATTTTATAGTTTACCATACATAGGATCCCTTACAAAGAACATAGAAAGAATCCCAAGTCTTTACAATTGTAAATTTGCATATTACAACACTAAAACAATTGAACAATATTACACCAGACTTAAGGATCCATTACCTATGCCAATGAAATCAGGCTTGGTTTACAAGATTGATTGCTATAATTGCAATAAATCTTACATAGGCCAGACGAAACAACATTTAAAAGACAGAACCCGCCAACATAAGTCTGACTGTAACAATGTTCATTCAAATCCCGATTAAAACTGCCTTAACAGAACATATTTTCCAATCAGGCCACCATTTTGATTTTGAGAACATCTCAATAATAGACACAGAAAAACATAACTACAAACGTAATATAAGTGAAATGGTATTCATAAAATACATCTTTCTTTCTTTTCTCTTTCTTTCAGCCGTCATGCGCCCAGAATTGAGCATAGGCCTCTCTTAGTTTTCTCCATCGGTCTCGATCTTGGGCAGTTGTCATCCAGTGCAGTCCTGCCACTTTCTTAAGATTATCGTACCACCGTAAGATTGGTCTTCCTCTTGATCTTCTACCTGTCCATGGTCTCCAACGCAATAATTTCCCATTCCATCTATTGTCTTTGATACGGGCGATATGTCCTACATAGTCCCATTTGAGTTGAGATTCTCTGTCCACTATGTAGGTCACTTTGGTCTTGTTTCGAATGTATTCGTTTTTCTTTCTATCTCGTAGTGATAGACCCAACATTCTTCTCTCCATGGCCCTTTGAGACACTCTTAGATTGTTCACAATTTGTTTTGATAAGGTCCATATTTGTGCTCCGTATGTTGTTATTGGTAGGATACATTGGTCATATAGCCTTGAGCGCAGTCGTAGGGGTATCTTTTTGTTGGTTAGTATACCTTTGAGTTTTGAAAATGCCGCCGAACCCAGTCTAATTCTCCGTTAAATTTCCATGTTCTTGTTATCCTTGCCCAGGGTTATTTGTTGGCCTAGATAGACATATTCGTTTGCGTTTTCTATCCTTTGGTTGTTAATTATTATATTTGGATCTTGGAGACACATTGTTTTTGTCTTGTTTATGTTCATTTTTAGCCCTATGCTTTTTGATTTTTCCTCCAGGTCTGTTAACATTTCTTTCAGATCTAGGGAGTTTTCTGCGAATAATACTATGTCGTCTGCGTATCTTAGGTGTGTTAGCTTTTCGGCATTTACGGTAATTCCTCGATTTGACCAGTTGATTTGTTTAAAGACCCCTTCTAGAGCTTAGTTGAACAATTGTGGTGCGATGGTGTCACCTTGTCTGATTCCTCTCTTCACCTCAAATGTGTTTGTTTTTTCGTGGGCTCTGACCGACGCTTTGGCATTTTCATGGATTTTTTTGAGAAGATTAGTGTATCTGTGATCGATGCGGGCTTCCGTTAATTCGTTGGTTATAGCCCAGTGTTCTATAGAATCAAAAGCTTTTTCGTAGTCAACAAAGGCCATATGGAGTGTCATGTTTTATTCGGTCATTTTTTCATTTAGAAGTTTTACTGTTAGTAGGTGATCGTTTGTGCTTAACCCCTTTCGAAATGCCGCCTGTTCAATTGATTGGTAGTCCTCAAGTTTTCTATTTATACGGTTTGCAATTACTTTGGTGAAAAGTTTATTGAGTTGTGAGAGCATACTTATTGGTCTATAGTTTTGTATGCACGTTGGGTCCCCTTTTATGAATACTTTACTAATACTATTGACGTTTCGTGCCATTTTTCAGGGATGTTTTCCTCTTCAAGGCACTTATTGAAGAGTAACTGTAGTCTTGGTATGATTATGTCTGAGGCTTGTTTTATCATTTCAATTATTATTTCATCGTTTCCTGGAGCTTTGTTGTTCTTCATCGATGTTAGTGCATATAGTATTTCATCTTCTGTTATTTCCGGGATTTCCTCAGAACCGACATTCACGACCTTTTGTCTTTCCTCATTTATTGGGTTTTTAGTCCTCGACTGGTATAGTTCGCAGTAGAACTTTTCTATAATTTTCAGCATTTCGTCCCTGTTTCTGTATTCCTTCCTTTCGGAATTCTTCAGGCTTATGATTTCTCTTCTTCCGTCTTTTCGTCTCAGGCATTTCAAATTTTTATTATCTTCTTATCGCGTTCGTCACTTCCTCTTCATAATGTGTTTCCAGATCCTTTCTTATCATCTTCCTTGTTTCCCTCTTTATCTCGCGGTATTCAGGTGTGTTTTTACTTTCTCTGAACATTGACCTTCTTTTTTCGATCATTTGTTTTGTTTCTTGTCTCAGTTTGCTTTTCCTTCTTGTATCTTTTTTTGGCTAATTCAAATGCTGTTGTGGTAATTGTTGTTGTTATTTGTTCCTCTAGCTTGTTAATGCCTAATTGGTGGTCGTGCTTTTTAAATTTACTTTCCAAGACCGTTCGGTAGGTATCTTGTTTTTCTTTAAGGAGTTCATTATCTATTGTATGTTGGAGTCTTTTGTTTTTTTGTTTTTTTTTTCTCTACTGAAATTCTTGCTCTTACTAGCCGATGATCGCTACCGGTGTGAAATGAGTTCAAAACGGTTATGTCTCCCACTATTTTTTTTTAGACGATGATAAAATATAGTCAATCTCATTCTTAGTTCTTCCACCAGGGCTCAACCATGTCCATTTTCTTTGCGGTTGTTTTCGGAAGAAGGTGTTCATTGCGAATAGCCTCGGTCTTTCTAGTAAGTTATATAGCATATGCCCTCTGTGGTTTTTCACACGCAGTCCGTGTTTTCCTATGTAGTGCTCGTCTTCAGAGAGCTTTCTTCCAATTATTGCATTGAAGTCACCAATTATAAGGTCATGGTGGCATTTATCGACTTCTAGGACTTTTTCTATGTCTTCATATAGGGTTTCCACTGCTTCGTCTTCGGAACTAGATGTTGGTGCGTATATTTATATTATCTTGATTGTACACTTATTGGAGAATTTTAGTGTTAAGTAGGCAATTCTCTCTGATATTCCGTGGTAACTCTGAACACATGCTGCTATTCTTGGATGTACTAGAAATCCTACTCCTCTTTGGCTTTCGTCCTCTTGTCCTTTATAGTAGAGCATTTTTCCTGATTGTAGCTTTAGTAGGTTTTCTCCGTGTCGCCTGACCTCACTCACGCCACGAATATCGCATTTTATTTTATCCAATTCGTTCTGTAGATCAAAGAGTTGTGCGTCTGTTAGTACTGATCGAAAGTTATATGTTGCAATTTGGATAATGTCTTTGTCGGGGGTACTTCCTTGTTTGCGCGAACTTTTGCCTCCCCCATATTCCTTGAGGCAGACCCTCGTATCGAGGGTGTGGGGTTGGGAATTGATATCCTTACCCACCTGAGGACTTTTTCTTTTGTGTTTAAAATTCGACATCTAAGAGGTTATTAGGATTTATTCCACCGTGCTATCCTACTGCATGTTGGTGGAAGTCGTTTCAGCCGCTCCTGATGTGGAGAACAGACGCTGTTTGCAGCCGCCCACTCTGGATCAGACGCCGCAGAAACATAATACAGTCAATTATAGAGAAGATGTCACTGGCCTAAGTAAGATTTATTGCAATTTGATCAAAAAAGATTAATTGTTTATTCTGATTTGTTATATGATTAGCTTAATTTTTAATTTCAATATTTCACCTTATATTTATTTATCTTTTTTTTTTGCTTTGCTAGTATTAATTAGTCTTCAAATAATAATACCTGGTTAATCTATTAAATTGTGCAATAAAAATTTAATATGGTTTTCCTTTTAATTAAATATTAAGATTGTTTAATAAAACAATTTGCCACCATATAATTGATTCAAACATTAATTCCCGCCTCTGACAATTTATGCGTACTCCGACTAGGAGTTGGAATTTTTGGTCTTGATTTTTTTAAGTTGTTTTTTGTTCTTAGCTTTTGGGATACAATCATAAATTAATCGTATTTCATTTCATTTCATTCTGATTTTAATATGTAACCAGTTCAATTTTCTAATATTGATTTCTATATTTTATTTATTTTTTATTTTCCCTGTATTGCCAGTTTAGTATTGGCTGGGAAACCGATTAAGTTGTGCATTGACATAATTTAATATGGTTTTCCATTTAAATAAAATGTTAATATGTTAATATGTAAATTAACTCTAAAGAAATTAGGTAAAACCAATCATTTTAATTTCTTCAGTACAAAATGTTTTCACACTTAGTTGTATTTTATATATAAATTTGTTATATTTGTATTCATATTTTGTTTTGTACAGCTTATAATCAATGTGGTTTTTGTAATTTGTAGCCTTGAGAAAGACCCAATGTGGGTCGAAACGTCGGCGTAATTTTAATAAACTACCATTCAAGAATTGTCCAAATATCTGGTTTAATTTACTCGAAAGATGTATTTTACTTACTATATAAATTCATTCCTCGAACAAATATAATTTATGTAATAATCTTAATGTAGATTAACCATTTGCTTGACCATCAACACCATTTCATGCTGCCTATCGTATCCGGGCATTTTTGAAATATGTACTACTAGCAAAAAAGGTTACCGACTCCTATTCTAGACTAATATAAGAAACAAGACTAGATAGACAAGACCAGACAGACAATATTAGACAGAAAAGACTATAGACACAATTCTATACAGACAGGACTAAAGAGACCAGACCAGACAGAAAAGATTAGATAGAAAAGACCATACAGACAAGACCAGACAAATGAGACCAGACAGACAAGATCAAACAGACAAGACCAGATAGAGAAGACCAGATCAAAATCAAATGTATTCTTTCTACGATCTACAAAGGAACATTACATATTGAATTTGTCAATAAAAAAATTATGAAGGCTATTTTAAGTTTTTTTCTAAAAGTTTTTTGGTAAGTTTCTTGAGTCAGCATATTTTGAAGCTTGTTATAGATTTGGATTCCAATCTTGTTCGGTGCTTTGCTGCATATTGTTAAATTTGATATTGGAGTTCGTAGTTGCTTTTGGCCTCTTGTATAGTGATGGTGTTGGTCTATGTTTCTTTCTAGACAGACTAGACAGACAAGATGGATGGTACCGTAAGGAGGTTTAGCTTTTTAAAATAGGGCATACAGGATGTTGTTCTACCTATAACTATAATTGCCCGAATGATTGTCTTTTGGGCTTTGAAGACCCTTTGAGTTTGTAGAGAGGGTTCCCATACTATAATCCCGTACGAGGTGACAGATTGTACCTCCGCGTGACATATATTTAGCAGCACAGATTGTTCTACTAAACAGCGGATATTTCTGATGAGGTAGGCTTTATAATTTATTTTCTTGGTTATGCGATCAATATGGACGTTCCAGGTTAGATTTTCTTCAAAATTTACTCCACGAAATTGAACTGTGTCGGTCCTTTGAACGGTTGCAGTAGGGAAAGATGATATGTTCTAGACCCACCACCTCCTTATGGGTTTTACATGCAATCTAGCCCCTTATGGGGGAATTACATGTAAAATCTAGCACGATGCCCCTTATGGAGATTTACATGTAAATCTAGCACGAAGCCCCTTATGGGGAATCCTATGCAAAATATGTATTCCTATGAGCGAGAATGTCTAGATGACGCTGCAAGATACGTGTACGTTGGATAGTGGGAAAATTAAAAATGAGGGGTCAGGGGTGAAAATTAAGATAGGGGTTGATTCAATTGAGATTATGGGGGATTTAGATTGACAAGACTAGACAGACAAGACTAGACAGACAAGACTGGACAGACAAGACTAGACAGATAAGACTAGACAGACAAGACTAGGCGGACAAGACTAGACGGACTAGACTAAACCATTTTAAACCATTTGATGAGAAAAATCAAATCTGGTGTCAATCAACAGCTCTAGCATGTGCCTTAAGGGAGATACCGCCTACCCCTCAGTAGATGACGTCATCCGCCGCGGCAGATATTGCTAAACTAATTATCTCGATGCTGATTGGCTGATTAACGAATAAATAATTACAGTTGACCTTTTCCCTCAATTTATATGTAATGGACAAGACTGAACAGACAAGACTAGACAGACAAGACTAGACAGACGAGACTAGTTAGATGAAGCTAGACAGATGGGGGCTAAATACATGAGATTAGACAGACCAACCTAAATACATAAAACTAGATTAGACTAAAACTAAAATATCTAAGGGATTGTTTAATTCAACTAAAATATATTTTCGATTGTTTTTCTTATAATTGTTAATAATGTTTATATTTTTACTTTCATTGTGTTATCTACGTTTTATTTTGATTTACGGCTTGTTGATTAGACGCAACCGGATGTTTGTCAGTCATAACACCAGGCAAGAATAGAGGGACTAGACTAGACAGACTAGATTAGACAGACAGACAAGCGGAGAAAATTCAAAATGAGTTGCGGATGGGTAGCGGACAATCGTGTATGCATACATAATTGATTGCAAACATATTACGGATTGATTTAAATGAGATTATTGGTTTTAGACCGGACAAGATCGGACAATACCGAACAAGGTCGAACAAGAACGGATAAGACTATACAGACCTTATATTTATCCGAATAATTTCCTATGAGTAAGCGAAATTTCTTAAACTTGTCTGTGAACCAGATCGTATTAATGTTTTTCATTTATATAAATACCAAAGAGTTCAATTTTCTGGCATCCACTTTTCATCTACTTGCATCCACTTTTCATTTACTTGCATCCACTTTTCATCAACTTGCATCCACTTTTCATCACGCCAAACAGGGTGTGAGGCCTATGTGACCCCACGCTAAACAGGGTGTGAGGTCTATCGAGATAATTAGTGAGCATCGAGATAATTAGTTTAGCAATATCTGCCGCGGCGGATGACGTCATCAACTGAGGGGTAGGCGGTCAGGCGGTATCTCCCTTAAGGCACATGCTAGAGCTGTTCTGACACCAGATTTGATTTTTCTCATCAAATGGTTTAAAATGGTTTAGTCTAGTCCGTCTAGTCTTGTCCGCCTAGTCTTGTCTGTCTAGTCTTATCTGTCTAGTCTTGTCTGTCCAGTCTTGTCTGTCTAGTCTTGTCTGTCTAGTCTTGTCTGTCTAGTCTTGTCTGTCTAGTCTTGTCTGTCTAGTCTTGTCGGTCTAGTCTTGTCTGTCTAGTCTTGTCTGTCTAGTCTTGTCTGTCTAGTCTTGTCTGTCTAGTCTTGTCTGTCTAGTCTTTTCTGTCTAGTCTTGTCTGTCTTTCAATGCGAGAGACCCGGGTTCAAATCCTGGTCGGGGAGGCGACAACTAGGGCGGTTTTCATTAACCGTCCGGGCTGCCCACCCTGAATGAATGCAATATATGCGATACCAAGGTGGCGCATACTAAAAGCTAAGGTGGAATAGGGGATTTGTCTGTCTAGTCTTGTCTGTCTAGTCTTGTCTGTCTAGTCTTGTCTGTCTAGTCTTGTCTGTCTAGTCTTGTCTGTCTAGTCTTGTCTGTCTAGTCTTGTCTGTCTAGTCTTGTCTGTCTAGTCTTGTCTGTCTAGTCTTGTCTGTCTAGTCTTGTCTGTCTAGTCTTGTCTGTCTAGTCTTGTCTGTCTAGTCTTGTCTGTCTAGTCTTGTCTGTCTAGTCTTGTCTGTCTAGTCTTGTCTGTCTAGTCTTGTCTCTCTAGTCTTGTCTGTCTAGTCTTGTCTGTCTAGTCTTGTCTGTCTAGTCTTGTCTGTCTAGTCTTGTCTGTCTAGTCTTGTCTGTCTAGTCTTGTCTGTCTAGTCTTGTCTGTCTAGTCTTGTCTGTCTAGTCTTGTCTGTCTAGTCTTGTCTGTCTAGTCTTGTCTGTCTAGTCTTGTCTGTCTAGTCTTGTCTGTCTAGTCTTGTCTGTCTAGTCTTCTCTGTCTAGTCTTGTCTGTCTAGTCTTGTCTGTCTAGTCTTGTCTGTCTAGTCTTGTCTGTCTAGTCTTGTCTCTCTAGTCTTGTCTGTCTAGTCTTGTCTGTCTAGTCTTGTCTGTCTAGTCTTGTCTGTCTAGTCTTGTCTGTCTAGTCTTGTCTGTCTAGTCTTGTCTGTCTAGTCTTGTCTGTCTAGTTTTGTCTGTCTAGTCTTGTCTGTCTAGTCTTGTCTGTCTAGTCTTGTCTGTCTAGTCTTGTCTGTCTAGTCTTGTCTGTCTAGTCTTGTCTGTCTAGTCTTGTCTGTCTAGTCTTGTCTGTCTAGTCTTGTCTGTCTAGTCTTGTCAATCTAAATCCCCCATAATCTCAATTGAATCAACCCCTATCTTAATTTTCACCCCTGACCCCTCATTTTTAATTTTCCCACTATCCAACGTACACGTATCTTGCAGCGTCATCTAGACATTCTCGCTCATAGGAATACATATTTTGCATAGGATTCCCCATAAGGGGCTTGGTGCTAGATTTACATGTAAATCTCCATAAGGGGCATCGTGCTAGATTTTACATGTAATTCCCCCATAAGGGGCTAGATTGCATGTAAAACCCATAAGGAAGTGGTGGGTCTAGAACATATCATCTTTCCCTACTGGTTGCATTGCATATTTTTAGTGTTAAATCGTCTTCTTGCAAACTACGGGTTTTTTTGAAATACAATATATTTTGTTTTTTCCAATGTTTAAATATAGGTTGTTGGAAGAGAACCATTGATAGACGTCAGTTAGAAGCTTATTTGCCTCTGATTCAGGTTCTTGTAGAGACGGCTCCGATACTATAAAACTGGAATCGTCTGAGTAGAGAATGCATTCCTTGCCCCTTAAATATTTTCTCAGGTCTGCAGAATATAGAGAAAACAATAAAGGCGCTAATACACTTCCCTGTGGTTCCCCGATATCTGTTGCTAATTGCGCAGAGGTACTATTATTGTTTGATTGGCAGATTTGCACATATTGCTTTCTTTTGTGTAAAACTGATTCGAACCATCTACCAATTTTGCCTCGAATACCGCATCTATATAGTTTTTCTATGAGTTTTTCTTGCGACACACAATCAAAAGCTTTGCAGATGGCACAGAAAAGCCCCACAGGATGTTTCCCTTTATATATCTTCTCTAGTATTCTTTCATAAAAAGCGCTGATTGCTGTTGTAGTGGATCCTTCAGCCCTGAATCCATGTTTTTGGGTAGGAATTAAATGATATTTATCGATAAAACATTGAAATCTTTTCTCAACGCATTATTCCATTATTTTTGATACCACCGATAGAAGTGATATTGGTCTGTAATTCATAATATTTGTCTTATCTCCTTTCTTATATACGGACATTATTTTTGAAATTTTTAGTAGTTCGGGAAATTCTTCAGTTTCTATAGAGTTATTAATAATGTCAGTGATTGGGGCTGCAATTTCGTTCTTGAATTCCTTAAATAATTTATATGGCAGTAAGTCCGGGCCGTGCGTACGGAGAGCTAAAAGGGATCCCTGGAGGAAGATGTGTGAGGATGTCGAAAGTACATCTGAAACAGCAAGACTCCAGAGACTTCTGATAAAGAACCCGTTAAATCCGGTTGGTACTATCAGAAAACCAAACGGAATACACACAACCAATGGGAACGAAACTATGGAAGTTTTACTGCAAGCTCACTTCCCAGGTTCCTATGTGATCGACAATGGATAATGGATGTACCTGTGTACCGGATGTACCGAACAATGGATAATCCTGACTGTCATGCTGTACGCTCTCAAACAAGAGGGACGAGGTGTGACTGGCAGGTGTCCAAGAGGATTGTCACATATGAAAGAATTGATTGGGCCATAAATACCTTTGGCCCATACAAAGCAGCTGGCCCGTACGGTGTCTTCCCCGCCCTTCTGTGGCAGGAGAGAGAAACGCTGGTGCCAATACTGATCAAGCTATACAGGGCAAGTCTGGCATCAGGGTATGTGCCAAATCCCTGGAGGTAAGTGAAAGTGGGTTTTATACAGAAAGCCGGGCGTCTAGATTATACCCAGGCTAAAGCGTATAGACCAATAAGCCTAACCTCTTTTCTATTGAAAACGTTAGAAAAACTGGTTGAAAAGCATCTGACGGAAACCTACTTGTTAGACAGGCCCCTAAACTCTAATCAGCATGCCTATCAACCAGGAAAATCATGTGAATCTGCTCTACACCAATTAGTGGTTAGAATTGATAACACACTAGAAAACAAGGAATTGGCGCATGGTGCCTTCCTTGATATCGGAGGTGCGTTTGACAACACCTCCTTCGGCAGTATAGTCAATGCAGCCCGCAGTCATGGTGCAAATAAAATATCAATCAGATGGATTAAGTCCATGCTACAGGGTAGAAATGTTGAGGCTACAGTAGCGGGTGACACAATGTGGGTAGCTGTCATTAAGGGGTGTGCTCAGGGTGGGGTTCTATCTTCACTCCTTTGGGACATGGTTGTTGATAGCCTGCTTGTGTCACTAAATAATAAAGGATTTTATACCCAAGGCTATGCGAATGACATAGTCATCCTCATCAGGGGTAAATTTCCCTCTATAATAGCAGCTCTTATGCAAGAAGCACTGAACGAGGTGGAGAGTTGGTGCAGGGGGCTCGACCTTTGGGTCAATCCCCAAAAATCCACTCCAATACCATTCACTAGAATAAGTAAAACGGATAGGCTAAAGCCCCCAATTTTCTATAACGAACATCTAAAGGTGATTGATGAAGTCAAGTATCTAGGTGTAATCCTGGATGCCAAACTGACTTGGAATCAACACCTAAAAAAAGCTACCAACAAGTGTCAAATGGCACTGATGATGACCAAAAGAACACTTGGAAAATCATGGGGACTGAAACCAAGCATGGTACACTGGATATACACTATGGTAGTTAGACGCATTCTGACATTTGGCTCCACAGTATGGTGGACCAAACTGAAGCAAAAACAGGCCATCAGAGAACTCTCCTATGTTCAAAGACAATGGCGGATAAGCTAGCAAAAGATGGAGTCTGCAAGGCAAACATCATTGCTGAAAGCGGACCGTACATTACCAAGACCACGACCAGAAATAAAATTTGTAAATGGGTAGCAACTAAGCACCGTCTACAGTGGGTCAATTTGAATGGTCTGACACACAGCAAACGAATGTTTATCGGAAACTCTAACTGCTGAAATCCTGCAACTGCTAAGGAAGCAGATCGAAATTGTGGTAGGCCTACTTACAGGACACTGCCCTCTACGAGAACACCTGCATAAAATGGGTATCTGGAAGGATGAACCTTTATGCAGGTTATGCTATGAAGAGGACGAAACCGCTGCCCATATAATCTTCCACTGCAAAGCAATTGCACGTAGGAGACACAAGCTTGATATTACAGCTGAGAGAGTCCCCGTGAAAAACATGGCACATAGAATCCTGGACCTAATAGAGGGACTGGATCTATTTGCATGTACGAATGAATGTGGGGAAATACAATTGGCCAATGGGCTGCAGTGTTTTAAGGGCTCACCCCCCTGGACCCACATTGGTTAGAGAAAAAATAGTCCAGGCCGCTGCTGGATTTGTTTTTCAGTTTAGCGATGATGTTCTGCACCTCTTATGTTGTTCTGTTGTGAATGTGTATTTGTGATTTGGGTTCAGTTTTTGTTATTTTGTACATCTGCTGCTGCATTCTTGAAGTGGCTATTGAATACGGTAGCTATTTCATGCCGATCTTTAGTCAGTTTGTTTTTCACTTTTAATTGTATTTCATCCACTGGACGTGTTTTGCTGGATAGCTCTTTTATTACATTCCACAGTGTTTTTTGTTTATTTTCGGGTTTAAACGTGAATAGGATGGTTGCGACAGTTACTACGTGGTAATCCATACTTACATTGAATTGAAAAATTCACTTTGTTTTTTACCACACTTATATTATGTAAAAATATTATATAACTTATTATTCACAGTTATATAAATTTCTACACATATCACGACTCGAGTTTCGACGTTTGACGGTCATTTTCAAGTGAAAATGACCGTCAAACGTCGAAACTCGAGTCGTGATATGTGTAGAAATTTATATAACTGTGAATAATAAGTTATATAATATTTTTACATAATATAAGTGTGGTAAAAAACAAAGTGAATTTTTCAATTCAATGTAAGGGTTTAAACGTGTTTGTTATAAATTTTATGTGTTTTTGTTTTTTGTACTTCAGGAAAAGTGTTGAGTATTTTTTCTGAAGAATATACAAATCCTTTTATCTCTCTGCAGATAATTTTGTTTGTTAGGGAAGTCCAGACAGACAAGACCAGACAGACAAGATCAGACAGACAAGACCAGACAGACAAAACCAGAGAGACAAGACCAGACTGACAAGACCAGACAGACAAGACCAGAGAGACATGGCCAGACAGCCAAGACCAGACAAGATCAGACAGAAAAGTTCAGACAGACAAGACCTGGCAGACAAGACCAGAGAGACAAGACCAGACAGACAAAACCAGACGGACAAGACCAGACAGAGAAGACCAGATAAACAAGCCCAGACAGACAAGATTAGACAGTCAAGACCAGACAGACAAGACCAGAGAGACAAGACCAGATAGACAAGACCAGACGGATAAGACGAGATAGACAAGGCCAGACAGACAAAACCAGACATGAAGGCGGCCATAGTAGACTAGACTAGTCTTCTGTGTGTCTACAGAAGACTAGACATACAAGACCAGACAGACAAAACCATACATACAATATTAGACAAATATGGCTAGACGATAAAGTTCAGCATGACAAATTACAACAACAAATACTTAGAAAGAATTTAGACCGGAAAGACGTCAGGATAATTACCAACCTATATTGGGGACAAAGTGCAGTTGTAAAAATCGAACTGACAGACGAAATAGAAATACGCCGCGGAGTTAGACAAGGCTGCATCCTATCCCCGCTATTATTCAACATATACAGTGAAGCTATATTTGAAGATGCTTTGTTAGGAGAACCAATAGGTATAAACATAAACGGAGAGGTAATAAATAACATCAGAAATGCCAACGATACGGTATTATTGGCAGGTAGCGAAGCAGAACTACAACACATACTCGAAAGAGTAAACCACCAATGTGAAGCTTATGGACTTCAAATGAATCTTTCAAAATCTAAGTGTATGGTAGTTTCTAAGGCACATAACCAACAAGTGCAACTAAATATCAACAATACCATAATTGAAAGAGTAGATTCCTACACTTATCTTGGAACCGTGCTAGACAAAACAAGCGACCAGGCAGGTGAGATACGAAGAAGGGTGGAGATAGCAAGATCAGCGTTTATGAAAATGAAAAAGTTTATTTGTAACAGAGACACTAATATAGAATTACGAATTAGAATACTACGCTGTTATGTGTTCTCTACCCTGCTATAATATCCTCCAATAATCAGGTTAAGGTTAATAACCAAAAAACTTTGACAATCACTCATATAAACAGCCAGTGCTTAATAAATAAGTGTGAATTTCTTGAATTATTTTTAGACAGACAGCCGTGCACAATTCTATGTGTTAGTGAACATTGGTATCGAAATGACGAAATTACAACAATGAAATTAGAAGACTATCAACTCATTGACCACTTCAGTAGAAGGAATTATGGACATGGAGGGGTTGCGATATTTGGAAATGTCAAAGAACATGTAGAAATTGTGCCTATAGATGAAATTCGGTTAGAATCAATAGAACTTCACTTTGAGTGTACAGCAGTAAAAGTCAAAACTGACTCCTTAAATGCTATTGTAGTATGTATATATCGCAGTAGTAGTAATGGAGATTTACAAATATTTTTTGAAAAACTTGAAGTAATATTAAATTATCTAACAAAATTTAGCAAAAAATATAAAATTATTATGTGCGGGGATTTTAATATAAATTTTTTGACAGAATCTTCAAAGAAAACGCAAATATTGGACATAACTAGAGCTTATTACTTAAAAACAACAATAAATGTACCTACAAGACTGGAAAACTGTTTAGACAATTTCTTTATTTCTAATGAAATTGAAAACTTTGAAACAAAAGCTACTGATGTGGAATGGTCCGACCATGCAGCTATAATATTGAATATTCAACATAAGGTGATTGTAACAAAGCAATCAGGTAAGACTTGGTATAGGCAAATTGGTAACACACCTAGTATGAATTATTTTCAAAAATTGTTAGAAAATGAAGATTGGAGTAATGTGTATAATTGTAATGATGTGAATAGTCAGTATGATCTCTTCCTCAATATGTTCTCTTATAATTTAGACAAGGCATTTCCATTAATGCCAAAAAAAAACAATATTAACAAAGAAAAAAGCAATAACAACCAGTGGATCACCAGAGGAATTAAAATCTCATCATCTAAACTTAAAGAACTGTTTCAACTTACAAAATTAAATGTAAATTTAAAGGAGTATTATAGAAATTATAAAAAAATTTATCATAAAGTAATAATTAATGCAAAAAAATATACCATAACAATTTAATGCAGAAATCTGTTAATAAGAACAAAACAGCATGGAAAATTATCGGAAAAAATAAAAATAAATTTCATAATAAAATTGAACTTAAAATAAAAGATTCATTGAATACTGATTCATTAACGTGTGCAAATTTTATGAATAAATATTTTAATAATGTTACAAACGAATACAGCATAAATTCAAATAATTTTAGCGAAGTAAATACTAGAATTGAACTATCTAATTTGAATACATTCTTTTATGAACCAGTACAAGAAAATAACATTATTAGTGTAATCAATGAACTAAAAAAAACATACTCTTGTGGTCCAGATGGTATATCGTCAATTATTTTAAAACAATGTTCCAAAGAAATAAGTGCACCTTTGAAAGCAATAATAAATAATTCTATTGATAAAGGGGTATTCCCAACTTCACTAAAAAAATCAAAAATTATACCATTATTTAAGAAAGGAGACAGAAGTATAGCTTTAAATTATAGACCCATTTCAAATTTGAACTGTTTTTCAAAAATTATAGAAAAATTAATGGCTAAAAAAATAGTATGTTTCCTGGAAAAATATAACTTACTGAACAATAGTCAACATGGCTACACTTATGGAAAATCCACAACAACTGCAATTATTGATTTTATAAATAACCTTTATAAATGCTTAGATGATAATAAAAACACAGTAGGTATCTTTTTAGATCTGAGCAAGGCCTTTGACCTGGTGAATCATTCTATCTTACTAGACAAACTGTGGAAATTAGGAATAAGGGGAAACACTCATGAATGGTTCAGAAGCTATTTAGAAAACAGAGAACACTACGTAGTCATAGAAAGTCAATCATCAAATATATTAACAACAAATAGTGGTGTACCACAAGGGTCCGTACTAGGACCCATGCTCTATTTAATATATACCACCGATTTTAATTTTAAAGATTCGATACTCTTCGCGGATGATACTTCAGCTATTGTAGAAGCAGACAAAAAAAATGAAAATATATCAAAAAAGGCAACTAATAAGATAAATGATTTCGAAAAATATTACACTCAAAATAAATTACATCTTAATAACAAAAAAACTAAATTTATTAAATTTGATAAAACTAATTGTGAGAGAAATATAAGTTACTTAATAAAAGCAAAACAGGGCTCCATTGAACAGGTAAATTCTACAGCATTTCTGGGGATTACTATTGACAGTAATCTGAAATGGGGAGATCATACTGATATTCTTTGTGCAAGATTATCTACGGCATGCTTCGCCTTAAGACAAATGAAAACTTTGGTTAATAGTGAAATGCTATTAATGTACTACTTTGCCCATTTCCATAGTCTACTAAAGTATGGAATAGTTGCATGGGGAGAAGGACCAAATCACAACAGAATTTTTAAACTGCAAAAAAGAGCTATAAGAATTATTGTGGGTATCAATAAACAAACCAGTTGTAGGGATTATTTTATTGAGTTAAATATATTGACACTAACATCTGAATATATACTACAATTATTATTATATGTAAAGAAAAATATTGCAAAATTTAAATCTGTAAACGTTAGCAATTATAACACAAGGAACGAAAATACCTTACAAATCCCAATTCACAAAAAGGAATTTTTTAAAAATAGTCCAATATATAGGAAAATTATAAGTTACAATAAACTACCAAATGAATTTAAAAATCAACACTTTAATATGTTTAAAAATAAAATTAAAAAGCTGTTATTAAGCAAGGCGTATTACAGGCTTAATGAGTATATAGAAGATGTGTTGTAGTACTACTGTACTGTATTACCTAAAAGTTAATGTATAAATGTAAAACTATCTGTTTCTATTTTTATTTTTTTTATTATTATGTATTTTTGACATATTCTATACAATATGTAATTATATTGTCCAATGAATAAATTATCTATCTATCTATCTATCTATCTATACGGAGTTGAAGCCTGGACCCTAAAGAAACCTGAACTAAAACGGTTGGAAGCGTTCGAGATGTGGTGTTAACGTAGAATGTTTAGAATATCCTGGAAAGATAAAGTCACCAACAAACAGGTACTAGAAAAGGTAAAAAAGGAATCCGAAGTCGTGCTGACCATTAAAAAAAGGAAACTGGAGTATCTAGGCCATGTCATGAGAAGCCCCAAATATAGTCTTCTAAGACTTATTATGCAGGGAAAAATTAAAGGAACCAGGAGTATTGGTAGGCGTAGAGTATCCTGGCTGAAGAACCTGCGTGAGTGGTTCAGCTGTAGCAGCACGGAACTGTTCAGAGCAGCGGTGAACAGGATAAGAATAGTCATGATGGTGTCTAACCTCCGGTAGGAGAAGGACTGCAAGAAGAAGATGGCTAGACAGAGAGAGAAGAATAGAGAGACAAAACTTGAGAGGCAAGTAAACACCGAACAGGAGACAGGCAAAAGCCGACAGACAAGACTAAATAGGTCTTGTCTAGATGGATAAAATCAGACAGAAAAAGCTATACAGACAAGACTAGTCAGGCAAGCCTATAGAGACAAGATTTCATACACAAGAGAAGACATACATGTGTAGATGGACAAGACTTAATAGACAAGACAAGACTATACAGACAAGATTTGAGAGACGAGAGTAGACAGACAAGTGTAGATAGAAAAAACTTGAGGGACGAGACTAGACAGACAAGACTAGACAAACAAGACTAGACAGACAGGACTAGACAGACAAGTCTAGATAAAAAAACTTCAGAGACGAGACTAGATAGAGTCTAGAGTCTAGACTCTAGACCATGGATGGCGAACCTTTTTGAATAGTGGGTCAAATTTTGTTCATTATATTTTTTCTACTAGCTCGTGGGTCACCAGTAATAATTCTGGCAGTGGCATCAATTGGAAAAGAGGAGGGAGGTCAGAGACTTTCTTTGTTCATAATTTTAAAGGCTTTTACAAAATTCAAGTTTCTTTCTTCCTTTACAACTTCTACTTTGCAAGTGAAAAGCAAAAAATAAAGGTCGAAATCAAAAAATGTATATCAATGAATAAGTCTATAAAACTTCCTGATGCAAACTTCCCCTTTGCAACATCTTGTTTATGTAAAACCGAAAATCTGCTGTAGCTTTAATAAAGAGCTCAAAGATCAATGTGGAGTAAGAAATATTACATAGTTTTGACACCAAGAAATATTAGATAGTCTTGGTAAGACTTGACACCGCGTCAAGCCTTATCCTACACTTTGAAAAATGTGTGGAGATCACCAAGCTCACACGTCACATTGAATAAACTGCCATTGTATTTATATCCTATTTTTCTTAAATAATACAAATATTCTTGTCTGTGGTGCAGATTTTGACTTCCCACAGTCTGAGGTCCCGATGCATTGCATAAACGCAATGGTGGATTTCTTTCAGCGAAAGCACTACTTTCAGCGACTTTTCCATTCTGCACATCGAATTGGGATAGTAAGGGGTAGGAATTATATTCCAAAGTAAGATCGGATTGTTAGTCCGAAATGATTGTTATTTCGTGGTTTACTTCACTAGGTTCCTCCGCTCTCGCCGCCTTTGAGAATTGAAATTCTTCATCCGACTCTGATACCGTTGACCATTTTTAACCTAGTAACTACTAGGCCTTTGGGTCAAACAGATGGGGTTCAAATCTCGCACAGAACCAAAGCAGCAAGTATTAAAAACTAATGGCTGCAACCCATCACACTCAATTCGCCAATCCGGCTTAGGCAACCGTCGGGTCACAACTGCCTCTGTAAAACACCTCCAATTTGTCGTTCGGATTCGACGTTAAACTGTGGGTCCCCTACATTCAAATCTTAGTACTGAGGTTGGATATGTGGCAGGGAAGAGGCCGGTACGCAGCAGTGGGACATAAAGGCTGAAAATCTTGTTGAGAGTGAGAGAGAGAGAGAGAGAGTGAGCCAGATGGACTCAGGTTTTCTAATGAGGTTATTACTCCTCCCCCTGCTCCTTCCTCACCTCTGGCATCATTAGGCCCCGGGCTAGGGACCGGCATTGTATTATTCGCTCCGTGCATAACCGCGCCTAGCGCCATCCGTGGCCAAAAATACAACTTCATGTGCAATAATAGTGTATAAAAACAACAGGCAAAAACAAAACATAATTAGTTTAATAAAATATATGAAATTTGACAGCAAACAAAATTATAGGATTTGTAATACCTCAATTCAATATTTGTATATTTGTACGGAAAGTTAGGGTTAGCTAACGTCACAGAACACTTGAAAACGTGTTTAGGCCTTGAATCCATTATCAATTTATGCACTTTATTAGTTTATGCAAAATAATAAAACACTTTTTTATTTAGCAAAATACATGTCAATATATACAAATAAATGAAAAATAATGACGTAACTACACATGAAGTTCTTAAAAGTGTCACCTTTGGCGCTAGTGCTGTTGCGCTCAGAGCGAATACAATGAAATCCAATTAGAGGATGTGGAATATTTTGTTTAAGATGTTGAATAAAACCAATGTTTTTGCTCGACACATTAGGTGCATCGTTTGTTGTAACAGAAACAATTTTCTGTAGGTCAATATCCATTTCTATAAATGCAATATCAAATTCTTTAAAAATATCAAGGCCAGTACACATCCCTTTCAACGTTATTAGTTTCAATAGCTCTTAATTTACAAGATTTGCGTTATATATTTGCGAAAAATGTCCTTCTAATAATCCTCCTTCTAATTTTAGTATTCGATCGTTAATGTTATTTAGACTTGTTGGTAACTCATTCGCTACTTAACTTTTGCTCATTGCAAATTTTTTTTACTCATAGCTACTTAATTTGCTCATTGCTATTTAATCAAGTCTGTGTCTTTCAAATCTGGAAATAAAGTAGCAGTACATTCTAAAAAAGCTTGTTTTACAAACTCTCTTTCTGAAAGATATTTATCGCGACGAGCAATGAAATGGGCAACTTAAAAACTAGCAGTAAATTATTGTATGTGAAGGATGTCATTATTATAATCGTGTGTAAAACTATCCAAATCGTAAATCCAATGTAAATCAAATGGACTTTCATTACTAAACGATTTCTGTCTGTTGTTACTGTAGTAACAAATCGCATCACTAAACAAAAAATATAGACGTAGTGAAAATAAATTTTCTGACGTATATTAAAACTGAATTAAATTATCTTACTTTGAATCCAGAAGTCTTGGCCTTTCAGTCAGGATTACTAACTTAACCAAATAATCTAGATTAAATCTAATCTTTAGCCTAGATTACATCGACAACGGCCAAATAGTGTTCCCGTCACAGTGCTCTCTAGTTAGCAATTTTTGCCATGGAGCGGCTGAACATTCTAACCTTATTGTGTCAGTGATTTGAAGTATTTTGTCTGTCGAAATAAGATTTTTTCAATATTATCGCTAAGAAATAATATTTTTTTGTAGATTCAACAGTATTTTAACATACTTCGTAGTTAAAATAATGTATGATACACGTGTGTAAGGCTTTTGTACATGAGTTTTGAAGTCTCGCAATGAGTTCTTCTTCACACACTTGTATTATAAACTACCATTTTGGGATCAAAAACGCTTTCAATACACAAAATGATTCTCTTTTTTCTTTTGTGAAAAATATGTTTTTCTTTCTTTATCTGTTGGAAAGGCGAGATTAGAATGCAAAATGTCTTTTTACTATTATATGTACGTGAAGTAACTTTTTCATTATAAATTACACACACAGTCTTTTTATTCTCTTCAATCACACAAAACTTATCAAACCATTCTGTTTGGTATGATCTGGGATTTGTATCGCTTGTAACGCAGCCATATTACAAGATTACAACTAAAAACATATTTAAAACAATTCTAAAATTTCTAAAATCAATGCCTGGGTCACTTAAAGAGACTTTGTGGGTCAGTGTCTGACCGGCGGGTCATAGGTTCGCCATCACTAATCTAGACAAAGAAGATTAGGCAGATAACACTAGAATATGAAGGATAGGAAAATCCTGCGTGTATATGAATATAAACATATTCTTAACTAGACAAAAAATAATTGATTGTTTATTTAATTTAAGCGATTATTTTTGATGTAATAACTCGTGAAAGTTAATTATGTAATTCCTTAAAACACTGCTAAATTGTTTAGTATTGTAAGAGCCTTCGATGTTTCGTGTTTTATTTTTCGATCGCGTCGTGTTTAATTTTTGTGCGCGCCGAGACGCCGTGAGGCCCGTAGAAGAAAAACAAAAACACACACCAAATGGAAAGCCAAAGTCGCTCCTTCGGTTGTTTTCATGAAACATTCATGTTTCATAATATATTACTGCATACGGGGCTTTCATAGGAAGCACCAATTTTCATCCTCTCTGTATTCTCGCCTCAAAGCCAACATCAAAAGAAAAGTGCGCTAAAATCATATATTACATTGCTACATTGTTACAAAACTGCATACACCTGTAATACAACATATTGACCAGCCTGTTATCTAGTTTATTTTGTCTCCATTTCTATCTAGTTTTTTATCTCTTGTCCTGTGTTTTTAAACTTGTAAAACTAGTCTTGTATGTTTATTCTTGTCTATTTAGTCTTGTTTGTCTATTCCAATCCGTCCGTTGTTTGTCTAGTCTTGTTTGTTTAGTCTTGTGTATCTAGTCTTTTCTGACTAGTCTTGTCTCTCAAGTCTTGTCTTGTCTTTTTTTTTGGGGAGGGGGATGGGGACGTAGCAAGCACTTTCGTTAACTTGACAAGTGGCCCCGGAAACTTCACGTACATCCCGGAACCGCTCTTCGCATATCTTCGTGATGTCGCTGTACTGGAAAAGGTATTTCAAAATCTGAATTTCTTATTTACAGCATCCCTTACATCCCCCGTTCACTTTTTTGTGTTTAGCGGTTCAGGGAGTTTCAGTTTGCCAAAGTTTGATGTATATTTCGTTGGATTTGGCGCGTGTCTTGAGCTGTTCGTTCGTCCTGTTCTTTTTGTCTTAGAATGGCTCTTATAAAGTTGTAGGTGACAGTCCAGCTGTCCTTGTCCTGCAGCATTTCCGTTACCAGTGAGTATTCGATGAGTGCCGTTTTTGTCTTGTTGGTCCATATGTTTCGTTCGTCTATCTCTCGCATGCAAATAATGTGTGTGACGCACTGTCGGTGTCCCCACAGTAGAGGCATCTGTCATCTTCAGCTCTGCCTATGCGGAACAGGTACTCTTTGAAGCACCCGTGTCCACTTAGCACCTGGGTGATATAGTAATTTATCTCACCGTGTTTCCGAGTACCCCACGGGATTATGTCAGGTATCATTTTGTAGGTCCACCTTCCTTTTGATGCTGCGTCCCAGCTGCTCTGCCACTTCTCCAGCAGCTTTTCCCTTGCACGTTTTTTAATTTGAACTATGTTTAGCCCAACCGATTTGTTTTTGTCCCAGTAGACTAGGGTTCTTTTTTCAGCCAAGAGCTCTATTGGAGGAATGCTGCCAATTACCAGTACTGCGTCCCTTGAAACTTTCTCTCTATACGCGCTGCTGACTCTCAGTGCCAATGTTCTTTACATCCTGGCTAGCCTGTTTCTTTGATTGGCTCTCCGCAGATGGAGTTCAGATGGGAGCGGCGTATAGTATCATCGAGTGGACAACACTATTTAGTAGTTTTCTCTTGCTGTTAAGGGGGCCACCCACATTTGGCATGAGCCGTCTCAGGGCTGCAGCAGTTTTTAGCGCCTTCGTGGTTACTCTCTCCGTGTGCTGATTGAAGCTTATCCTTCGGTCAATCAATACCCCAACGTATTTAATGGCATCCTTTGGGACAATTTTTTCAGTTCTGGTTTTGAATTGTACGGGTCCAATCTTCCTTTTTCCAGTTAGAAGTACCGCCTCTGTTTTTTTAGGGGCGAGGCTAAGCTTCTTCGAAATCATCCAGCCGTCTATAATTTCAATGGCTTTGTTAGCTCGGTTCATTAGACCCAGTTCGGTTTTAGCGGAGATGACGATAGCAAGGTCATCGGCGAATCCTACCATCTCCACACCTTCTGGCAGATCTAATCTTAGAACGCCATCATAAAGAATATTCCACAGGGTAGGGTCAATGACTGATCCCTGCGGGACACCACATGTGACATTATGGTGTAGTATTGTCCCACTAGCATCCAGTTGTATTTTCCGATTCGACAAGTAGTTGGAAATTATTTTAACCAGATAAGCTGTAAATTGTCTTTGGACAATCTCATCAATTATGTTTTAACAGTAGCGTGGCACAGCTGCTGTGTTAAAGGCGTTTCGAACATCGAGCGTGATCAGGCCCACCATTTTCCTGGTTCTTCTGGTGCCAGCCTAGGCGTCTGCTGCGATTTTTGTCACTTTCATAATGGCGTCGATCGTGGATCTTCCCTCGCGGAAACCGTATTGTTTTTCGGATAGATTGGATCCTTTCCGAAGTTCACTTTTAATACGGTCGAGTACCAAGTGTTCTAGTAGTTTTCCGGAACAATCAAGGAGGGAGATAGGTCTGTTTGAGGATGGGTCTTGGGTAGGTTTATCTCCCTTTTTAAGCAGCATCAGATTTGTTATTTTCCAGCAAGCAGGGAAGACTCCATCTCGTAGCACATTATTCATTATTGCTAGGATGCATACTGGGATGGTTTCCACGGCAATCTTGATGGCTTCCGAAGGGATGCCATCTGGACCTAGAGCCTTGCCGTTGTGTAGCTTTCTGCTTGCCCTCCGCAATTCCTGGAGAGTGAACTCTTCGGTTGATGCAGGAGTGGTAAGTTGTGGCCAGTTTCGGTTTTGTTCCATATCTAAGGAACAAGGAGTCTAGTCTTGTCGGTCTAGTCTTGACTGTCTAGTCTTGTCTGTCAAAATGAAGGGACAAAAACAACAGGAGAAAAAGCGTCTACTGGTGGACCGAAGCCATCGCAACCAAAAGGAAAACTTGTATCATATCTATAAGAAGAAGATACCTTCGCTGCGTCCGAAAGACCAAACATGATGGCCTAGAGGAGATAAAACGGTCATGCCACGATATAAAAAAAATTACGTAGAGAAGTAAACCTCTACAAAAAAACACATTGGGAAAAGCTGTGCAAAAGCATCGAAGAAGACACCTGTGGGGTTACCTACAAAAGAGCTACGAGGAACCTTCGCAGCCACTGGCCCAACCAGCAACTATCAATGAGCAAAACTCTACAGATTGTCCAAGAGCTATTCTCCACCCATCCTAAACTAACCTGGGAACAACCGCAAGTTAGAGAAATTGACTGAGGAAGAGCTAAACGCATGAAGCAAGTGCCTAAAAAATAACGACCGGACCAGATGGCCCGCCTCCACAAGCCTATAGTCAAGCTTATGGCAAAAACCTCCCCAGAACTCGTGCTTGAAATCCTAAACGAAAACTTACTTACTGGCACGTTTCCAAATATATGGAAACAGGCGAAGCTAGTTCTCATACTAAAAGGCAACAAGCCTTCTTCCTATAACTACTCCTAAGTCGTCTTAAAAAAGAACTAAAGAACGGCATAAACCTCTCGGATAGTCTATTCGGCTTTCATGGCGGCATATCAACCATAGATGCCATAAATCACGTTACATCGCAAAAAAGGTCAAAGCATAGATAGATATTCTGAACGCCTTCAACTCGGCCGTCCGGCAATACATCCTGGATGAGTTAACAAGAAGAAACATATTTCCCTATCTTCTGCGAATGGTTCGCAACTACTTTGAGGACAGCAGTGTCTTACTTCAGCCGAGCACGAAACGCTACCACATAAGGTCTCTAACGGTGCCCCACCGGGCTCCGTAATAGGACCAACCCTGTGGAACATACTTTACGATGTAGTACTTCGGCTGAAACTATCTGAAGGGACTAATCTATTAAGCTTTGCCAAGGACCTAGCACTAACCAACGTCGGAAAAGGGAATCATGCAAAGGGCCAATCAAAGGACCTGAAAAAGACCGAAGCAATTCTGCTGACCGGATACAAGAAATTGGTGCACATATCATTCAAAGTGATGGATACCGAAATTAAACCTAAACCCCTCATCAAATACCTAAGGGTTATTATCGATAAGAGTCTCTCCTTCAGAGAACACTTTAAAATAGTGACAGAGCGTGAAATGAAAACCACGTCTGCACCAGAAAAACTCATGCCCAATGTCGGAGGTCCGAGGAGCAGCAAACGTAGACTGCTCAGCACAGTTGCCCAGTCAGCAATTCTATACGGTGCTCCAATCTGTGCAGAGGCCGTAAACAGACACCACATCGAAAAACTAGCTGCCTACCAGAAAAATCTAGCCCTACGGGAATGCGGTGCTTATCGAACCGTATCAAGAGATGCTGGCCTAGTAATCGCAGGCTTTACGTCATTTGAACTTCAGATCAAGCAGAGCAAATACCTATATGATGCCGCCAAGGACAATTCAACAAGAAACAATGCAAATGAAGAGCTCATAAAGGAAGCTTGGAACGCAACAACGAAAGGCGGGTAGACAAGGATTCTAATCCCCAACATAGAGACTTGTGAGCGGCGACAACATGAAGACGTAAATTATCACTTAAACCAGCTGCTAACGGGGCATGGGTTTTTAAGGAATTCCTACACCACATTGATTCACCACCGGATACAGATTGCGTATATTGCGTAACATCTGTGCTTTCACCTGAAGCACAGATGTTGTCTATTTCTTTCTTTACAATCTCCTTCTATGTACCCCGTTATCCAACATTTGCGACATTTGACTAATTCAATTTTGCCATTTTCTACAAGCTTAGAGGCTTGCTCCCGTGGGAGTGAAACAGTTGTCACTTGGTTTCCACCATAGGATGGTCTCATATTTGTCACCTTAACTGGTATCATTGGATCTCCTAATTCCAGTTTGACAGCTTCTATCACTTCTTCCGGTGTTGTGAGTGCATCTAAATATTTTATGTGTGCATCTTAATGTTTTACGCTATAATAGCGTCGTTAGATTTCACTCTAATTTCGGCGAAGAGCCATTTTTAGTCAGTTTCAGGCATAGCTTGCCTACCTTGACTTCAAACAGTAGTTCACCCTTTTTTTGTACTCCTAATTTTTGTTATTGATTTCCCCGTATCTTCTTTGAGGTCCAAATTGACCATTTTCAAAAGATCCGAATAGGATTGGCCTTCAGCTCACCCCGACATGAGCTTGCTTTGCATAACTGTCAGCGAGTCAGCGTTCAGTGAGAGTGGACGTGCGAGTACCCAGTCAGTTAATAAAGTTATGTTATAGTTTTTAAAGCGTCTATAGATTATAAAGTTATTGTTCAGAGTTTATAAAGTTGTCTTTTTTAAAGTATTAAATTCCCATAAAAGTTGAAAATATGTCTAGACAATTGAGATCGAGCATCCCTTCGGAAAAGCAATTCAACATTTTGAGTACTTTTCTGCAGAGTTCCGAGTATGAAAATCCCTTATCGGGTTTAATTAAAAAACATATGGAGCCCTTACGTATTTTAAATGGCGAATTATTGGAGCAGATAAAAGAATTTAAGCGAAGTAACGAGGAATTAGCAGAGTATGTGAAGTCGTCTGCTGAAACACAGATTACAATCCAGATAAAACCGCTAAAATTGTTAATTTCTGATCTATCTTTCTGAGAAATTAGAGCCAAAAGCCCGTCAAATATACGGTGGATAGGCAGATTAACTTGCCTATATCTGGAATCGAAGAGTGTCCTGTACCAGTTATTGCCGATAACGTATCGCATTCGCGGCGCGATAAGGCAGAGAAAAAAATTATCGCCATTTATATGCACCCCGACAAAAACAATATCAACAATCTGCTCAATGCAGAAATCGGAGAGTCTGAAAAATGGCAAATTAAAAATAAAAAGAAAAGACATTCTAGATCATCCAATATTATAATTGGTTCTAACGTGGACAATACTGTAGTTAAAGCGGCGAAGAAATTTGCGCATCTTCACGTATACCGTCTGTACCCTAATCTAACCGAAGAAGATCTAACCAAATATCTTAATAATAAACAATTAAACGACGTTGTATTAAACTAGCTTCAAAGTACCCACAAGAATATTCATCATTTAAAGTATCTTTACCCTTTGATAAATTAAAAGAGGTACAACACCCGGAAACCTGGCCACTGTACACCAGAATCAGACGTTTTTTCTTAAATCGTCAAGAAGTGAGGGATCCAAACTAATCTGCGATTTTTAAACGAAAAAGGGGTGCCATACTCTCCAAAGAAAAACAATTGCCTTATAAATGAGAATAAATGTCTTGAAAATTTTATATTCTTCTTAAATGTCCAAAGTATTCAGAAAAAACGTCTTCAATTTGATGTTCTAATGGCCGAGTATATGCCCTATTTCATTTGCTAAGCCAGAAACCTGGCTAACGGATGAAATAATACAATATAGGAATATATCCAATTACAAACTAGTCACTTCATTTAATAGATCTAAATCTATTGGTGGTGCGCCAGCTATCTGGATAAAAGAATCATTTGTAAATGGTTGCACTATACTGGATATAGCGGGAAAATCGGTGGAAAAACAAATTGAAATGTGTGGAGTGGTATGGAACTCAGGCTTAAATTAAATATTTATAGTTGTTATATATAGACCACCTGCGGGAAGTATCTATACCTTTATGCTTAGCTTCGAAGAGTTACTTGACTCCATATCTCACAAGTGCGAAAACATATGTGTCGTTGGCGACTTCAATATCAATTTTCTAAGAGACTTCAAAGAAAAAGATAATCTGATAAACATGTTGCATTCTTATGGCCTAGATCATAAAGTAAGGGTGCCCACTTGGGTAACAAGAACTTCAAAAAGTTCCATCGATAATCTTTTTGCGAGGAGAAATCTTCCTACCACTGTCACGGTCGATGATACCATTATATCGGATCATAAATTTATTTTGATTGCTATACTCCTATATGTCCTGAAGCGTAAAAAATGTAAACGAGACTATTTCTATATTAGAAACTTTTGTGCCTCCAACAAGCTGCAGCTGAAACAAGCTCTTCAGAGGGAATCTTGGTCTGAAATTTATAACATAAGGGATTGCGAACAAAAGACATTCAACTGCATTCATTCAACTGCTGCAATATTATATATTTAAATTATGTCCAATTAAAAAAAATTAAGATCAAACCATCATCGTGAATAACTAAAGAGGTTGAACAGTCAAGCAGGAACTTAAAAGACGTACAGCATGCAAAAGAAATATCCCATATTAAGAGTTCTTTACACTGTGAAGAAGAAATGTCACCAATATCTATTACTTACTACTAGGAAAAACTATTATAAAAAGAAATTAGACAACTCCGCTAATAAACAAAAAACCTTATGGAAAACTGTAGATGAACTCTCTAATAAAACTCGGAGCAAACAAGACATTCACATTAAAGATAACGATATCATTATCAAAGATCCTAATGCAGTTGCCTCTATATTCAACGACTTCTTTAAAGCTGCACCAGAAAATATCATCCAAAATATTCCGTCGATAAGTTTGGAAAACGAGCACCTGTTCCGAAAAAACAATTCTATGTACCTGGAAGAATTTTCTCCCACAGAGATGACACTAATTTTAAAGAAATTCAAAAATAAATCGATGTATGGCCCGGACTATCTCCCTGCAAATATCATCAAGGAATTACAATATGAACTGATCGAACCCATCACACGCATTATTAATTGTTCGTTCGCATATGAAATGGTACCTCATATACTTAAAATATCCACTGTTACTCCAGTATTTAAAAAAGGATCCGGACAAAAATAACTACAGGCCGATATCGTTGGTGTCAGTAATGGCAAAGATATTGGAATACGCCATGGAATACCGACTAATGCCCTTCATTGCGAAACATGAGCTAATTCCAAACCAACAACGTGGCTTCTGTAAACATAAATCCACAGCAACAGCTTTCAATGATTTCTATAACAAAATCTTAAAGGAAGTGGATGAAAGCAAACGTCCGGTGGGAATCTTCTGCGACCTCTCCAAGGCCTTCGACTGCGCCGCTCATGACAAACTTCTATCCAAATTATACTCCTATGGAATTAGTGGAAAGGTAGGGCGCTGGTTTGAATCGTACTTGAGCAACAGGAAACAATTTGTCAAAATAAATTCAACAGAGAGGATAGAACAATCAAATACCACAGTCTTAGGCTTAGGTGTCCCGCAAGGAAGTATCTTCGGGGCTAAGATACTTCTGTAAGATATATTCTGTTCTCCCTCTACACTGCTGATATGGTAAAATTTATCGGCCAAAATCATTGTACCCTCTATACGGATGACTCCAGCATCATAGTTTCGGAACATTCCCTAGAAGAAACGACTGCTAAACTAAATACTACCCTAGAAAAGCTCTATCAGTGATTCTTTGCTAATAACCTACACTTAAATATTGGTAAAACTAGTTATGTAGTGTTCCAGTGCAATCGAAGAAACCCAACTCAAGACATTACACTTGGAATCGGCTACTGCAAGTTAATTTGTCAAAAACAAGTAAAATTTTTAGGTATCTACCTGGAAGAACATCTGACATGGTCCTCAACTACTTCTGAAATAGTGCGAAAACTAAACTCCAAGTGCTATCTATTACGAAAAGTTCGTCAAACTGTGGGGGTGGATGGTCTCTTAAGCGTATACCATACCGAAGTTCAGTCGATCATGGCTTATGGTATTCAAGTATGGGGAATTTCCTCACATTCTCAACGGGTATTTCTAGCGCAAAAGAGGGTCATAAGAGCAATCTCGAATATTGCAGCTACTAAATCTTGCAGATCATATTTCAGAAACTTAAATATTCTAACTGTACCATGTTTATATATATATATATATATATATATATATATATATATATATATATATATATATATATATATATATATATATGGGAGCTAGTCTGTTATATCCATAAAAATAGGCATTTAATTGGTGCCAGATGGATGATCGATATGCAAACAATACACGAAATTGCCTTAATCTAAGACCTGTAAAAAGCAATCTTACTTCTGCAAAGGAGCACCTGATCGCATAGGTATACAAATTTATAATCGTATTCCAATACTTGTTAAAGAGCAAATTATTTATAGTATATTCAGAAGACGTCTTAAAACTCATTTAATAGCAAAATGCTATTACAGTATTAAGGAGTTTTTTGATTACTACTCTTCCTTTTCCTCTACTTTTCCTCTTTTATTGACATGTCTGATATGTATGTATGTACATCTGAAGATTAATAAATTTTGAATTTGAATTTGAACTGCCAGTATGTATGCCAGAAAGGTTACGCTGCAAAAGACTGCAAAGAAGAAGTTTTCTGCCCAATTTTCCAGCAAACAGGTCACAGAGCGGACATAGGCGCGTGCCCGGTATTTCAAAAGGCGTTGGTGGAGGCAAGACGCAAAACAAACATTATTCAAGTAAACTGCATGCGTAGCTGTGCTGCGCATGAGCTTCTGATTGCGACAATGCGGGAAATGGAAATAGATGTCGCAATACTAAGTGAACCCAACAAAAAGTTATTGAAGGGAGAATGGTACACTGACGATGAGAAGAACGTGGCAATCATTCTAAACAATACAAACCTACACGTGCTAAATTTTGGTAAAGGACGTGGTTTCGTCTGGGTCGAGCTCCTAGAAGTGTTAATTTATAGCTGCTATCTCCCACCAAATGACAGCCAGCGACAGCTTGAGGCATCACCCACAGCGCTCAGTCAAGACTTTAAGAGGCAAAGAAAAAAGTGGTTGGGGGGATTTTAATGCAAAGTCTCCTTACTGGGGATGCTCGGCAATGGACAAACGCGGCGATCTGGTGATGGATTGCGTAGCTGAACTGGATCTGTACGTGGCAAATGAAGGACCTACTTTTGATCGTGGAAGTAGTTCTTCTATCCTGGACATCTTTGGACACCTTCATGACCGGAGAACTCTTGGGAAAAAATACAAAGTGGCAAGTCCTAAACAGGAAAATTTGAGCGACCACAGATATCTGAAATATCAGATACACAAAAGACATCCAGATCCCCTGCCCAAATATAAAGTCCACAAGGGATGGCATACCAAAAACATAAGAGTAGAGGAATTTTCAGGTTTAAAGAGGAAATTGGAAAAATAAACGAATCTACACCGGAAAGACTCATATTAAGCCTTCAAAAAACCTGTGATGCTACCCTCAGGCCAAAAAAGAAACAGGAGAAAAGAAAACAAGTATATTGGTTGAACGAGAACATTGCCACACTTGGGGCTACTTGCCCTATTTCAGCCCTACGAAGTTACCAGCGTAGGAGAAATATAATGGGTGACAAAGATGCGGTATATAGAAACGCCTACGCTGCCGCAAAAAAAAGAACTGCGAATAGAGATTAACATGACAAAAAGAGACCACTGGCGGGAACTCACCACTGGCGCGACAAAATAGACGAAAATGTCTGGGGGGGTGCCTATGCAATTGTCACCAGGGAGCTAAGACTGAGGCATCCGAATGTCCAATTAATAATGGAGAAGGCATTAGAAGTAGTGGAGGTGCTATTCCCAGCACACGAGCAACTGCTGTGGAAACTACCAGCAGTTAAAGAAATACCAGAATTCACAGCAGAGGAACTAAATATGACCCTATTTAGGCAAACGCCTAAAAATAGATCGCCAGGACTAGGTAACCTCCCACCAGAAGCTAAGAAGCAATAATTGCATCAAATATGCAGCCAGAAGTCGTCCTGAAAACTATGAACAAAATTATGGCAAATTTCCAGAAATTTGGAGGAAGGCAAAGCTGGTTCTACTTTGAAATGGGAATAAACCCACAGACTTACCTTCCTCGTTCTGTCCAATATGTTTACCTGATATTATTATTTTTAGTTGATTGTAACAGGGAAACTACTGGAACAGCTACTGCTCTCAAGACTAAAGGAAGAACTCAAAAAATGCACAAATCTTTCAGATAGACAGTATGGGTTTCGAGAGGGACGGTCTACCGTGGGTGCTGTTTTGAGGGTCTTAGAAGCCAACAAAAAATTCCAGCTGGCACAGAGAGCATAGAAGATGAGTGCGCCCATACATTTTGCGCCTTAATAGTACATGTCTAACAGAAAAATAATAATAGAAACAGGCGGAGAATCTGCAGAATCCGCGAAGAAACCAGTGGCGCGCCGCAAGGTTCCGTTATTGGCCCTACGCTTTGGAACATCTTATATGATGCCCTACTGAGGCTAAGACTACCCTACGGCATAGAAATTGTTTGCTTCGCTGTTGATTTAGCCATTGTGGCAACTGGAAGGACAGAGGACGAGTTGATGGATAGGGCTAACATGGCCATCAAAATTGTGGGTAACTGTCTGAAGGACAAAAGGCTTAAGCTTGCAGCAGAAAAAACAGAAGCTGTTCTCTTTACAGGTCAATGGAAGATAGGCCCGATAAAATTTAATGTGAAAGGGGACACAATAATCCCAAAAGAATTTGTAAAATATCTTGGAATAATTATTGACAGGCAACTCTCCTTCAAAGAGCACATCAAACAGGTGACGACTAAAGCCGCTAAAACAACCAAGGCTTTAGAAAAATTAATTGCCTAAAGTAGGGGGTCCAAAAAGCAGCAAGAGAAGAATGCTAGCTTCCGTAGTTCACTCTATCCTGTATGACGCTCCGGTATGGGCTAACGCCAGAGAAAAATATAGCATGCTAACTTGGTAGCTGGTATCCCGCCAATAGAGTATACCATCGAGGAAAGAGTCCTGCTTCATAAAGTAAGAAACGACCCAACAAGACCCAACACTTGACAAGTTAACGTCTATCGTGCTTGCTACGTCCTCACCCAAAAAAACAGAAAAAAGGTTTTGTCTGTCTAGTCTTGTCTGTCTAGTCAAATCAAATCATATCCAAATATAGTCTTGTCTGTCTAATCTTGCATGTCTAGTCTTGTCTGTCTATTTTTGTCTGTCTAGTCAAAATCAAATCAAATCTGAATAATTGTGGGCAAGAAGCCCACAAGGCAAACGATTGCAAGAATGAACCTTATTACCGAATATGCATTATGAAGGGTCACAGGTCGGATTCCGGAATTTGTTCGGAATTCAAGAAAGCTTTGGCGGAGGCGAAGCGAACGAGATGGCAAAGAACTCTACAAAATGGCCTTGAAAATCCTCCAAATTAATTTGATTAGATGTCGGGCAGCACATAACATCTTGCATGCAGGAGCCACAGAACTATAAACAGATGTATTACTAATAAGTGAACCTAACAAAAAACTAGTAAGTGATCCAAACTGGTACACCGACGCAAAAAAGACTTAGCCATAAGAATCATCAACTCAGAGTTAAACATTGTTGCCAAAGGTAGTGGCCTGGGTATACATGGGCAGAACTACAAAAATGTATTTTGTACAGCTGTTACTTCGCACCGAACGACGAAATTACCAACCTTTCGACCTCACTTAACACACTAAGCAGGCATATACGAAAGAAAGCGAAGAGGAAAATAAACGGGGGGGGAGGAGGGCGGGGGATTTTAATGCAAAATTGCCATACTGGAGTATAATGGAATGGGCTGCAGAAGTCGATCTCTACCTGCAAAACAATGGAAATAGGCCTACATTGGAAAGTTGGAAATCGTACTCCATTACTGACCTTACTTTTGCCTCAAGCGATATCGCACAGTCTATCTGGACATGGAAGGTCCTCGACATAGAATCTCTAAGCGATCACCAATATATTGAAATCCAAATGGAACAACATCCCAAGAGTAAGATGCATAACCGACAGAAGACAAAGATAGTGACAATCACAAATAAAAACGAAGAAAAGGTTTCCAGAAATTTAACCATAGAATTAAACAAGCCTCAACCCCACACCGCCGACAGAAAAATAACAGCCGTAAGAAAAGCATGCGAAACTCGCACGCCTGAAAGAAACGAAAACCACAGTAGAAAAAGCGTATACTGGTGGAATGAGACCATCGCAACAAAAAGGAGAACCTGCATACATAAGAAGAAGGTATCTTCGCTGTGCCCAGAAGACGAACACGTTGAAACCCTAGAGGAAATAAAACAACTATACCACAAAGCAAAAAAAAGAACTACGTAGGGAAATAATCTTCTCCAAAAAAATACACTATGAATAGCTCTGCAAAAACATCGATGAAAACACTTGGGGTGATGTTTACAATATAGCAACCAGGAACCTGTGCATCCGGTAGACAAACCAACAACTACCAATGAACACCATCCGCGAGATAGCCAAGGAATTATTCCCTACTCATCCTAAACCAAGCTGGGAGCAACCGGAAGTTATAGAAGTTCCGCTATTCACCGAGGAAGAACTAATCGCGGCAAGCAAGCGCCTAAAAAACAAAAGAGCTCCTGGTCCAGATGGTCTGTCCCCTGAAGCCGTCAAACTATTGGTAAAAACCTCCCCAGAAGTAGTACTGAAATTCATAAATGAAAACCAACTAACTGGCACGTTTCCAAGTAGTTTGAAAACAAGCGAAGGTAGTTCTCATTAAAAAAGGAACAAGCCAATAGGCGAACCTTCTTCCTATCGCCCTTTATGTGTACTAGACGTAGCTGGTAAACTACTAGAACAACTGCTCGTACGTCGGCTTAAAAAAGAATTGAAGAATGGATTAAACCTCTCGGAGAACCAATTCGGCTTCCGGGAAGGCAAATCAAATATAGACGCCATAAAACAGGTCATAGATATCGCCAAAAAGGCCAAACTTGGCACCAAAAGAACTAGGGAAATATGTGCCCTATTTACGATTGATATTCGCAACGATTTTAACTACGCTGTTTGGCAAAACATCTTGGATGAACTAAGAAGAAGAAATATATACTAATACCTACTACTAATGGTTCGCAGCTACTTCGAGGACCGCAGTGTAATACTTCAAGCCGAACAAGATACGCTACTCCACAACGTCACTAGGGGTGTCCCCCAGGGCTCTGAATTAGGGCCGACACTGTGGAACATACTCTACGATGGAGTACTTCGGCTGGAACTACCGGAAGGGACTAAGCTTATAGGCTTTGCTGACGATCTGGCATTAACCATCGTCGGAAAAACAGAAAAGGGTAACATGTTAAGGTGCAATCAAACAAATTGTCTGCTGGAAGGAGTCAAAATCACTGCGCATGGCACCGAAAAAAACTGAAGCAGTTCTGTTGACGGGCTACAGAAAACTTGCACACGTCTCCTTCCAAGTACTGGATTCAGAAATCATACCTAAACCACACATCAAATATCTAGAAATTATAATCGATAAGAGTTTGTTTTAAATTTTTTAAGTTTTTTTTAAAAAGCACTCTAAAATTGCAGCAGAGCGAGCAAGAAAAACCACGTATGCCCTCGAATACTAATAGAAACAATACAATATTGAAAAACTAGCAGCTTATCAGAGAAAACTGGCTCTGCGGGTCAGTGTCCAGTGTCTATCGGCATTCCGCCAATCGGCCTGCAAATCAGGCTAAGGAAATACTTACATTATGCTTCCAAAGACGACATAACTAGAAACAAGGCAAACGATAACCTCATAAGGGAATGGCAGGAAGCGTGGAATATGACACCAAAAGGCTAGTGGACAAGGATACTAATTCCCAGTATAGAGACTTGGTACCGAGGAAATCATGGGGCAATAAACTACCACCTAACCTCTAATACTCACGGGCCATGGGTGCTTTAAGGAATTCCTTTATTCCTATTCTTATATTCCTACTTTATTCCTACTTCTTATTTCCCATATTCCTAATATTATTAGGATTTCCTCTATATCGGGAGGGAATCAGATCCAGATTGTATATACTACGGATAACTAAACAACGTAATCCATACACTATACGAATGCCCAAGATGGGACAAAGAACGCAAGGATGTAGCAATAGACAACCTAAATCCGAAGAATACAATGGAGCAAATGCCACAATCACAAGAAGACTGGGATACTATAAACGGAATGATCAACAAGATCCTATCCCAAAAAAAAGCTGATGAACGTCTCTGGAAAAAGAGGAAAACAATCTAAACAGCCACTAATTCCAGCTACCATGTATTGCGATAGAAGACACAAACTTATTTAACATATTTTATTGTAAATTAATTTTATTGTATTTAAATGTAATGACAACTGACACCCTGAATGTAGATTGTAGATTGTAGATATGGTGGTGACGACTTGTACTGCGACCTTTATAGATCTATTGTACCCCACCCTCCTCCTCCAAGTGTTGGTGTACTTACCCATTTAGAGCGCCTCCTCTAATCCTGATTCCTTTAGGAATCTCAGGATCTGGGTGGGATTCAAGGCCTGCAGCTCCTCTGTGTTCAAGCAGTGAGCCCCAAGGTACATCTGTCTCTTGCGGAGTAATGCTCCGCAGTCTTTGAACAGATGTATGAGGGTTTCCTCTGCTGAGCCACAGAATCTGCATCCATCATCCTCCTCTAGGCCTAGGGCCTTGAGATGTTTCCTAAGTCTGCAGTGTCCCGTCAGGGTTCCTGTCAGAATTCTGAGCTTGTTCCTGCTTAGTTTCAGGCAAGCTTTAGTTCTCTTCTGGTTGAAAGATCCCAGCATCACTTTGAATTGCCTTAGCCCTGGAAGTTCTTCCCAGGTTTTCATCCATTTTCCTCTTATTTCTTCATCTAAACTTTTGCGGATGGTGTTCACGCTCATACCGCAAAAGGGTTCCGGACCTATAAAGGGACTACTGGATCCCTTGTTTGCTAGGTGATCGGCTTCTTCGTTTCCGTCTATACCAGTGTGTCCTGGTACCCAGTATAGCGTTACTTTATTATCCCTGCCAAGCTTGTTCAGCTTCCCCACACAGTCCCATACCAGTTTGGATCTGATGGTGTATGAGCTAATGGCCTTGATGGCTGCTTGGCTATCTGACAGGATAGCAATTCGTTTTTTGCGGTAATTCCTGTCGAGGTTAAACTGTGCACATCTTTCGATTGCGTGTACCTCTGCTTGAAAGATACTTGGGGATGTTCCCATGGATTCGGAGTATCTGGTACGAGGTCCAAACACTCCTGCACCAGTTCCTTCCTTTGTCTTCGAACCATCTGTATACCACTTGATGGCATTTTGCTCTATGTGGTATGCTGAGGATTCGTCGCTCCAATCGGCTTTACTACTACACATTGCTGTGTAGTTTTTCTCGAAGTGGTATTTGCATACCATTTCGTCCTTTGGTATTTCCAGCCAGGGGATTTTGGCAGCGAGGCTGTTTCGGTCTCTGCTCCCGATTATTTTACCTCTGCCCATTCCTTTCTTGCTGAACCTTACGATCGCCGATCTGGCGGCGCTCTATACCACAAGGTGAGTCAGATCCAGCAGCAGCTCCAATGCTGCTGTCGGACACGACCCCATCGCTCCCGTGATGCAGACACACGCCAGTCTTTGAATCTTCTCAAGCTGTTTCCTCATAGAGGCCAGCTTGATTCTACTTCCCCACGCAACCGCCCCATAAGTGATTGCAGGTCTCACTATCATGGTGTACATCCA